>JAWMRD010000037.1:1125141-1142129 GCA_035584875.1 Syndactyla subalaris | reverse complement strand
GCTGCCCCTGGATCCATCCCTGGCAGTGCCCAAGGCCAGGCTGGAGCACCCTGGGATGGTGGGAGGTGTCCCTGCCCATGGCAGGGGGTGGAACTTGGGGGGATCTTTAATGTCCCTTCCAACCCAACCCATTCCATGGTTCTAATCCAGAGCTAGGCCTGGTTACGAGTCACTGTGCCATGACTCAGAGTGGACCACCCAGTCCTGCCTCCATTGTCCCAGGCTGTGTGTCAGTGCCAGCATGTTTTCTGCAGGATCTCTGTGTCTGAGAGCAGCAGCAGTTCAAAAGCAAACTGAGAGGTGGATGTGAAGTGCAAAGCTTTGTGGTGCCCCCATTCATTTATTGTCTGGGCCTGTTGCTCTCAGGTGTTTGAAGTCCTCGGGGCTGCCGAGCTCACACCTTTCCATCTAATCTGTTCATGTTTTGATCCGTTGGCCTCCAGCCACCTCCTGAGCAGTCTGGGTGATTCATCAGCTCTCTTCTCGCTCACAGCATATGAATTTTGGTGCTATTTCCAGGCTCAGTTCTGTCGTGTGAACGTGCCTGAACTCTGTGCCCTGTGTTCTCAGTGCTCACACTCCAGTGCTGTGCCAGTAAATAACTCGTGGCTGGGGACTTGTCTGAGCTGCTCTCTCCCTGCAGCACCAGCTCAGTTCTTTGCTCTCCTCTCTTTGCCTAAACTTTGCAAATTAGGCACCAAATTTATTTGTGTGGTTTTTCCTGCCTCTGTGGAAGTGTCATGTTAAAACCAGCCTAAGGAGCAGGAGGCACTTCAGGGGCTACGGCCTGACCCTTCTGGCTTTTCAAATTCATTTAGCATTTTCCAAGGAAAAAAATGAGACCATTCTGATGCTTTCCAAGGGTAAGGGTTCATTGTAGGATTTATGGACGAAGCTCAGCACTGTGAAAGCAGAGATCAATTGCACTAAATTTGAAATCAGCTGTAGCCAGTGGCCTGTTTTCACACAGTGGAGGAGGCTCTGCAGAGGTCAAAACAAACAGAGAGTGGTGTGACCTTTTGGTCCCACCTTGAAGGATGACTGTGAGGGCGAGGGACCTTTTGATATTTAAGTTTTCTTATTAGTTTTGGTCAATATGTATTGAAGTGGTTTTGACCTAATCTCACAGGAGGCCCCAGCTCTGGTTTGTCATCAATCTGTGTTACACTCAGACTCTATTTTGATGTTCCCCTTTGAAGGTGGATGATCACATGAGTGTTCACTTGTGTTAGGACTTGTACAAGGGATAGATAGTCCAGATCCTTCTGTGTGTCTGCCTTTTGTAGTGAATTCTTGTGTAAATTCCTGTTGGGGAAGGTGTAGTTTCAAGTGTAGCCACTGTAAAAGTGAATTACAAAGTAAAACCAATTTGGGCTGCCAGGGGGAAGGTTCTTTCTTAAAGACTTGCTCTTCAGTCCTTCCCCTGCTCCCAAGTGGAGATAGAGTTGATCATCTTTCTTGCAAGGGCAGGAGTAGGAATGTCTTGTGAGATTCCTTGTGGCCCCATGGTTGTTGTGCTGACCTACTTTGGCTCTCTGTCACTGCAGTCCACTGGTGATGGTGTGCCAGGTCAGTGAAACACTTTAAATTAAAGTGTTGAGTGGGGATTAAATCTGAAATGAACTCTGTGTGTTTTAGTTTGCCTCTGCTTTTATGACACTCCTACACTGGGTTTTCTGCTGGCTGAGGATTTTTCCTTGTTGCTCCTTTAAGAAGGGCATTATTGAAATCTCAGTCTCTCCTGCCTCTGGACAGGAAGCTGTTTTTATTTACCACTGTCCATATTTTGGTCCATGAGTGTGTTTTACAGACTTGTGTTTTTTGAAAAACTGCCTGTAGGTGAACAAGGTAACAGAATGTGCAGCTGAAGTGAGATTTGTGGAGTGCTTTAAGGACTCATTATTTAAAAATAAATTGAAGGGCTTCTTCTGAGAGTCTCTCTTCATGTGTAATTCAGTGAGAGTTCAGCCTGAGAAAAGGTTGGGCCCCAAGTATTCATAACTTATCACAGAAACAAGAGTGGTGTGAAGGCAATGTGTGAAGCTGTGCTGCTAATTACTTCCCCATTTTAATATGTATTGTTGATTTGCATGATGAGGTTACACTGACCTTACCAGAGGAGATCAGGAGAACCTGAAAGCAGGGAATGCAGGCTGGGAGTGTGAACAAAAAGGGTGGAGAATTAAAACTCTTAATATTGCCTGAATGGGTGAAATAATAGAGATTTTGCCACTTGGAGAGGATGGCATGAGGCTCAAAACCAAACTGAATGGCAAACACCAAAGGATTTCTTCAGGTGATGTCATGGCCTTGACAAATAAAGGAAATGTTGAATTGAACTCCATCTCAAATGTTCTGGTGAAATTGTGTCTCTTCCAAAGAAAATTGGTGTTGCCCAAACTATCAGGAAAATGGTTGTACTCTCAGCTGGTCACCTTTGAAGGAGTGGGCACCAAACCTGAAGAAGGCAGGGGATGTGCCAAAACATTTAACAGGCACATGGAAAATATTTACAGCAGGAAAATCAGTGGTGCCTTTCCCTGGAGATTGGCTTCTTGGTGAATGCCACAACCCTGCACTGATTTTTGGGAAGTGTGCAGGCCAGAGGATCTGGTGTTTGCTCACCTCGTGGTGCTTCGGTTACATTTTCACTGGTGCTGTAAAACTTGTATTAAAAACATTTCACTGGGAAAGAATTTCCAGCTGGCACATTCTACAGCCAGAGGAGTTACCAGGGATTTACCAGCTCGGGTTTGGTTTGAATGGCTGATCAAGGGGCAAAGGGCTGGGCAGGTCTGATGGGGTGTCTGCTGTGTTGCTGCAGGTGAAGGAGAACCTGCTGTCGTGCAAGATGCTGCTGCACTGCAAGAGGGACGAGCTGCGCAAGCTGTGGATCGAGGGCATCGAGCACAAGCACGTGCTCAACCTGCTGGACGAGATCGAGAACATCAAGCAGGTCCCTCAGAAGCTGGAGCAGTGCATGGCCAGCAAGCGCTACCTCAACGCCACCGACATGCTGGTGAGAAGGGCAGGGCCCTCACACTCTGCTCAGGGGGGTGACACCTGGGAGAGCTTTGGGGTGGCTCCCTGCTAAACTCACCTCTTGGCCACGCAGATTCCATCCCCACCCTGAAAAAGAAAATTGTAGTAAAAGTGTATATATATATTCACATATATTGCAGTTATATACAATGAAACACTAGGTATGTACAGAACAAGAGTCCCAAACAACCCCAAAAGGGAAGAGGGACACAAATGGGTAAAACCAAAACAAAACAGATACACACACACTTGAAAACTCAGGGAGAAGCTCAATAAGTAACTAGCACAAAATAAATAAACAACCTCAGCATGACTGGGACAACAGCTCTCAATAGGCCTCAGCTCATATAGATGAGAGAGAGGTCAACCCAGAGACTGCTGTCCTCCAAGCACAGGAAAGGAAGAGAGAGGGAGGAAACCTCCCTCCTCATCTTATATACCCCTGATTATGTGAAGGAATGGTGTGGAATGTTTCCTGAGTTGTGTCCCTGTCACCAGGGAAGGCCTAGACCAAACCCAAGGAAACTAAACCCCCACACCCCTGCAGTCACAGCTGCTCTCTGGCCTCTCCCTTTGGCCTCCCTTTGGGCTTTGCTGCTTTCCTGTGCTGCAGGTCATGGCTGGGTTAGTTTGGATCCTTCCTCACTGGGCTAAGGGTTAAAATCTCTGTCAGGTTTATCTTCACCTCTTTGGTTTCTGTCACCCTCTCCTTCTTTACCCATTTGATCTGCATGTAACATTTCCTTCTGCTCTTGCAGTCTTGTGCTGTTTTTTAAAATTGCTCTCCTAGACACCTGTGTGTATCATTTACTTTCTTTATATGCTATCATGTACTTCAAACCTATTTTTATTAAATAAGGACTATCCTGTTTCTCTCACATTTCAGCACCAGGAATGCCCTCACAACTTGGTTCATGTTTGAGAGGGGAGACTCAACAGTTTAGGTGTGCTCACCTCTCATTGTCTTGACAAGAGGGGCATGGTCTTAAGCTCCACCGCGAGAGGTTTAGGTGGGATATCAGGAAGAAATTCTTCACAGGAAGGGTGATCAGACATTGCAAGGGGCTGCCCAGGGAGGTGGTGGAGTCCCATCCCTGGAGGAGTCCAATTAATGACTGGATGTGGCACCAACATGGTGGACTTGATGATCTTGGAGGTCTTTTCCAACCTAAATGTTTCTGTGATTCTTTTATCAGGACTCTTGATCCTTTCTACTTATTTCCAGCCCTTTTTTCATCTTTTTTCTCCTTCCCTTCAATGCTTTGTCTCTCCAGTTCCATCTCTTACAAGCTTGTCTTTCACTTCCAGTCTCATGGTGGAGTTAAAAGTTTCCTGGACTTCACTAGTAACAATCTTGATCTTTCTCATTTTGTAAACTTAACAAGCACAATTCCTCACCAGGCTCCAGTCCTTCCTTTCTTGGAACTCTCTTCCAGTAATTAAAAACTTGACAAGGGAGGTGATCTTTCTCTCCTCAGGCCACTTCTGGACTCTCCAGTGCAAGAGAGCTGGAGCTGCTGGTTCAGAGCAGTGAAGGAACAGATCTGGTTGAGCAGTATCTGACATGTGAGGAGAGGCTGATGGAGCTGGGGCTGCTTCTCTTGGGAGAGAGAAACCTCAGGGAGATCTTATTGATGGTAATAAATGCCTGGTGGGAGGGTGCAAAGCAAAGAGAGCCAGGCCCTTCTCAGTGGCAGGAGAAGAGGAGTAGGGACAGACTGAAACAGCAAATTGTGTTTGAGCATAAGGACACACTTTTCTCCTCTAAGGCTGGTTGAACATGGGAAAAGGTTGCCCAGAGAGGTTGTGGAGTCTCAACCCGTGGAGGATTTTCAAGACTGGGTGTGGTGCTGGGCCAGCTTGGCTCTAGGTGACCATGCTTGAGCAGGGCAGGGTTAGATGCTCTCCAGAGGTTCTTTCCATCCTCAGCCACTCTGTGATTTGAAGTGGAAGAGAACAGTAGTGTGTGTTTCACACCCCTCTTTGTGTTTGCCAGATGGCCATTTTTTCAGTGCCTTCTTTTGTCACTGTTTTTTCCAGCTTTGTGTTTCTCTTGGCTGTACCTCTTCACTTCTTTTTGATAAAGGGCTGGAAATTGTGTTGTCACCTTGATCTTTCATTTCCTCTTTCATCTCATTTTCCCTTAAATAGGACTTTCTAAAAGTGAAACCCTTCCCACAGCTGGATGCCAGTCTCCTCCTGCCATGCTCTGATGGCACATGTAACCAGCTCTGGGTGGTGCTGCTGCTTTCACTCTGCCCTCACCTCCCTTTTGTTTTTCTCTTTATTTTTGTGTTCTCCTTTCCTGCCACACCGTCATGGAATGGTTTGGCTTGGAAGGGACTTCAAACATCATCCAGTTCCAACCCCAACACCTTCCACAAGCCCAGGTTGCTCCAAACCCCATCCAACCTTCCTTAAGCGCTTCCAGGGATGGGAAAATCAGTGTGTGGTGTTTGCCTGGCAATTTCAATTAGGAGAGATAAAGAAGTAGATGCAAATGAAGGTCATTCAGTGTAGGGGAAAAACACAATATGCAGTGTAAACATCAGTGTTAATTGAAATATTGGTGCTTTCTTTTGCTGATGGGCTTTGCCAGTTTGTTCAGGTTGGGTTTGTTGCTTTGTGGTGCTTTATTTTCCTTTTTTTTTAATTAAAAAGTTTTTCTCAAGGAAATTCCAGAAAAATAATCAATTTCCTATTTGAAATATATGATAGGAAGTGCAAGAAGGAAAATAACAAGATTTAGGATTTCCCATATAACATGCTTTAGAGATGATTTTCAATGTGCCTGTTTGATATCTTGCTGTTTTACAGTATTTTGTGTGCATATTTTATATATATATATACACAGTTCTGTACATACAGATATGTATGTGTGGTAAGATTGCCCCTGGCTATCAGAGAGAGACACAATACAGACCTCTCTGATATTTAGATTTTTGCTGTTCTCTGGTGTTTGCCTGCTTGTTTTGCACTTCCACAACAGAGAGCCCTTTCTAATAAATCAAATAATAGTGATGGAAAAAGCAGCTGTTAGTTCCTGGCACTTTTTTAATATATCAGGGAATGCAGAGAGAGCTCAAGTGGAAACTGAACACTCAATTCCAGCCTCTCGTTGACACTTGCAATTCTCATTTGAGGACAAATGTAGCTGTAGACAGAAACTGTAATTCCACTGCATTTGGAGCCTTTTCCTGGCCAAAAAAAACCCACTGTGGGTTCCTTGGCTTTGGCCATGTGCTGTTAACACAGCTCTGCAAGGCTGGGGTGCTGCAATCCCTGCCTGGCTGCAGGATAATTCCTTGCCCTTTGGAGATGATAGGGATATTATGGAAAATCCTTGCTGGGCTCTCAGGGAGGCAGAGTGGCCACAGATCTCTCTGTCTTTTGGTTTCATTCCTTGTGCTCCTGGCTTAGGAAAAGCCCAGAGGGATCTGAAAAGGAGTTTTTATCCCTCACTCTGGAATTAGAGCCCTGATTAAAGTTGCCCCTGTAGCCCTGTTGGAAGGAGCCCTTTGCAGTCCTGTTTCAGGTGGATGCAAAGCACTGTAATGGCATCATTTCTGCTTGCTGCATCCCATTTCTGCAGCCTGCTCTTTGTATTCCACTCACATTAATTGAAGTAATTTTGCCACTGAAGCGTGTTTCAAACCTCTGCATTTAAATTGAAATTTTAATTCCCTTATTGTTTGGAAAAGACGGCTGGAGATGGCTTGTTACAGGTTTCATTATCACTCAAAACTCTCCAGCTGCTGGTTCTAATGTGCAGTGACTGAGTAATGCAGGGGAAGGATTGTTAATGAAAGAGTGGCAGCTTTTCCCCCTCGTACAAACACAATGCAGAGGTAGTTTGTGACAGCTTACATTTGTAGGAAGTTAAAAATTTTAAGTGACAGCTTTTTTTTCCCTTTCTGATTCTGCATCCACCCAGAGCAGCACAGACAAGCTTCAGATATCAGGTGTTCATGTTCTGTGTTCCTCCAGCATCTCTGTAATACCAGGAGGAACAGCTTTGCTGTCCTATAATTGCGCTTCACAGGTTGCCTAAAAGAACCTCCTTCCAGCATCCCTCAAGTTGTGAAGCTTTGGAGAAATCAGGAATGTCTGGAGCACATAAAACTCCTGTTTGAATTGGAATGTGCTTTAGTTCTTTCCACTTTCTTTATGTGCCTCTTTTATAGAGTGAGTCTGGGTTTTCTTGAGATGGATCTTCCCCACGCTGAGCCTGTGACAGTAATGTTCCTTTTTATGTGGCACCCATTTGGGTGTGTTTTCTGCTTCGGGGGAAACGTGAAAAAGGGGCTCAGGGGGCACCTTCTGGCTCTCTGCAACCCCCCTGCTGGAGCCAGGGGGTGGGTCAGGCTCTGCTCCCGGGGGACAAGGGACAGGAGGAGAGGGAATGGCCTCAGGTTACACCAGGGGAGGGGCAGGGTGGATAGTGGGGAAAATTTCTTCCATTTCTTCATTCACAGCTGCCCAGGGCAGGGGGGGAGTGCCCATCCCTGTGGATGTGGCACTTGGGGACATGGGCAGTGGTGGCCTTGGCACTGCTGGGGGAGCAGCTCGACTCAGTCTTAGAGGGCTCACCCGCAGGGAGACCTTAATATTTGCCATTTTTAAATACAGTCTGAGAGAGAAAATGCTAAAGACAGTTAAGGAAGAAATGTTGAATCGAGTAATTAAAGGTCATATCATAATACAATTAAATAAAAACTCTTCAGGCTACTTTCTTTGCATGTCCTGACTCTTATGTGTTCGGACTTGCAATTTTAACGAACTAATACCACTTTGTAAAAATATATCAAGGTTGTTTTTTTTTTAAATCTTTTAATTCTGATAGACCATGACACCCTTGCTGTGGCCTTGATTTCTTGGTGCAGCAGTTCAGGTCCTTGGGGTTGGGATTGTGTCAGGTAAGAAGATCCACAGGTAGGGGGAGGATAAGTGCTCTTGCCAGCTGGAATTTTCTATGTTAGGACAACAAGAAGGAGGAATGAAAGTGGGAAAAAGGCAGGATGGAGCCCTCTGACTTGTCTTCACTTAAACTCACACATCCTGGTGCTGCAGAGTGAAGAACTCTTGTGTTTTACATGTAGGCACATCCTTCTCTTTTAGTCTGAGTGTCTGTCCCAGGAAAACAAGGCTGGAGAGACAGTGATTTGTTTCTTCAGAGCTAGGCCAGGGAATGCTCCAGCTCTTCTTTCCTTTGACCACGGTAAGGACTTCTAATGGCAGGAAAAGAATAGTGTGTGTCCCCTGCTGTCCTTTCTGATGTGAGTAACAGCAGCAGGATGGGTTTTTGGAGCTGCCCACTTTCTCCCTGCACCTTTGCCTTGTCCCAGCTGCAGTTTCTGGAGTGGAGCTGGAGGCTGATATTGCTGTTGGATTCAGGAATAAACACTGTTGGCTCTGCAGGCAAAAGAGGTCATTTGGCATGGTGCTGATGAGGTACCACATCCTGACTCACCACTGGCATCCTCAGGAGGAATGAAATGGATTTTCTCCCACCTCCACAGACTGTAAGATCTGTATTGGGTTCACTTCTTCCAGAGCATTTCTTTGTTGGGAAATCCCACCTTTCTGCTGGGGGCAAACCAAACCGGAGGTGCTGCCCAGCCCCGTTGCCAAAGCATTTCACAAGAAGTGGGTTATTTTTTCTGAGTGCAGGGCTTTGCAACACAACTGGGTGACTTTAGTGGGTGACAACGTGGGCAGAGTTTCCATTTTTATTTTCATTTTCTACTTGAGTGTAGCTGCCACCTGTGGCTTTCCTCAGGATACAGCCAGAAGAGCCTGGCAATTAAAAGTACTGTGCAGTGAGCAGGCCTTTTACACCCTGAGTAGCCTGCAATAATGAAATAAATAAAAACAGCAGTGCAGCTCCTGCTCTGTGTTTTATTTACTGCCTGCCTTTCAACTGGAACAAGGAGAATCAATAAAAACAGCCTTTCATTTTGTTCCTGCATTCCTTATTGCAGCCCCAGGATTCAGGGGCTGCCGTGGAACTGGTTTATTTGGAATGAATGCCTTAGGTGGAGATAAGAGGCTTTTGGGTTGGGATTCTACAGAAACGCTTTTAATGGCAAATTTAAATTTTGGCTCTGCTTGCAGTTCTCTTTTTTTTTTTATTCCTGAATTACACCAGTAATGTTTTCCCCAATACTGCTTGACTTCAAGTCTTTTCCTGCTTCATGTGTCTCGTCACCACTGACCTTACTGTTTCCAAAGAGGCCTTTGGAGAAGTGACATCTCATGGGTTGTATCTCACTGAGGTGTGTCTGTTTTGTATTAACTTGTATTAATTATTAATTACAGGCAAACCTCAGGGTGAGGTGCAGGTGGAGCAGGAGGCAACTTGGTTGTTAGGGAATATGTCTATTTTTTTTTTGTCTGCCTGTATATTTTTTCCTTTTCTCTTGAAATTCTGCTTTGATTACTTTTTAAACAAACCTCCCAGACTGGTTTTAAAACACCTCAGAACGTGGAGTGCCTTTCCCTTTGAACCATCACTTCTTTTGTCCCTCGGTGTGCTTATCAATAAGTTGCTCTGGTTGTTTCCAGCCTGTAATTTGCATTATCTGAGCAGCGTGTTCATTAAGCTGTTGGTGCCTAATGCTCCTCATTTGCATTGCCACGTGCTTGACCCCAGCTCCTGGTAATGCACCAGCGAGCAGAGAGATCTCTGCAGAGCCTTCGGGGGGGCTCTTGGCTCTGCTCACAACAACCACTCAGTTAAGCTGATGAAAGTTTATTAAATAAGAAAACACACCCTAATGAAGGTGGAGGAGAGTTTGAACACAGCAGATGCTTTTCCAGTAATCGCCGGGTCTTTCCAGGAATTCTGTTTGAAACTGTGTGTTCTAAAATGTAATTTTGCCCCTGGTAAAATACTGCAAGCAAGAGGAATTGTTGCAGAAGGGTTATGGGGCAATATAAAATAATCTGGATAAATCTGACTGATTTATTGTT
Source organism: Syndactyla subalaris (assembly GCA_035584875.1). Classification (NCBI taxonomy): domain Eukaryota; kingdom Metazoa; phylum Chordata; class Aves; order Passeriformes; family Furnariidae; genus Syndactyla; species Syndactyla subalaris. Next base: position 1,132,115 of record JAWMRD010000037.1, on the reverse strand, counting down.
GCAAATGTAGCTTTAAAGCTGGTGAATGGTGTGTGAAAAGGTGCAATAAATTCAGTTTCTAGTAAAGCATTTGTAACATTTGGGATGAATTTAACACATGGGGTTTCCACTGCAGTAAACTGATTTATGCCTGGTAAAGCTGGCATAATGCTACCAAGTGATTTGGAAAATGGTTTAGTGGGGAAACATTTCCAGGTAGAGCTGGAGGAAAACTGGAACCTGCAGAACCCCTGAACAGGGATGTGTGGACAGTGTTGGGGAGAAGCAGTTCCTAAGTGTGAACTTAGGAATTCTGTAATTAAAGCAATAAATTAATAGTTGGCTTGATTAGGTTGCCCAGAGAAGCTGCCCCTGGATCCCTGGAAGTGTCCAGGGCTGGGTTGGACAGGGCTTGGAGCAACCTGGGCTGGTGGAAGGTGTCCCTGGGGTTGGGACTGGATGAGCTTTAAGGTCCTTTCCATCCCCAATCAGCTTGTGATCCTATAACTGATGGAAAGGAGTTCAAGTTTCCTTTGACAGCAGAGAGGGAACAGAAAGATTTGAAATGGCATTTGAAGGCAGGAAGAGAATAAATTTGGGGAATTGCAGGTTTCCATTAAGGAAAATCCTGATGTTTTACTTTAGTGCTTTAGGGTCCTGTTGTTCCAGGCATCATTCATACAAGGAGAAGATTTTTGGGACAGAGATAGTCTGGGAAAACAGACTTTTCTTCATGACAATTGCAACTAAACGAAGGTACATTAAATCGAGAGGCAAAGAAAATGAAAAGTGGAAGGAAAAAACCTTGGCTGGCTGTGTGATGCCAGCAGCTCTCCTGCCATTCCCACTTGAGGGAAGAGAGCTGACCATGCTGCTGTAGCAATTGCTCCTGTTTGGTGTCCAAGCTGGATAATCTGTGTTGGGTTTGGCCCCTCCGTTCCTCGAGCGCTGCTTTGGGTTCCAGCCCTCGATTGCTGCGAAGACATTGATGAATTACACTGAGAGGAGGAGGCAGGGGATGATTGATGGCTGACAGGGCTGAGGCAAATTCAAAAGAATTCCATTTGGGTAGCTGGAGGAAAGGACAGCGAGCGAGGAACAGAATTTTATAAATATTTAAAAGTCTGCAGAGGGAAAACAGCGAGTCTGGTCACTGCCATTGAAACACTTGGACAGAAATAAAGGACGTTTGTGCTTTGTGTGGAGGTGTTTAGGAGAGGTTTACCCAGAAGAGCCCTTTTAGCCTGGTCCTTTATGTACCTTTTCCTGTCCTTCCCCCAGCAAACGTGTTTGTGTCAGGAGGAGCTGCTTTCCTGCAACCTGAGCATTTTCTGGTGGGTGTGCAGCTCAATCTTTCTGATCTGCCAAAGCTCTCCCCCTGAGCCATTTGTATCAGTCCCCCGTTTTTGTGCATCACTGGGTCAGCAAATCCTTTCATCTCCTGAAGGGGGGGAGTGAGCTCAGCCCTTTCCAAACTATTGCCAAGGAATCATCTGCCTTTAGAGCTCTTGGTTTGCTTTTTGCTCGGTAATCCTTCCAGGGCTGTGAAAGGTGAACAAACCTCTCTCCCCTGCCCTGAATATCCAGTGTGAATCTCAACACCATGAACTGCTCACTCATCCTGGGCAGCTTTTCTCCTTTTCCTGCTTTTAGGGGCAGGGAGGCAGTGGCAGTCAGGAAGAGCTGTCACTGATCCATGTGCTTTCCCTGTTTTCCATGATTTTAGCTAAAGGCTCCCAGCTTTAGGGCCCTCTGGGTGTTCTTTAAGCTCAGGCTCATCTTCACTAATTCATATTCCTTGTTACCAGTCCCCTGGCCTGTGGCATTCTGGTAGCAGGCAATTCCCAGTCTTTGGATTTCCTGAGTGTATGCCATGTGCGAGTTTTCCATGTATCCCATTTTTCAGATGTTCTGCCCTCCAAGGCCACAGATTTTCAGCTTCATCTTGATTCCCCTTGCATCCAAAATGCTGGAACAAATTCCCTTACCTGGGAAAAGGTATGTCAGGCTTGTAATCAAGAGATAAAAATTGATTTCCTCTGCTCTCCATGGAAAATGTGGGAATTTTTGCAGGCAGAAGAGCCACGAGTTTGGGAACTCTTGCTTAATTCCTTGCTGGTTAACTCAAACTTCTGGTGAGTGGTCTGAGTTTGGAGGTGGGAGAAGAAGAGCACACAATCAAAAAGCACTGAAGCAAACACGTTTTCTCACTCTCCTCCAGGTGCAATTCAAGTCCAACACCTTCACTTCCCTTTCCTTTTCTCAACTTGTTTTTCCCGTGGCTTTTGCTCAATCTGTCACAGTTTCCCTGCCAAGGCAGTGGGTGGCACAGAAATTTGGTGTCACCTGTGAGGGTTTCTTGCTGCTCTTCTGCTTCTTCCAGCTTTCCTCTGCAGCACTTTGGTTCCTGGGATGGGTTGGCTTGGAAGGAACCTTAAGGATGGTCTCATTCCACCCCTGCCATGGGCAGGGACACCTCCCACTATCCCAGGTTGCTCCCACCTGCCCTTGGACACTCCCAGGGATGCAGGGCCAGCCACAGCCTCTCTGCCCAACCTGTGCCAGCCCTTCCCCACCCTCCCAGGGAAGAGAGAGACCATCCTTGTGGGTGTTGTGCCTTGTCACCTGGTGCAAAGCCCCAAGAGCTGGAGCGTGGGGCCCCTCCTGTTCCTCAGGCAGAGCTTTCAGCAGAGTTTTCCTTATCTCCTGCTCGTCAGGTGCTGATGGAGCTCTGTGAGCTGCTTGTTCAGATCTGGCTGCACATATTGAAGTTGTTCCGTGGCTGTTTTCCCTGCCTGTACCTCGTGAAACGAGTCCCTTGTAAAAGCAGGAGATCAATTCTCCTTTTAAATGTCAGCATTGTCTTTATTCAGCAGCGAGGCAGCTGGAACCTTGTGGGTTGCTGCTATTTATTTACTCTTTCCTTCACAGGGTTCAGCTTTTTCCCTTTTGTCATATTGTGTTTGTGTACAACATGGCTTTTTTCCCTTCAGATTGTGACCCATCACGTTGTTTTCTTTTAACCTTTTCTCGCTTGTTTGTTCGTGTTTTCGTATCTGTTGCCTGAACTCGGAATAAACTGGTTTCCCAGGCAGAAAGGATTTGGGTTTTTGGTGTGAACAACCATTATTTAGGAAGGAATTGGTGGCTGGGAGGGTGGGCAGGGGCTGGGCTGGATTGCCCAGAGAAGCTGGGGCTGCCCCTGGATCCATCCCTGGCAGTGCCCAAGGCCAGGCTGGAGCACCCTGGGATGGTGGAAGGTGTTGGGGTTGGAATGGGATGATCTTCAAGGTCCCTTCCCACCCACACTGCTCTGTGATTGCATGATCTGATGATTATTCTGGTTTTTTAGCCTGAACAAGCATCTAGTTGAGGGTTTTCATTTTATCTGTGGAAGTTTAGATGAACCTTGAAGGGAATAAATAGATTTAGCTGCAAGCAGATTGAAAAACTTCAGCCAAAGTCGGGAAAGAAAGAATTTTGACAAATACCTTGTTAGTGCTGAGGTTCGAGTTTGTTGTGAAATGCTAAATTAAACCCTTGCAAATTGGATGTTATGCTAAGCAAATGTTTAGCTACATTTTCTTTTTAAGGCAATTAAGCCCTGCTATAAACTGCCTGTGACCTTTAAACAAGCTGCCTAATGGTGCTGCTGCCACGGTTATTTTCTATAAACTTGCAATTTTGAGCTTATACAAAGCAGAGCTCTTTTTTCAGGCTTATTTTGCTGCTCCTTCTTTTCTAAAGGGTCTCTGCCTGTTGTAGGTGATAACAAGGAGTTGTAGATAAGCAGATTTGGACATCAGAAATAACTATCGGGTCATCTAAGCCAAATACTATGGTAATCCAGGCCAATATTTTAATTATTATTTGCCTTAAGCACAGTCATTGTGTATAGGAGGGGCAGATTTCTGAATGAAGGCATTAAAGAAGGTGGGGGTGGTTGGTTACCTCTTATTTCTTTTGGTTCTATTTGCTTGTTGTCACCAGCTTTTTAGAGAAGAAAAACAAGGTGTTGGTTGTGGATTCACTTTCCAGCTGTTTTCTCTTGCTGTAGCTCCTCCCTTACCAAAATAACTTGGGGGGCTCTCATAGCCATAATTACCTTCGTGTCCAGGTACTCCAACACAATGCCATTATATCCACCTTCAGAAAAAGAAATAAAAGTCAATTCTTTCCATTTAACTGGGCCATGTGTACGGAAGAAAGAGCCTTGAAGGACCCTCAGGTGCTTTTTCTGGCCCCTTGAAGTGCTTGGAGTTCTTTTGCACGTCTCATTTTCAGGTTCTCTGGGGAAAGCTGCTTTTCCATTATTGGGATTCTCTGGGATAACTCTTCCCCTCTCTGTCCCATCCCATGTCTCTTGGTGCTTTTGTTGGCTTGAACAGCCCCCAGTGGGGAAGGGGAGTGTTAAAACCCGGGGAACTCTGTGGGAAGGGTGGTTTGAGCTAATTAAAGGTGATGGCACTGCAGTTTTAGAGCATGTTGAATCCTCATTATCTACCACCCAGCGAGGAGGAGGATGGTGTTGTACCCTCAGTTCAGTGCCTGTGCAGGGACAGGGAGAACATCATCCACTTCCTCTCTGCTTTTTGGGAGCCAGGCTCCTCCTGAAGGACACAGACCAGTTTCTGGTGGGACACAGGGGGAAAATTGGACCCGAGGAGATGGAGAGACACGGTGAGTGTCCAAATGTCCAACCTCACCTGGAGCTCCCTGAGCGAGGTGAAGTTACACCTGCTTGGAAGTGGGATAGGAAACTTCCAGAGGTGCCTTCCAAGCCGGGGCAGTGGAGTGGTTAAAGTGCCTTTGGAACTGGGGAATTTGGGATACATCTCTGCCTGCCAAAAGGAGAAGAGAAGAATTGACCCTTGGGCTTCTTTCTGCCAGAGGTTTCTGAGCTGTGTCTGCTGAGCTGCTCCACTTGGGAGTGCTCTGGCCCAGTTTTTTGGGGAACAGGGAGAGCAGGGGCTTGGCCTCAGCTGTGGGATGTGTCGTGGCCAGACTTCCATGGTGTTCACACATGGATACTGGGAAGAAAGAGGATGGACAGTGCTGTGTGCAGGGATGGGACCTCCATAAATGCTACTGGAGCTGGAGCCTGGGTAGTTAATTAACACTGGCACACTAATTCTTGCTCCAGGCTGAGCCCCATCCCGCAGACTGCACACTTTCCTCAGCCCTGCAGGGAAGGGAATTTCATAGGGAGAGGTTTCCTGGCCAGATTCTTCAGGAGGAAGGAAGAAGTGCAGCTTCCTCTTAAGCCACTGCTCCTGATTTAAAAAGCCTGGCTGTCCCTGAGCTGCAGGCAAGCAAAGGAATACACTGAGGATGGATGTTCTTCCAGTACAGTTAATATTTACTGCTACTGAGGGACCAGCCCTTGCCTGGGCTCTGCTCACTGGACCTGCTGGCTTTTAATTTTTAATGTTTAACTGACAGGTTTGTGATGAACCCAAACCCTCCAGTGCAAGCAAACACCTTGTTTCTCCAACAGCATCTGCACTTAGCAGGGAGTGGGGTTTTAAGCTGTATTTTATACCTCTGTATGCCAAACGTGCTGCTTCTGGTTTCTTAACAACATCAGCACTGAGGTTTTGGAAGCTGCAGAGGGATGCTTTTATTTATTTATTAATAACTCTGGAAGTGCTCTGTTAAATAGAAAACCAGCTAAACTGGGAGGGATGTAAAGTGATAATGTGGCTTTTCTGAACTGATTTGGCGTTCCTGGTGGGTTTAATCCACGTCTGGGTTCTGTCCCTCTGTTTTTAGGATATAAATGGCAAGGAGGTTCCTTGCTCTGCTTGCCCACAGGCTCTCAGCTGGTCACTATTTCAGAGACACCTGTGCAGCCTAAAACATGGGGTTTCCTGAACTTGGCCAGCTGCCTCATGATATCACTTCAGGAAAAGAAAGTCTGAGCTTTTTCCTCTCCATTTGTACAACTGGGATTAATGTTTTGTTGGTGTGTCTGTAGTGGAAAGAATAACAGCAATCAAACATCATTCCCAGTATCTTGTTCTAGCCCCTTTTCTACTTCATAATCCTCTTATTTTGGGACAAAGTGTGCTTTGATTTTTATTTAATGAAGTGTGCTTTAACTAACATGTTTCATGCACACTCTCCAAATCTTTGCAGACTGCACGTTAAATCTCAGTTGTTTGGGTACCGGACCCTTCTATATATTGAATTTTATTTAGGAACAGAAATAGAGAAATGTTACTTCAGGGTTTTCTGCTCAGTATTACTTAAAGGTTTTTTGCTTTGTATTACTTCAGGATTTTCTGCTTTGTGTTACTTCAGGGTTTTCTGCTTTCAGAGGGTTTGAGGGACAGAATCATCCCGGTGTTCACCGATGCGGGTGGGGAGTCCTGAGAGATGAACGGGTGGATGTTCCAAAGTTGTCCCCTGTGCTTTGCTGCCAGGTGTCAGCCGTGGATTCCTTGGAGGGTCCCCTGCTGCAGGTGGAGGGGCTCAGTGACCTGAGGCTGGAGCTGCACAGCAAGAAGATGAACCTGCACCTGGTGCTCATCGACGAGCTGCACCGGCACCTCTACATCAAATCCACGAGCCGCGTGGGCCAGCGCGCCAAGGACAGAGGCAGGATCGGGTGGGTGTGCCACGTGGCACAGCTGCCACGGGAGGGTTGGGCACACATGGCTTCCAAAGCCCTGCCCCTGGGGCACAAGGGGCAGAAAGGGCTCCCTGGTTCTCCAAACCCTTCCCAGAGAGCAGTCCGGGTGTGACTGGATCCAGTCTCAGCCTTGGATCGTGTCAGTGGTTTGGATTTAAGGGGTTACAGGGGTGGGATTGGACCATTTCTGTGCTGCAGGTTTGAATGGTTGGCAAAATGAGGGTCTTTCTAGAGAATGAATCATTTATTATTACAAATGGTCAGACAAATATCTTAATATGCACAATATAAAGGTTAAAATTGCTATTAGTGCCGAGTAAGCCAGGCCAGTGCATGACACCAGAGCAGTTATTGAGGCAGT
>JAWMRD010000037.1:1060702-1070891 GCA_035584875.1 Syndactyla subalaris | reverse complement strand
GGGATGGGATGGGATGGGATGGGATGGGATGGGATGGGATGGGATGGGATGGGATGGGATGGGATGGGGTGGGGTGGGGTGGGGTGGGGTGGGATGGGATGGGATGGGGTGGACCATCCCAGGAGCAGGATTGGAGCCAGAATTCCAGAGGCACCACTGGGGTTCCTGTTAGATCCCAGTGTCCAGCCTGGGTTGAGTCTGGCATTAATTTATAGACACACAACTGGCAGGGGGATGTTCCTTGGAGTGTCCCACGAGGGATCCCTCCTGGAAGTGCTTTGTGCTGCACTGAAGGGGAGGAATTACTATTGTGCCTTTGGGTTTTTACTTTTCATTTGTTTTGGGGGTTGCTTTTACTGAGAATTTGGGATCTGATCCTGCTGCTTGGGCATCTTGCAGGTGAGTTTGTGCTGGGATTGGAAGGTGGGACAGGGCTTGTTGTACTGTTGCCTAAAAGGGGGAAAAAAACTATAAAAATATATATGAAATCCTAAGGCTTCCTGACAAGGAAGGCAGAAAAGAAGGCAAGTGACTTCTCAGAGAAAACCCTTGATAGAAAAGGAATTAAATCCATGCCCTGGAGCTGCACCCTCCATCCTGTCGGGCACATTTGCTGTGCTGAGCTGAGACAGCACACATTCAGTATTTCTTATGAAGTTATTGCAGCAGTTTCTGTCCTGAACATCCCAGGGATGCAGGACACTCCAGGGAAGGCTTGAGAAGGGAAAGGAAGGAAAGGGGAAGGGGAAGGTTTGGGAAAGAGGTTTTTTTGAGGTGTGTGGTTTGCCACCATGAATGGGATGAGCTCGTTGAGACCTCGTAAAGCCACTCGTGGTTCCCTCGGCGTGCGCCGCTGGCGGGGGAGCGGATTAGCAGCACGGCCTCTTCAAAGGCTGCCCAATCAAGGAGGGGTTATTAAAACCGGGCAGCTTTATGGCTGAGAATTAATTAGAGCGGCATTTTCATGCAAAACATCCAATTTTTTGATTAGCAACGGAGCAGGGCCGCAATTAACACTCTGGGAAGCTGAAATTTTCCAGCGTGTCGATTCTCGGGAAATGAGATTATCAAACTGGGGTCAGGCACTTGACAGCGAAAGGGGGATTAGGTGTGAGGAAATCATTTGTTCCTTGATTTGGCCTCGGAGATTGTTGTTAAATCTGCCACAAATTCAGAGGGAGATACCTGAAAAAGGAGGCAGGAGGGGCCCTTTGCTTTGGCAGTGCCCTCCTCACTGCCAAGGTGAGGGCACATCTTGCATTTCGTCTGCACCAACAGGTTGCCACTGCTGGGTGGGGATAATCCAGCTTTCCACCCATCCTTGTGGCTTGGGTTGCTTATTTTTAAACAAATTTTTGGATTCCTTTCATATGTCTGAGGGCTCTGCTGCTTCTTAAAGGCTCTGTGAGGAAGGATTGCGGCATCTCTGCTGCTTCTGGAGGCCACTGGGGGCTCTGGGGGGGTTTGGACCTCCCACTTGGTTCCTGTCACTTCTCAGGGAGGTGTTGGAAGTGAGGTTTGGGTTGTGAGAGCTCTGCTCTGGTTTGTGCCGGGGCCTTTGAGCCAGGGAGGGCACGGGGGGTGGTCTTTGGTGGCAGGTCAAGATTTGGTGACTGCTGCGAGTTCAGAGGGTGCTGGAATGGGTTGGGTTGGGAGAGACCCTAAAGATCATCCAGTGCCACCCCTGCCATGGGCAGGGACACCTTCCACTAGCCCAGGTTGCTCCAACCTGGCCTTGGACACTCTCAGGGGTCCAGGGGACTCCACCACCTGCCTGGACAGCCCCTTCCAATGTCTGATCACCCTTTCCAGGGAGAAATTCCTCCTGAATCTCCTCCTGGAGTTGATGGCTCTGCTGGAAATCTCCTGGGTCACACCCAGGTTATAACCCCGAGCCAAACAGGGATACCACAGAGTCATGGAATGAGAGGATGGGTTGGGTTGGAAGGACCTTCAAGCCCATCCATTCCCACCCCTGCCATGGGCAGGGACGCCTCCCACTGTCCCAGGGTGCTCCAACCTGGCCTTGGACACTCTGAGGGGTCCGGGGGCAGCCCCAGCTTCTCTGGGTGACCTGTACCAGCTCCTCTTGTTCTCCTTGGTCCCACATGATGTTCTCACCTCAGAGCCCAAACCCCTCTGCTAAACCAGGTGCCAGATGGTCCTTTTTTAACGTGAAAACCACAAATATCGGGTGTTGTGTCAGTAGAGGAACATCTCAAACACTCAGCACTTTGGATGCTCCACCTTCACTCTCCTGCTCCTGCCAAGCTTCTCTCCCCTACTGAACGAGGAAACACAAGCAAATAAATCCTGCTTTTATCAAAAACCCCTCAAATATTTCACTTTTTAGAGTATTTCTGAGAGGCTGCTCCGACCGGGGCTGGGGGTGTTGAGTTCTTGCAGATCTGGGCAGGTTTTCTGGGACTTTCTGTGTCCCAGGGCTTTGTTTGCCAAGCAATCCATTGATTTCCAGGTGTTTATTTCCAGCTTTGAGTTTGGGCTTACTCAGGGATTTGAGGGCTTTGGGGGGAATTCACAAAGGCGGCATGGAATTATCTTCTATTATGCAGATTAAAGCAGAGCAGGTAGGGAATGTTTATGCCTGTTAGTTGTAATACCCTCTTTTAGACCAATTACTGCAGTTTTTTCCAGGACGACCAGGCTTTTGGAAGTATTTTTGGCTTTTTTTTGGCTGTGGAATTCATGCTTTTGTGTGAAGTTCTAGAGTAAATTTGATTTCGGATGGTTTTGTCCTGCTCTTGGGGATCAGCGTTCCCAGTTTGGTTTCTGATGGTTGAGGGATACCCAGATCAAGGAAATCTGCTGGAATTGGGCTGCAACAGCCTGGAAAAGTGGGAAAACTCCACTTAGGTGGGTGGTCCTGGCATTGCCTCCTCTAAAATGTAAATAACCTGAAGCCAAAATCCTCTTTTTGAGCTCTGTTTTTCCTTTTCTACAGAGCCATTTCTCTGACTCCTCAAGGAATGGTTTTAGCTTGTTCCCCTCCTGGGTGGCAGGACGTTCCCAGGTGCCCTTGGCACCCCACATTTCTATTCCTACACTCCTTTCCCCTCATTCCTAAGAATTTCCCCCCATGGGAAGGGGGGTTGGCAATTGCTGGGAGCTGAGCAACACCCCAGAGCTGGTGAAATGAGGACTGAGAATATCCCTGGGGATTGGCTGGCTCAGAATTCCCTCAGCTCATCTTTTGGCATCTCTAATGGCCACATTAGCCACAATTGCAGTGCATATCCTGACTGTATTGAATATATGTATTTATATATATTGAATAGATACATTAATGTTGAATATATGTATTTATATCTATTAAATATATATAATAGTATTGAATATATTTATTTTTATATATCAAATATATAAATATATATTAATATATTTATATATAGTATATATAAATACATATTAATATATAAATATGTAGTATAGATCTCTGTATATTTATTTATACTATGTATACAATATATTTCCTATCTAATCAATATTTATTTATATATATATACACACACACATATATATTATATATATATATATATATAATATATAGTATGTGTATATTCAGTGTATTTGGACTTGATAATCCTGTAGGTCCCTTCCAGCTCAGGATATTCTGTGATTTCATGTATTTTCTAGAGGAATTAATTACTATCATGGCTTTGTGTATATATATGTGTATATATATATATACACACACACACACACACACACACACATATATATATTTCATCTGGCCTGTTAGGCAGTGTCCAATCCCAAAATGCTCACGAGTGCTTCTGTTTTCTGTTGAAATCTTGCTGACACTGGATTTATTTTCATCCAGCTCTCCTTTTTCTGCTGAGGTTTGTCCTTTCCTGCAGGTCCCATCCTTATTTCCTTGTCTGTCAAGTCCTTGTCCCCCCCTCAGAAACGATGCTGAAAACCCCCTTTTCCTTGTGCTGTTTGATGGCCCAGCTAATCCCAATTAAATAAATTAGTGCAGCAGGGTTGTCTGGGGGGGCTGAACTGCCTTCCTGCCTCTCCTGCAGCTCAGCCAGCCCCACAAAACCTGCCCAGATCCCAGGGGAAGGCAAATCCCAAGCCATCCCTTCAGGGGGGACTTGCTGCTGCTCCTGCCTTGGTTTTTGGGGCTGTTTAGGGGATAAAGCAGTGTTTAATCTCTGGCCCTGTCATTGCCCTGCCTCTAATCTGGGCTTGAGATGCCTTCAAACTGCAGAATCCCTGTTTTTCAAGCAGCATGACAAATGCCCCCAGACAGCTGCATTAGCATTTGGGGCCCTCCCTTGGCTTTGAGTGATGGAGATGGACGGGTTTTTCACAGCCAAAGACTTTTTTCATCTTGCTGAGGCTGAAATGAAAGTTTGCAGTGAGCGAGGAGCTTTCAAGGAGGGCTTAAAGCCATTTAGGTGAGCGTGAATTAACATTTCCCTTGCCTTGGAAAGGTCAGCCTTTAATTGAGATTCACCACATTGAGTCCAAAGCCTGGTTCCAGAGACCTCTCTCCTAAAAGGAGGCACAAATTGGCAGCATAATCTCATCAGAGGCTGGGCTTAGGTGGTGATAAATCACTCCCTTCCCAGCATAAAACACACCAGATGCTTGAAAGACTTGAGTCTTTCACTCTGAGTAACAGTTGGGGGAGCTGGGGATGCCTTGAGTTCTTCCTAATCAGGCAGAATCGTTGGGAAGAAAGTAATTTTTTACCTAATTAAAGGATTAAAATGTCACACATTTGGGTTTGGGTTGGCTGTGACTCATTTTATGTACTTAGGACTCAGAGGTGTCTCCTGGATATCCACTTGTGTCTGATAGAGCAGATAGCACTGCCCCCAAAAAAAGGCAGCAGCTTTCCCATATCCATCATTCCTGCCTTTTCCGGGGGGGGGAAATGGTGCTGAAGGGCTGATTCTCTGCTGCAGGATGCACATGTAGCTTTAATTAATAAAATGAGTTGATTCAGGGCTGATTCTGGAGCTCCAAAGGCTGGGGGTTTCTCGAGGGCTCTGTGGGCCAAGGGCATGAATTGGTGGTGGAGTTTTGTTTAATGTATCGTGTCTGGAGTTAAAATGTTTTCTTACCAGAAGACAGAAATGTGGATATTTTCCACTTTCACAAATAAAGGTTTTGCATCCAGAAATAATGTGAGGTGGTGGAGAGGGAAAAGGGTGTTTTTATGGAGGCTGGGGCTGAAGGGAGAATCATGGAATGGTCTGGCTTGGGAAGGACCTTAAAGATCATCCAGTTCCATCCCCAACACCTCCCACCATCCCAGGGTGCTCCAGCCTGGCCTTGGACACTGCCAGGGATGGATCCAGGGGCAGCCCCAGCTTCTCTGGGACCCTGTGCCAGGTTCTCCTCACAGGGAAGACTTTTTCCCTCTGAAAACAGCAGGGCTTTGAAGCCTCCTGTGAAGGGGCTTTGAAATCTCCAATCCCCTGGATTTTTATTGGGTTTGGGTCTTGGAAGGAGTTGTCCCTTCAGGAATGTGTGGCCCCCTGGGCCAGTTTGGGCTAACAGGCTGATGAGTGCTGCTTGGATCAATAATTCCTGTGGAAATGTCCCTGTTGGACGTGGATTGACCCCAGATTTGGCCTCTTGCATCCTTGGATATGTTGGTTGTTGTCTTTCTGTCCGTGGCAGTTCACCACATCAAGGCCAGGAGCACCTGTAGGACCTGCCCAGTGCCCCAAGAGCAAACAAACCTCGTTGCTTTTGGGTCAGGGTGGAGAAATCCTGTCCTTTGTCTTCCCTGTCGTGCCCACGTTCTTTGAAGTGACTCCAGAAATGAGGTGGTGACATGAGGAGAGGATCTTCCTTGTTTGAATCCCATGGAAAGGTCCATCAGATGAAGCTGTAGGAGTGAGTGTTGCGTCTATATTAAAGGAGCTCATTCTGGTGGTCAGGCCAGTTTAACTGACCAGAAAAGGATGAATGTGGGTGCATTAATGGGAAAAGTTTGGAGGGACAACCTAGCACTGGAGAACTGATCCTTCCCCTCCAACTCTCCATTGTTTCCAAGTTAACCCAAAAATGTGTCAAGAGAACAAAAAAAAGTCACCAGAAATGTGAATTTTGGGCCAAATGAGGGACATTCCTTTGCCTCAGCTCCTCCCAGGAACATTTTGGAGCATTAGGACTTCTCAGGAGTCTTTGTTTTGATGTGGCTTCTCTTCTGTGGTACCTTCTCCTCAGTCTCCTCCTGAAAATGAGAGCCCTCCTTGCTTAGGACAAGGGGTGGCTTTCCATGAGTGGGTCCAGAGTCTCAGCAAATGCCCAGCTCCAGGGGTTGGACTGGATGATCTCCAGAGGTGCCTTCCAACCCTAATAATTCCATGATTCCCAGGTAATGACACACAATCCTTGGGTTCTGCTTCTCCAGTGCCCACCAGGATGGGATGAACGGGCTCCTTGTGGGACAGGAGAGCTCGTGGGAATCTTCCTTCCCAAGGATCCATCATTTCATTCCAGACCAACCAACCTCTTTGTAGTTATTAAAGTGCCACATTTATGTCCAATTTCACAAAGCACAGAGGGCAGGGAGGGCTTCCAAATTCCACCTTCCAAGTGGTGGTTGCCATTCCTCACTTTCCTGTGAGTTATGGATTGAAATCCACACTCTGTGCATCCCTTTCCCAAATTTTCCTGCCTCCAGTGCCAGCCGTTCGAGCTGTCCACTCACCACAAAGGCAGAGAAAAGCAGATTTTCCTGTGGGTTTGCTCCGTGTGAAACTCAGGCAGCTGCTCCAAGGAGCTGCTTCCAAGTTTGCTGGGAAAAACCAGGCTGGTTCTTTTATCCCCTCTGAATATTAATGATTTTGTGTCTAATTGTGATTGCTTAATGATAGCAAAGCAAAGATTCACTGCTCGGGAGCTGGGGTTTTATATGGCATCAAAAGTCCTGGAAGTGATTGTGGCTCCTCTTTGGGAATTCCAATTGTGCTGATCCTGGGCTTGACTTCAGGAATTGCTGGATGAAATCTCTCCCCAAGTCCTGCATTCCCTCTCCCTCTTTGGCATCCAGGAATGGGGGAACAAGTGGGACAGATTGGCTGCTCAATGAATGTGGAAGTGATGTGGGAGAGCTGGAATTCCAGTAAAACGGGGTTTTTGGAGGACTCAGGGCATTTGTGCCACTAAAGGCTTCATTTTTAAGGGCATTTTTGTGACTAGAGGACCCAGTTTAGGGATTTAACAGCTGTAGCTTGGCCTGTCCCTTTGTGTGACAAAAGGTGCTTGTCCCTATTTCAGGGGCTGCAGCCACAAAGGGAAAAAGGGGGAATAATTTTATTTTCTCCTGTCAAGAGGTGAAATACAGAGCTATTTGTGCTGGAGGCAGGGAGGAAATGCAGCATCTCTTCTCTGGGAGCCCCATTCCCAGTTGGAAGATCCTGCAAAAAGGAGAGGCAGAATTCCAAATTGTGTCGTTCTCTGCCACTGCTGGGACTCCTTTGGATAAAAACGATGTCTTTGCATAGAAAACTCATGTTCAAAACTGATTGGAAATAGCCTGAACATCTGTCACCAGTGAGGGATTTGGGGTCACTCCAAGAGTCACCCTCAAAGGTGGCAGTCAAGAATGATCTAAGAGGGATTCAGAAAAACCTGAATTAACATTTGAGGTTGGAACATCCAAAGGAAAATCGAGTTAGAGTGGATTGGGGATGATTTACACACAGAGCAAGGATGGGAAAGGACAAGGGAGACCCTCCCATGGGGTCACCACGGACAGAGGGGACCACTTTGCTTTCTAAACTCCTGGTGGAGCTTGGGGGGGACTAAGGGGGGACTAAAAGGGACTAAGGTGGACTGAAGTGGACTGATGTGTGACTAAGGTTGGACTAAAATGAACTAAGGTGGACTAAGGTGGGACTGAGGTTGGACTAAGGTGGAACTAAAATGGACTAAAGTGGGACTAAGGTGGGACTAAAATGGACTAAAGTGGGACTGAGGTGGACTGACAGGTTGGACTAAGATTGTACTGAGGTGGGACTAAGGTGGAACTAAAATGGACTAAAGTGGGACTAAGGTGGGACTGAGGTGGACTAAGGTGGACTGACAGGTTGGACTAAGATTGTACTGAGGTGGGACTGAGGTGGACTGAGGTGGGACTAAGGTGGAACTAAAATGGACTAAAGTGGGACTGAGGTGTGGACTAAGATGTGATTAAGGTGTGACTAAAGTGGACTAAGGTTGGACTAAAATGGACTAAAGTGGGACTAAGGTGTGATTAAGGTGTAACTAAAGTGGACTAAGGTTGGACTAAAATGGACTGAAGTGTGACTAAGGTGGACTAAGGTAGGACTAAAATGGACTAAGGTTGGACTAAAATGGACTAAAGTGTGACTGAGGTGGACTGAGGTGGGACTAAGGTGGACTGAGGTGGGACTAAGGTGGACTGAGGTGGAACTAAGGTGGACTGAGGTGCAATGTTCCTCTGACTTGGCCACAGTTTGGAGGAACTAAGGCCCTGGATTTTCCTGGGCTGGGTTGTACTCTCTGCCAGCAGCTCAGCAAGGTCAGGATAGATCTGACTATGGGGAGGAATCCCAACCCTGAGGGACCACCCAGCTCAAGGGGGAATGAAGCAGCTGAGCTTTCAGGGTCCTCCTGATGTCCCATTTCTGATACCTCCTTGTCACTGATTTCACACCCATTCTCCTCAGGCAGGGGGGATTAAAACCCAGTTAGTTTGATTATTCTCCCAGTTTAATACTGGATCTTCCATTCCACTTCTGGCCTGGCCACTCCTTGCAGGCTCTTCCTTTGCATCCTCTTTCCAACCTCCCATAAATATCTTCTCCCTGGTCTGGTTGCCACAGCAGCTCTTCTGCTGCCTGTTATAAATGTTATTTATTAGAATAGAATAATAACTAGTATAATTATAAATATTGTAAATAGATTTATTTATTAGAAAAGCCTGGTTTTGCTCTCAGGTGTTCCCACTAAATGCTGCTCTGCTCGAGGTCCCTCAGGATGTGCTGCCTTTGGGCTTGATGGTCTTAGAGCTCTTTTCCAGTCTTCATAATTTGGTGTAAAAACCTTAATTACACCATTTGGATTAGAGGTCTTCTAGTGAACCCCCTGGTAGAACAACAGAAACAGATTTTAGTTGCAAACATATTTTAAGTTTTTACATCCTCTGTAATATCACAGTCCCTTTCACCTTAAAAGAGATCCCCAAATTCAATTAGTGTCATTTATGCAGGAAATAGTTGGTTTGTTGCCTTTCCACTGCTAAAGAATTAGTCCCTTTCCTGCCTGATTTAGTGACCCAAATGTGATCTCTCAGGGCTTTAGGTGGAAACCACCGTTGTGTTGAGTGGTTTTAGATGTTGATTCTGTATTTAATAGGCACAAAAATCACAGGATGGTTTGGGTTGGAAGGGACCTTAAAGACCATCTCGTTCCAAGCCTCTGCCGTGGGCAGGGAACCCATAAAGTCACGTATTAAATCACAGAATTTGTGTTTGAATGAGTTTTCCTCCAAATCCACATCAGTCCCAGCTGATTTGGGAGGGTTTGTTGGAAATTCTCTGAGCAAAGACCTGATGGGTTTATGTGTTGGATGGTTCATCTCCCAGTCCTTTGTCAGGTTGTGGAAAACTAGTTATGTGTTGGTGGCACAACCATAAACACCTTATTCACAGGCCCCAAAATGCTTCATTTTCCCTCTTTTCACTCCTTTTTCCCTTCCTGGGTGTTGGAGCTTCCTGAGTGAGTCCAAACCAAGCACAAACCACCAAGAGTCATCACATTAATGCTCTTGGATCGAGCCTATGCAGAAAACCAGAGGAGAGAAGTGGTTTAACTTCACTTTTTTCCCTAGAAAGGATATTTTTGTAATTGGAAAATAGCCATACATGGTGCCCTCAGTGTCCAGTTGCTGATGTTCCCCAGCAGGGATTTAACTGGAAATATTCACCTGGAGAAAAGGCTGTGCTTGGCTTCCAGACTGTCTCCCAGTTTGTTTGCTTATTGTATTTGTTGCTAAGCTTCCCTTTTCCCTCTTTCCCACCCTTTTCCTCATTTCCCCCTTGAGGTTTTTCATGCTGGAGGGGAGAAGGCTCCAGGGACACCTGAGAGCCCCTTTTGGTGCCTGAAGGGGCTCCAGGAGAGCTGGAGAGGGACTGGGGCCAAGGGCTGGAGGGCCAGGACACAGGGAATGGCTTCC
>JAWMRD010000037.1:964226-974649 GCA_035584875.1 Syndactyla subalaris | reverse complement strand
GCTACAGTCAAACATTGACCTGTAGGACCCAACCATCCCTACTACAGTCAAACACTGACCGGTAGGACCCAACCATCCCTGCTACAGGCTGACACTGACCTGTAGGGCCCAACCATCCCTACTACAGTCAAACACTGACCTGTAGGACCCAACCATCCCTACTACAGTCAAACACTGACCTGTAGGACCCAACCATCCCTGCTACAGTCAAACATTGACCTGTAGGACCCAACCATCCCTACTACAGTCAAACACTGACCGGTAGGACCCAACCATCACTGCTACAGGCAGACACTGACCTGTAGGCCCCAACCTTCCCTACTACAGGCAGACACTGACCTGTAGGACCCAACCATCACTGCTACAGTCAAATACTTACCTGTAGGACCCAACCTTCCCTACTACAGGCAGACACTGACCTGTAGGACCCACCTGACCTTCCTCCCCACTGTCCAGGCCACAGCCTGTCCTGCCCCACGCCCAGCAGGTCCCACCAGCCGTGTCCTTCCCCCTCCAGCAGCTCCCAGACACCCCCGAGCATCCCCTGGTTTTCACACCCAGGTCCCAGCCACATGATCCCAAATGACCCCGGGGCTTTGGCCCAGGCCGTGCTGTTCCCAAAGGGGACCCGAAATGGTGGGATTTTTTTTGCTGACTGGAGGGATCTGCAGCCCTTCCCAGGGAACTGCTGAGTCTCCCTGCTCTCATTTCCACGTTTCCCCTCATTTAGGCATGAGGCAAGGGGAACCATCCCTTCACAGTCTTTACAAACTGGCAGATGGGAGAGAGAACTTGGGGGGTTTTTTTACTGTATTTTTTAACTGTGTGCAGTAAAATGCAAATGTGTGTGGCTTCTTTGCAAGTGTTGGCGTTAATAAGTGATATTTAAACAGGTCAGATTAGCACTTTTACTGATCTATTAAAAAGATCTCCCCCCACACACAATCGTTTGCACACTCAAAATCAATTTTAATACAACATGTAAATTGAATTTAATTTTTTTTCTGTATAAAATTGCATTTATCTGCTTGAGCCATTAAATTTACTATTTAATATGTACTTTCCAGCTCACTTGGCTAGAATTTCATTGCTCTTTATCTGTATAAATTTAATTAGCCTTGATACCATCAGTATATTATAGAACTAATTAAAGATTTAGATAAGTGCTGAGGGTGCTTGTTTAATACCCTGTAAAGTTCCATTTGGAGAGGGAGGATTTCCATCTTTCATTCTATCAGCCAGTTTGGAGCTACGAGGAGCATCCCAGACATTGGTGGGTTGGGTTTTTTTTACTTTTCCTTTGAAAAATGATTTAATGTGTTTTAATGGCTTTATCCTGCCTTTGAAGAGCTGTGTAATTGTGGCTGGGATGGCTCAGGGACGGGATTTCGGTGTTCCCTGTGCCTGCTCCCCTCCCTGCTGACTCTCAGGGCATTCCCAGAGGTTGGGAAAGACCTCCAAGATCATCAAGACCAGCACTGAGTCCTTCCTCGGGCACCCCCAGGGGTGGGGGCTCCAAACCTCCATGAGCAGCCCCTTCCCCTGTCCCAGCAACCCTTTCCAGGAGGAAATCCCTCCTCGTGTCCAACCTCAAGCCCGTGTTCCCAAGGCACGAGCGACCAACCACGGGAGGGAGGAAATAAAGAGGAAACATTGATAAGAAAACGAGGCAGAGCTTGGCAAATCTCAGGATGGGGAGGAGGAGGAGGAAAGGGAGAGAGCTTTGGGAGGAGTGGTGATGTCCTGCATGGACCTTTGCTAATCATCTCCTCTGTGTCCTACAGAAAGCTTGGCAGCGGAGACAACCCAAGTGCTTCGGTCCCACAGAGCACCCAGAGGTGCTGGATGGGGGGGGTTTCACCCAAAATTGCTTCCTCTGGATGGGAAGGGTGTGTCACCCACTGTCTGTGGGTGGAAAGCTGAAAAGGGCAGGGGGTGGATTTTATAACGAGGTTGTCTTTAATTAGAAGGCTGCATTAATGCCTGTTGAATAAACACACTTATTGTTGTGCCTGGGCCCTGCAGTGGGTACAGTGCTGGTCACAGAGTGAGGGTTTCCCATCTCTGATAACATTTTCTGCCTCAGAAATACAATTTTTAATTTTTCTCCCAGCTTTTTTTTTAAAAAAAGGCCAATATTGTCCTCACATCCCAGCCTTGAGTGTTTATTCAGGGCTGTGCTTTGCCCCACAGCAGCTGAAGCACCACCCTGTTATAAATTCAGTTTTCTTTCCTCCCCCTCCTGTCTTGTTTCACTTTCCCAAACCGTTTCCCGTCTTGGGTGTGAAATTTTAGATTTTTCAGTGTTTTTTCACGTCCTGGACATGGTTTTTGTGTAGAAACCCAGAGCCCTCTGGGCCTCCTGCCCCACCCTGTGCCGTGTGTGGTGATGGGGCATCCCCCTTGGGGCTCCTGGGGGGCTTTGGTGCACCTAAAGAAGTGGCATGAGCGTTTTTGGGCCTGATTTTGGGTTCCTTCTGCAGTGCATGGAGATGTTTAGGGGTCCCTCAGCCCAGGCTGTGAGAGGAGCCTTGGCATGGCCCAAGGGGAGCTGAGCTGGAGGTAGAACAGCAACCCCACCCTGTGGGAATGAGCAGGGCTTAGGGAGGGGGGCTGGCTGATCCTTGAGGTCCCTCCCAACCCAAACCATTCCATGGCATGAATCCCTCCCTCTTTTCAAAGCTCTGAAGGTGGAAGAGCCCAATTTTTGCAGATTTTCACCTTCAAATGCTGCCCACTGCCACAAACACCTCAGGAGGTGTGGGAATTGCAGTGGTCTCTGTGGATTCTCCTGCGTTTGGTGCCTCCAGAACTCACGTTGCAAAGTCCTTTGTGCTGGAGCTCATCTCCCTCCCTTTCCCACCTCTAATGTCTCCAGGGGCAGAAATTACCTTCTTGGGGAAGATAATTCTTCAGGGATTTTCTTCTTGGTGAAGCCAGCCCTGAAAATCTGTTTCTTCTGCATGACTTGACTGAAGTTTCCTCATTTCTTGGTGTATTTCCCCTTTTTGCACTCACTCAGTCCCCCCTCTGTGGTTAAATGTCGTGGTTCCAGCAGGACCTGCAAATATCAAAGCTGAGTGACTTCAGAACCACAGGTTTGGTCTCTTATTGATCCACATTTGCTGTTTTCATAGAATCCTGGAGTGGTTTGGGTGGGAAGGGGCCTTAAAGATCAATAATCCAACCCCAACATGTCCCACTCTCCCAGGGTGCTCCAGCCTGGCCTTGGACACTGCCAGGGATCCAGGGGCAGCCCCAGCTTCTCTGCCCAACCTGTGCCAGCCTTTCACCACCCTCATCATAAAATATTCCTTTTATCCTGTTTTAACCTCCCCTCATTTAGTTTTTCTGCAGATTTAGTGCTTCACACTTAACTTTTCTGCCTTCCTTATTAGAGCAGCCAGTCCCCAGAAGGGAGGGAGACAAGGCACAGAGTTTATTCAGATCCTTTTCTGGGTGTCAGCACCCACATCTGAGTTCTTGCCTCGTGCTCCTCCTTCTCTCTTCACCCACCCAGAGGAGCCCCCAGCTCCATAATGAAGGAATAATTAAAGGAGCATCCTTTATTCCACTCCTCTGAAGGAGAGATGAAGCCATTCTCAGGGAAATCAGAGTTTAATTTGGAGCTCACCTGGCCACCTCTGGAAAAAAGTTTTTGGTGTGCAGGCCTGGGGTTAGAGGTGAGCATTAGCATTTAAATGGAGAAGGGTATTAATAGCCCTCAGAGGAGCTGGGCTCCTCCTGATTGCCTTTCCAGGGGTTTTTATCCTAAATGAGAAAGCTTCTTAATTTTCATTCTCCTTCTCCAAGAATAGAGTTCAAGAGACCATTAGATATTTATTATATGTATATGTGGGTGCTCAAATTCCTCCTCCAAAAGGGGTTCACTGTTGGCAACTTGTTGTTTCCTCCTGGAACTGCTGTTTCAACCCCAACCAGCCAGGGGGGTTTGGGGGTCCATTGGCTCCTTCAGCTTTGGTGCTTTGGGATGGGGTTTCTCCTGCCCCTGGGAACCATTTCCAGCAGGGATATTGAACCTTCCCTGTCTGCCCTTAGCACAGAGCTCTCCTCCATGGGCTGCTACCCCTGGGCCAATTCCACATGGAGAAAGGCAGCAGGAAAAGTTCCGTCTGGGCTTTGGGTTTGCCCAAAAAGTTCAACTTTGAGCCCAAATCCCCTTGTCAGTGGTGAGTGGAACAGGTTACAGGTGTCAGGGTTGGGGTGTGAGTTAATCACACGAAGGATGGATTTAATGATATAAAAAACAACAAATCTTTGTCACCCAAGCCATCAAAACTAGTTGATCACCCTGTAGGAGCAGGGTTTAATGACTTGGGGTGCCTTAGGCAGTCCCTCCCTCCTCACTCCCCCAAAATAAGGCCATCAGCACTGAGGCTGAGCTCAAGCAGAGAGTTTGAGCAGGAATTTCAGATCCTGAAAGGTTTGGAGCCAGGTGATTGCTTCTTTTCCCTTGTAAACCAGCAGTGATTCCCATGGGAAGTCGGGAGAGGTGCTCTGTAGGAACCTGTCCCAGCTTTGTGGGCATAAAATCCCTCCTGTCAGAGCAATCCAAAAGTCCTGTGGGTGCTTTTCAGCAAAATGAAAGTAAATAATGTGTGAGTGAAGAGGCAAACAAAGATTTCCCTGATGAGCTGAGTCCCCAGGTCACTTTGTTCCCAGCAGCTGCATTTTTGACTTCTTAGAGTCCCAGAATGGTTTGGAAAGGACCTTAAAGTCCACCCTGCCATGGGCAGGGACACCTCCCACCAGCCCAGGCTGCTCCAAGCCCCAGCCTGGCCTTGGACACTTCATAGTCAGGTGAATAAATCTGTACATTCAGCTTTGATCTCTTCTCTTGTCACCCCAAAGGTGCCATTGCTGAGCTCTTGCTGCCCCTGCTGATGATCCTGTAGGGTGGATCACCTTCCATGGGCTCACATGAAAGCCAAAAGAAAGCTTGGGAAGCTGGATTTCCTCTTTGGTTAAGCACGCTAATCCCACGTTATTATTTATTAACCTATTTGTCAGAGGATGGAAGGAGCTTTTGATAAATATTCACTCTTAAATATTCATGTTAAACCTCGCCTTTAAGAACAGCAAGCAGCTCCTGAGCAGATCCCCCTCACCTGTCCATTCATTCCCCCCATCCCTCCCCTGCTCTCCACAACCTCCTCTTGGCAATCAAAGCACTGTTTATAATGGCAGGGACAAAGACACTTGTGAGAGGAAAATGAAGAGCCTAAATAAAAAATCACAGAACAAGAGGCTCATCGCGCTGCCTCTTTCATATTTCATTATTTGATAACATCAGAGGACGAGTCCATCAGAGCTGCTCGGGCAAAGGCAAACAGGAGTGTGTCTGATCAATATTTATTAATACTTTCAAAGACAAGGGAGCCAAAGTTGAGCAGACTTGGTAATGGAGGGAATAATTACTCATGCAAATCGGGTTTGGCCCAAGGCAGTGCCGAGCCACTGCAGCAGGTTTTTAATTGCACCCCAATTAAAGATGCAGCACCTTTCGCTCCCCCCCCGCTGTCTCGCCCGCTCGCATTTGAGTTTAGAGGGAAATTTTTAATTAAAAAATAATCTGATGGTGAAGAGAGTGGCAGGTGAATCCTCTGTTTATTGGGGGCAGAATTCTTCGGTCCTCCAACATTTGGGCTGGGTGGAAAAGGAAGGAAGGGGGGAGGATTTGGGGTAAAGATGGGCCTTGTATTGCTGAGCTTGTCCAGTGCTCAATTTGGGGTTCACAGTTTGGTGTCCCTTCTTTTTGGGTGCTCTGTCACCTTGGGAAGGCCATGAGTCCCATGCTTTGGAGCAAAGACTTGCCATCCCCATCCCTGGCAGTGTCCAAGGCCAGGCTGGATCTTGGAGCACCCTGGGACAGTGGGAGGTGTCCCTGCCCATGGCAGGGGGTGGCACTGGGTGGGCTTTGAGTCCCTTCCCAGCCAAACCTTCTGTGATTCCATGAACTGGGTCATGTGATGTGGTGGCCTCAAAGTGCCCCAGGCTTCCCTTTCTTCTCCAGAGGTATAGTCTCATGGAGACAGTCCATTTCCCCCAGTTCCAAGGGAACAGTCCCATGGACACAGTCCATTTCCCAACAGTTCCAAGGGAACAGTCCCATGGACACAGTCCATTCACCCCCAGTTCCAAGGGAACAGTCCCAGGGACACAGTCCATTTCCCAACAGTTCCAAGGGAACAGTCCCATGGAGACAGTCCATTCCCCCCAGTTCCAAGGGAACAGTCCCATGGACACAGTCCATTTCCCAACAGTTCCAAGGCAATAGTGTGTCCTTGTGGCCAAGGCCACCTCAAAGTGCCCCAGGTGGTCTGGGATGCTGTGGATCGATTCCAGGGGTTATCCCATCCCCCCATGTGGCACATCCACATGCCCCTGGAACACTTTCAGGGGTGGTGATGCCACCACTGCCCTGCCCAGCCTGTTCCAATGCTTGGCCACCCTTTCAGTGAAGGAATTTCCCCCATTATCCACCCTAAAGCTCCCCTTGAGGCCGTTTCCTCTTGTCCTGTCCCTTGTTACCTGGGAGAAAAGAGCAAGGGCCCACCTGGCGCCACCCTCCTCCCCAAAATCTGCTCTTGGAGCCCTCATTGTCTGTGCCCCAGCCCTTCCTCCCTCCCACCCAGTCTCACCTGGCTCCAGCAGCAGTTGTTTGGGCACAGCCTTTCAGCCCCAGGAGCCAGTTCTCAGTGCCAGCAGCAGGTGGTGATGACTTGAAGGTGGGAGAGGAGATGAAAATGTAGCTTGGCCACGCTGGCAGGCGAGGTTTGGGGCACTCCAGATGTGTATTTTGCTGCAGCTGCTGTGATTTGCAGTCTGGGAGCTCCTTGCAAAGGCACAGCCAGACCTGAGAGCCTGAGAGTCAAGAACAGGAGAAACTGAATATGCAGCTTGGCCATCTCTGCCCTGCTGCTCGCTATTTTACTGCATTCAAAGAGGACAGGAAGGCAGGGAGGTGATAACTTTTCCTGCAGCCCCTGCTCTTGGGTTTGAAACCATTTATTGCACCAAAGGGCCTAAGGATTAGTCCCATGGAGGACTTCTGGGGGAGTCGTGCAGGGACCTCATTTTCTGGTCCTTCTCTGCCTTGCTTTGCTCTTCAGCCAAGGAACTGCTGGATATTTGGCTGAAGGAAATCCTTGCAGCCCTGTGGTGGGTGCAGGCACACTGGGATCTCTTCACTTCCCCTGTTAATAATTATATATATATATATATAAAATAACTATAAAGTTAACCAGTTCCTCTGGGAAAAGAGTTCTCTTCCATTCACACACCACATTTTTGTTCCTGGTACCCAAACAGACTTAAACCTACAGCCAAAGGTCACGGGCTTGATGTGAGAACCTTCCCCTTATCCCAGAGCTGGAAGTTTCACACCTGAATAGTTTTCTCCCAGTGTCAAACCTGGGAATCAGTTTGTGCTACAGGGGAAGGAGGGAAAGACAAAAGCCCTCACCAGTTTTCCCTCCTCCACCTGGGCTGTGGGGGCAAATAATCCAGTGCCAGCCCTTTTTTCCTGCAGTGCTTGGATTGGCAGCTGCAGGAATTGCCCCAGCAGTTCCCTGGCCTGTGACACGACCAGTAGTTTAAATTCCCTTCCTTGGGAATCCCTCTTTCACCAAGGCCACTTTACATCAATTTAAAGCAAACCTGCACTGCAGCCTTTCTGTTATGCCTTCCCTTCAGATGATCTCCTCCTGATCAAAAAAGACACCTCAGCTCCTGGCTTAGACTTTATTGTGCAGTATTTAATAACTTTCCTCTCAGACTGTGTGTCTCAGTCACATTGGAGAGCTCTGGAGCTCTTCCTGTGTTTCACACGAGCACCTTTTGCCTCAACAACAGCTCATTAGGGCCAAAAAATTCCACTCTCCCACCCCTGGCATTTTCCTTGCCTTTCCAGAAAACCCTGAGCAACCTGGGATAGTGGAAGGTGTTTGGGTTGGAATTGGTGGTCTTTAAGGTCCCTTCCAACCCAAATAATTCTGTGATTCCACAAAGGCTCTTGTTGAGTGGCCAGGCACACCTTTGTGGATCAGCACAGACATACATACCTATATATCTGTAGGCATCTGTATCTATAAACTGCTTCTAATGTGCTGGATCCAGTGGCATCTCAGCTGCTGGTGCCTTCCAGAGTTTGTGTTTTAGCTGGTGGGGCTGAGGTGGAGAAGAGAAGGGTCCAGGGACAGCTGAGAGCCCCTTTTGGTGCCTGAAGGGGCTCCAGGAGAGCTGCAGAGGGACTGGGGCCAAGGCCTGGAGGGCCAGGATACAGGGAATGGCTTCCCAGGGCCAGAGGGCAGGGCTGGCTGGGCCATTGGGAAGGGATTGGTGGCTGGGAGGGTGGGCAGGGGCTGGGCTGGATTGCCCAGAGAAGCTGGGGCTGCCCCTGGATCCATCCCTGGCAGTGGCCAAGGCCAGGCTGGATGGGGCTTGGAGCAACCTGGATAGCAAACAGTGTCAAGGTTGAACCTGCATGGTCTTTAAGGTCCTTCCCGCCCACACCATTCTGGGACTCTCTCCTGGTGTTTGTGCTCTCTTTGTGCAGCCCCTGATGCTTCTCTGCTCGTGGCTGTGCTGAATGAAAGCCACACCTGCTGCCACTTGTGCAGGACAAAGGTGTGGATCATGGAGCATCCCCACTCACCAGGGGGCTTGTTCCTCTGCTTGCTTCCCAGGCAGTACTACGAGATGCTCTACAACACGGCAGACGAGCTGCTCAACCTGGTGGTGGACCAGGGGGTGAAGTACACGGAGCTGGAGTACATCTACGCCCTGAACCTCCTGCACCGCAGCCAGACGGGCGTGGGCGACCAGACCACGCAGAACATGAGGCTGCAGAGGCTCAAGGAGATCATCTGCGAGCAGGCTGCCATCAAGCAGGCCACCAAGGACAAGAAGATCACCACGGTGTGACCCGCCCGGTCACCGCAGAGCTGGGCACCTCCAAGGCTCTGTTCCTGCTCCAGGCAAAGCAAACACACCAAGGGCGCTGGAGGGGAGAGGAGGGAGGTGCCATTTGAGATTTGGGGTTGGTTTGGGGGGGTTCTGATGTGTATTCATGTAGTGCTTCTTCGTTGTGTTCTCCCAGCAGGGCTGGGCACCCTGGGGGAGCCTGGGGTGGGATATTTGGCTTTCCTCCTGCTGCTTCACCTCGGGGTATGGAATGAGCTGCTGCCTCTGGGGGGGTGGCACAGGAGGAGATCTCCCCCTGGGGTGGGTCTGGACGTTCAAACCACGCTCACTGAGCAGCACCATGACAGCCAACCACAGCCCTGTTGGGAGCTCGATGGTTTTGAGACCCGTTTGGGAGCTCTGCCAGCGCCCTTTCCCCAGGACAGTTGTGAAGCTTTTTCTGCTGTTGCCACTGCAAGGAGATATAGTTGTTTATTCCTTCAGATAAAACATCCTTCAGGTAGTGATAAGGCAGCTCCCCGTGTGGGAGGTGACACGGGACCATTTGTCTCCACTTGTCCTTTTCCATTATCCCAGGGCCATCCGGCACGGGCTCCGGCGGCGCCGGGGGGTGGAGAGCACTGCCAGTGTCAGATGAGAACAAAACTTCATCCTCTCCTCCCCAGCGTGTCTTTGGAGTCTCCCCAGCTCAAAAGGCATTTGGGGAGTGGCACTGGGTGTCCTGCAAGGCCACACAGGCTTTTGTAGCTCAGCACTGGTGGTCAGCAGGGGCGGGAGGGCAGATCCCAGTGCTGGGCTCTGAGGGACACTCAGGGCACCATTTCTGCCCTCTCTTGGCCATATAAAGCCAGTGGTTCCTCGTTCCTCCAAAATAAGAATACACTGCATTCATATTTGCCAAGTCCATTGTCCACCCAGCTGGGTTTCACCTGCCAAGAAAGGTTCTCTCTGAGCCGGGTGTCAGCCTGGAAACTGCAGAATTAAAACATGTTTAAAGACTCTTGAAAGGCTCTTCTGCTTTGTCTGGGAGGGGTTTAAGTACTGTGATTTTGTGGTGTATAAAAGATTCCTTTCCAGGTCGGAATTCATCGTGTTCTCCAAGGTTCCATCAGTGTGGGAATGATGTTCTGAACCGTTCACTCCAATCCTCAGCTCCAGGAGCTTCTCAGCATCCATGTAAAAAAGCAGAACCCATCAGATCCAGCTGTTGGGAATCTTCTGGTGGTTTCTATCCTCATCTTATTCCTAATCCCAATTTTCCTTATGCCAGTATTGTCCTTTTAACTGCAGGAGCTCCTTCTTTTCCTTGATGAGTTTGCAGGAATGAGGGAGGAGCGGGCTTTTAATGTGCTGGATCCAGTGGCATTTCAGCTGCTGGTGCCTTCCAGAGTTCGTGTTTTAGCTGGGGGGGCTGAGCTGGAGAAGAGAAGGGTCCAGGGACACCTGAGAGCCCCTGGCAGGGCCTGAAGGGGCTCCA
>JAWMRD010000037.1:950240-964126 GCA_035584875.1 Syndactyla subalaris | reverse complement strand
TTCCCTCCTGGAAAGGGTGGTCAGGCACTGGGACAGGCTGGAGTGCCCAGCCCTGGAGGGGTTTCACTGCCCTGTGGATGTGGCACTTGGGGACACGGGCAGTGCTGGGGGAGCAGCTGCACTCCATGATCTTTGAGGGCTTTCCCAACCTAAACGATGCCCCAAGCCGCTCTTGACCCCTCACCAGAGACTTCTAAGACTCCTGCTTTGCTGTGCTGTGACACACTCTCCTCCCACACACCTCCCAGCAGGAAAGCTCAGGGAGCTGCAGCAGGAAACACCAGCAGGCCAAGGGGAAGTGAGCAAACCCAAGGCACTGGCTGCAGGGACTGATGTAAGGAGCTTCCAGCAGGATGAGCAGCAGTAACACAGCCCTGGGAATACACTGGAGGGAAGGTGGCCAATGAAGCCCCACTTCTGCCCCACCACCAGCAAAATCTACATTTGCAAAGTGTGATTTGAGCCTGATTTACACCTCGCTTTTCCTCCTGCTCAGGAGCACCAAGGCAGCGTTTTGGGGCTCCCCTTCCTCCCTTTCATTGCCTGGTGCTTCTTGGTGAATCCCCCAGAGAATTTGTGTGGGGCTTTCACCAGAGCAGAGCTAGGGCTGCCCATAAATCTGCTTTGCATGTGGCACGTATTTGGGAGCTGATTGTTTCTATAATTGGATAGTAAATCAGTGTATTTAAGGCCAGTTTGCTGTTAACACCTCTGAGTATGAAATGCTACCCCCTGTCAATAGTGGGGAGGCTTTATTAGGATAATAACTGCTTGATTTAGAGCCTCGTTTCTGCTTTTCAGGGTTATTTTTAATGCTCACTTCAGTGCTTGCTGTTCCAGAGCCAGGAGAATTTGGGGAACATCTCACATCAGGGTGACATGAGAGTGAATGTTTGGGGAAACATTTCACCCTCTGTGCCACATCAGCCCCTTCACCAATGAGGTAGCAGCAGATTAATGAGTTTTCCTTCATTAGCACAGCTGGAGTCACTTCTCACCTGCCTGTGCTGCTTCATCCCCTTCTTTAAGCTTTTACCTTTGTGCACTGGGGGCTCTTTGAGACATGTTTTTGGGGCTGAGCCTACCTCAAACCAGTGAACTTCAGTGATCCAAGCTGGCCATGATGTGGGTTGTCCTTTCTCTCACCCTCCTGGCTACCAGGCATTCTCCTTCTCTCCTCCTCCTGGCCGAGAAGATTTCTCCCTCTTTGGTGCATCCAGAAATCCTCCTTCTCCCCCAAAGAGCAGGAACGTGTCAGATGAGGCTGTGAAGAGCTGAGCTGTTGCTCTTTAATCACTCAGAAGAGCACTCTGGGCTGCTCTGGAAGTCCCTCATCTGCAGGATTAGCTCTTTGCAGCTGATTACAGAAGGACATGCTTCAAAGAGCCCCTGTGTTGTTAATGATTCCTTAATGTCAGTAAATTGCCCCAAAAACTCTGGGCAACCAGAGCCATCCTCCACCCTCCCCTCAGAGGGTCTCTGGAGCCCAAATTATGGAAAGCAGAGAGGTTGGATGGGAGGACACCAAGGCATCCATGGGTACACAGACACCAGTTCCCACAGAGGAGTGGAGGAGGGAAGATGTAATTAAGAGTGGTCTGGGCAGAGATGAAAGCAGGGGACTGGAGATGGCTGGTCATACATAGAGGCAGAGGGTGACAGGAGACCTGACAAAACTTCTGTAGGAACCTGGGCAGGTGTTCCCTCCCACCCACAGATCCAGTACCATGTCCCATGGTGGCCAGAGTGGCTTCTCAGGTGGGCAAGGCCTGTTGCTGGCAGGAGAAGTTTGCCCTGTGAGGATGTGAAGCCCCACACCCTGCAGACCTGCGTGTCCAGAGATGGACGTGGTGGAGTCACCCCCTGGAGGGATTTCACAGCTCTGTGGACGTGGCCCTTGGAGACACGGGGGCAGTGCTGGGAATGGTGGGACACAATGAGCCCAGAGCTCTTTTCCAGCCTAAGTGGCTCTGTGATTCCCTGATTCTGTGGGAGCCATCCCACTGCACACACCAGGAACTTCCCTCTGAATATTCCCTCAATATATATCATTATACATATATCAATATCTATATATTCCCTCAATATATATCATTACTGCTAACCCCCCACGCCCCTCACCCAGCAGCTCCAAAGGCACCAGCACAAACCCAAACCCCACAACTTGGTGCAGCACTTTCAAAACTGACCCTTTTCCATGGAGGTGATGGCTCCAACATCCCTGGCCAACCTTCTTCTCCAGGATGAACCATAATGGACCAAACCAAGGGCACACATGTAACATGTTTGGGGGTGGGAACACCAAAACCTGCCAGGACATGGTGTCCATCGGACCCATGGAGAAGCTGGGGCTACAACTGGGAGCACAGAGGGGTGAAGACAAGGAGAGGGAAGGGCACAAATCACTGGCAAACAGGGATTCTGGAGGAAGATGGACATACAGCTGTTGGCCCTTTGGGATGGCCTTGCTTAGCAGTTTGTGGAGGAAAAAGCTCAGTTTTCCATGCTTTGTGCTGAGGAAGGAGAACATGTCCTGGGTGATCCCCTGGCTGGATGTGCCATGCTGGACCAGGGACGTGGCACTGGAAGGAGAAGGTCTGAGGTGACATTCCCCAGCTATTTTCTGGGTGCCCCAAAATTCCTCTTACCACTGAGGCATTTTGTTTCTGCTTCTTTTGCTTTAATGGCCCATCCAGGAACAGTCTGTCTCCAGCCCCAAACACATAAGGCTGCTTTCCCTCCAGTTGCCATCCCTCATGGAGAGGGGTCTTCAAGGAGCCATTTCATCTCGGAGCACGTGAGCAGGTCCCTGCCCTGCCAAGCCAAACAGATGGGGTGGGGAGGGACAGGGAGGGGGAAAAGTGTGTTCCTGAGGTTTTAATAATCCCTTCTCCTGTCTGAATCATCATAAATCCCAATGGCAGGGCAGGCATTTTCCAGATGGTAGGAAATAAACTCTGGGACACTTCCACGCTGAGAGCTCATTAGCCCTGCTGGCTCTGCTCCAAGCTCCATGGCACTCCATGGAAAGCTTATTTGGCCCTGCCCTTTCCCTGTCATCTGTTCCCAGGAAACCTCCAGCCCTGTCTTACAAGGACAAGCTGCCCCAGCCAGATATTAATTTGATTACGCGTGGCCTTTGCCTCTTGGAGGGATTGGAGCCCGGGCAAGTGTCTTCCCAAAAACCTGCTGCATGTCACTCCCAGCCTCTCAGCTGCCTCCACAACACCCATCTGCTCTGCACAGCTCTGAAGGCAACGTGTCCCTGTGCAGTCTGGGGGGCTGGGAGGTGTTTGCCTGGCTGCCAGTTTGCACAGGCACGGTGCTGGACAGGAAAAGAATGTATATATTCTATATGTGTGAGCACACAGAGGGATTTAAGCCCAGCCACAGCCCCCACAATCCGGGTTATGATGGGTTGTATCTGCCTCTGGTGGCTGTCACTGCCACCTGCCACAGATGGCATGGCCAAGGGTCACCACCTGCTGCCCTGAGGTGTCACTGAGTGACAGGGAAGCCACATGAGCAGCACCAGGTCCCGCCAGGGCTCTGCTGCTCTGGGTGTTCCTGGTTTAGCAGGCAGGGCCCTCACCCCCACGTGGTTGCAAGTTGTCAGACCCAGCCAAAGCTGTGATA
Source organism: Syndactyla subalaris (assembly GCA_035584875.1). Taxonomy (NCBI): domain Eukaryota; kingdom Metazoa; phylum Chordata; class Aves; order Passeriformes; family Furnariidae; genus Syndactyla; species Syndactyla subalaris. The sequence goes on along the minus strand of JAWMRD010000037.1, from coordinate 960,490 downwards.
TTGAATAAAAGGGCTTTTCCTCTCAGAGATCTTCCACAGCACAAGGTTTTCCCAGCTGGCAGGTTATCTCAAAGCCCTCTGACAGGCCCCAGCTAAAGCCAGATGTTCCCACAACTCAGCTGGGTGAAGAGTGCCCCATTTCCTACAGGCACGACCCAGTTGCCCTCAGTTTTAAAATGTGGGAAGCAGAGTAAGAAAACCCCCCCTGTGACAGCCCCAGGTGTGTGGTGGGGCCAGGCAGCACCTGCTCCACCTGTGCATGGTGGCACTGGCATGCCAGGAGGGCACATGGTGGCCCAAGAGCCACGTCCTGTGGTCACAGGGAGTCCCAGCACGGCAGGGAAGCAGGGGGTGACAATCCTGCAGTCAGGGAGGGCAGGATTCCCCTCCCAAAGGGACTTCCTGTGCTTGCCCAAGGTGAAAGCTGCAGAGGAAGGCCATGAAACACGATGGATTTGGGAGGAGAGTGTCCTAAAAAGCATGGAAGCTGGAAACAGCCACAGCAGCACAACAGGGGACAAGGAGCTGCTGTCCTAAAGCAGCTCCTGCTTGGCTTTGTAGCTCTGCTGGGTCAGGGATTGTTCTCCTGTCACAACAAACCCCAAAGCCTCCCCAAAACACACCCCCAGATAGGATCTCTCCTTCCCTTTCAGGATCTGCTGTCCTTCCCTGAGCTTTCCAGCCTTTTCCTTTGTTGCCCATCCCTCAACACAGATGTGGGAGGTGGGATGGGGTGCTTGGTTAGGAATAAATCCCAAGGAGGGTTTTTAACATTTATGGCCAGGGAGATAATGAAGGGAGGTCATTAGGGGGAGCTTTATTGCAGTTATCATAATGTTTCCCTGAAGCACAAAGATAAAAGCCAGTGGGTAACATCCATAAGGAATTTTTATCTCTGTTTTAATTTCTTTCTTTTTCAGCAATAGCCATCTCATTCAAAGATGGGTGTCACTTTAGGGACACAGAGAATTTAAACCCAGAATCACAATCCTCGAGGCCCAATGAGTGTCACAACCCACGCTGGAGACCCACTGCAATAATTATCCCTGTTCCCAGCTTTAAATTGTTTTACCATATGGAGCAATGCTGTTCCTGTGTTAATTTGCATTTGGAGACATCCTGGCACATCTTCTCCTCCTCCCCTCCTTTGTTTTCTGCCTTTCCATTCTCATTTTACCCTGTTCTGCAACATAAGAAGAAAGGTAGATGATAAACTCAAAAACTCAAATACTCCTAGCATCTTTCCTTTTATTAAGAGTAGATTTTTGTCTGTAGGATACTTGGGATAAAAACCCAGGACAAAACTCAAAGGGATCTCAAAAACTGTGATTGTATTTCCCCTCTCTGTGACAGTCTCACCTTTTATTATTTCCCAAATATTTCCAGCAAGACCATATAGATTTTTCCCCCCATTAGTTCTGAAATTGTACTTTTGTCCTTAAGCAAACACATTCCTTCACCTTTTCAAACCACCCCAGGTCACCTCCCAGATAAAAAATAGGAAGACCAGGGTGATGATGCCCTGAGGATCATTTAATTATTATTATTGTTGTTAATGGTACAGAAATTTGGCAGAAAACAACCCCTTTTGCTTTCCAGCTGATTCTCAGAGACCACAGAGGTGTGGCTGGGCTTAATTCTGATTTTAACTAATTCAACACTATAAATCTGAGCAAGTTCAACAAGACCTTGTGCAACCACAGGTTAAGAAATAGCACAATTTACCAATTTTATAAGTAAAAACCACATAGAAGTGGCACTTGGGGAGTTGACAGTGCTGGGAATGGTTGGACTTGATGGGCTTAAAGGTCTTTTCCAACCTAAATGAGTCTGTGATTCCTGTAGGTCTGACTGAGTTCAAGAACTTTGGTGATCCAGAGGTAAAAATTGTATGATTTAGTTAAAAATAGTATGATTGAGTTAAAAATAGTGTGATTCAGTTAAAAGCAGTATGATTTATGGAAGCAACAGGAAAGCAGGCTCGGGATTGCCAGTGATAAATGATAAATACACTACTGACAGTGTATTAATAATATTTGTTGTGACAGAAGATATAGAAACACAGATCTATTAGTGATAAATATATGTAATAAGTATGTATATGGCTCGTGTCAGTAGGGAAACAAATGGTTTGATTGCACCCTCATAAAACAATAAAACCAACTGTTGTAAGGGCATCAGTTTCCCTGAACTTTACCAAGGAATACCTGAATTATGATAGGGAATCTGTCCAAACACTAAATCCTAAAATTTCCTTGTCACTCCTTTATCGAGGAATACCTGAATTATGGTGGGAAGTTACCAAGACACTAAATTGTAATGTAGTAATTAACCAGTTGTGAAAGTAATGACTTAATTGCAGCCATATAAGGAGAAGTATATAAAATTCATACGTATATCACATAATAAATATGTATAAAGTGGCTGACACACATTGTACCTGATACAGGAGTTGGTGGGACAAAGACCCCCTTCGTGTCCAGGCCTGCATTGCTCTTATAAATAAATATAATAAACCTTTGATAAAAAATAAATTCATTTGGGTGAGGCTCTGTTTCTCACAAATCCACGTACTTTTCCCTCAGGGAGTGTGACTATTAACATGCAAATAGCGCTTAATGAAGGTCTCACTCACTTTATAGTTGTCCAAAGGTGTAGAATGAACACTTTGGTTTCCCTCTGGGTACTGAGGCGGCAGTGAGGACTCTCTGACCTTTGCCTTGTGGGCACCTTTATCTCCTTAAAGTGATATCTATAAAACATATAAACATATAAAATATATAATGTACGTGTATATATATATAGAAGAAGGTTTGTTCCTCACCGTGAGGGGAGCAGACAGCAATGGCGGCCTGAGGGGGGCGGACTACAACTCCCATGGTGCCCCGCGCCACGCCCCGCGCTCCTATTGGCTGGCTGGGCGGCGCGCGGCCCCGTCTCCATGACAACGGGGCAGTACACAAGATGGCGGCGCCTGAGGGGGCACGGCGGGGATAGCGCGGCCTCATCCTCCTTTCCTATTAAAGCTCATGGCAGGGGGCGAAGGGAACGGTGAGGAGGTGTATCCTTCTTCTCGTGAGCCCCCGGTCAGCCCGCCTCACCAGGAGGACCGCGAGGAGGAGGATGGTGAAGGCGAAGAGGAGTCGCGGCGCTCAGAGGTTCAGCTCAGCTGTGTGGGGAGGGGTGTGCTTGTGAGGGCCAGCCCTTTCACTCCGTGTCGATGTGAGGGGGGAAAGGGGGAGTGAACGCGCTCTGTGCCCTCAGCTCTCGTTTCTGCCGTTTTGGGGTCCCTTGTATCGCCCCTCTCTCTCAGGGATCGTGTAGATTGGGAAAACCTTCTAAAATAACCCGGTTCCAACCCCTAACCCGGCACTGCCGAGTCTCCACGCTGTACAAACACTAAGGATGAGCTGGCACGTGTATGGCCGAATTAACCCCCTTTCCTCTTGAAATTCTCAGCCCTGGAATTCCATAAATCTCTGGACCCAAGTGAGTGTTTAATCCCTGCCCTGATGGGCTCTGAAGTGCCCCCTGCCACACCAACCCCACCTCGTATTTTACCCTTGAAAACACGAGAAAAGCTTCTGTCCTCCCCCTTGCTGCAACAGGGAGGTGCTCTAATTCAGATAATTCTATTCTTTATCTCGGTCCCCGGGTCAGGAATTGCCGTGTGGCTTCTCCGGGCTTTTAGGAATTTCCCAAGCCATTGGCTTATTTGCTCATTAAACTCCACGGTGGTTCATCAGTGCCATCTGTCAAGTTGCTTTTTTTGGCAAGGATTTCTCTGGCTGCATTTAAAGGGCTTCCAGAAATGTGCATTTTTGGGGTGCAATGCTGGAATTGTGTTAGGGCTCGTTTGCTGAGCTCGTGATGGGAATTTCCAGGCTCCACATCTCTGGGAATGGGGCCTGGAGGGAGCTGTTTGTTCAAACCAGGTGAAAAAACCAAAAATCCCAACAGAAAACCTGCTGGAGCTTTTAAAATGTGTAAAAGTGGGCCATGGCATGTTGGTGTTTAACTGGTTTGGGGCTGCATTCCTCGTTTTTCCTGGTTTTCAGTGCCTTGGCAGGGTGGTGAAGCTCTGAAAGCAGCCTTTGATTGAGGACTTTGATGAAACCCTGCTCCCACTTGCAGCCCAGCAGCCCCCAAACTCCACCAAGGGTGGAATCCCACCTCTTAAATCCCCCCTTAATCCCTCCCTCCCCCTTTCTGGTGTTTTGTAGGGGCAGCCTGAAGGAGTGTTGGATGAAGCCACAGCAGCCAAGGGGCTCCACAAGCTGGGCTGCTCAGCCCCTGGCACTGAGTATGTGTATCTCAACCTGTCCCTCCCAGTAAGTACAAGCAAAGAACAAACATCACTTTAAAGTCCTTCCCTGCTCAAAAGTCTCCTCTTTCTAACAGCAGAAGTACCAAGATGTCAAGAAGCAGGTTTTTGTCTCTCCCAGACAGATTTTATCAATGCTGTTTCATGGGCTTTTGAGGAGACACTGGTGTGGGCTTTTCTTTTCCATGTGGTAGCAACAGCTGTAAGATTTTCCCTTTTCCAGCCTCTAGGTGGGAAAAGGGATCTTCCTGAAACAGTCAGCTGGAGGAAAAAATAGAGGGACACGTAAAACACATTCAGAAAGTTGTCTTTTTAAAAATTACCTGCTTCTCTGTAATTTCCCAGGTGTTTTCCCTGACTGCAGCTCTCTGTCCTGGTTGTTTTAAAGTTTTGGTTTTGACATTTCCCCCTTTATGGCTGGTCTAACATCACTTTCTATCCATGTCATCCAGCTGGGTTTGCTCAGGTTCCACAGCCAGTTATTCAGTTCTCTTTCCTTTCTCTTCCCAGGGCCAGGAGTTAAGTGACATCAGCATTCTCTCTGGGTATGTTCACCTGCAGAAACTGGAACTCTGCAACAATAAAATCAGTGGTATGTGCTCAGTACAACAGGAATCAGCTCCCATGAGAAATGCACTGGACCATGGAGTTCTCATATCCCAAAGCCTGGCTGACATTTTGATGCTGCAGCTCCAGCTGGGCTTCACCTTCTCCAAAATCCCCAGGCTGTGTTTACCATGGGGAGGTGGAGGTTGCCCTCCAGTTTTTATCCCCAGATAAAGCTCAAGCAGACATGTCAAGGCAAGGCTAAGGCTGAGATCTGACACGTGCAGGTGGTGTACTGTTGCAAGGTATGGCTGGTATGGTTTTCCCAGCCTGGAGCTTTCCTTTGCTGGCAAAATGCCATAAAAAATGACAGCCTGCATTTAGAAAAGCAGAAATTGGAGACTGGGATAAACTCTGCTTCCTTCTCTTTCTTATTTTCCAGCTCATTCTTTAATTTATCTTGAAGTGGGATAATCTGGGGAGGGGGAAACCACCTTATTTCTGTCGAGTTTCTTTCCCTTGAGGTGCTGGAGTGCCACCACAGCAGCACTTTGGGCAGGCACCACCTCTCCCTGCTCCTTTTAATAAGGGTTTTCGTGTGGAAACCAGGTCTGGGCAGAGCAGAGACTTTTCCACAGCACCTAAAGTAGTGGCCTAAATCCTTTTCTCCACTAATTAAGAACTTGGAGTGAGTCTCTCTGTCATTCTAGAGGCAGCTGGAACATAAAACTACATTTTTGCCCACGGACAAATCAGTTGCCACAAGGGAAATTCAAAGTGGACCTTGGATATTTATTCTTTGTGGTTTAAAAAGCATCTTTTTCTCTAGCAGAAGGTGTTAATAGGTCTCATTTCTGCATTTTAAACATCACTTTCTGAATGTGCAGCTACAAATTGATTCTTAATTACATAATTATCACATTTGGTGGATGATGTCTGCATCCACCTGGGCACCCATGAACAGGGTCTGACATTTTATTTCCTTTCCAGATCTTTCTTGTGTCAGTCACATGCCTTATTTACTAGAACTGGATGCTTCCCACAATGAGCTGACCACTTACTTTGGGTTTAAACCACCTAAAAACCTCAAGGTAAGTTTGCAGAAAAAGTGCATTTTATGGGTTTCATTTCAAACCCGTTTTCTCAATCTAATTTAGAAGTTGTATTTGGGCACAGGCAAAAGCCAGTTTTTATTCTTTCCTTATTCTTTCTTAGCTGATTCCATATTTGAACAGCTTTTCCAAATGTTGGGGTATTTTCCACTGCATGTTTCAGTCTTTTATTCTCTCACCCTGTGAACCCTTGCATGCCATGGCAAGGTGGATACTCCAACTAACTTCTAGCCAGGGTGCTGAAGAAATAAAACTAAACTCCTGTTTCTTTTTTCCTTTAGGAAGTAGATTTTTCATACAATCAAATCCCTAAAATGCAAGATTTGTCAGCATACCACTCCCTTACTAAACTCCTTCTGGATTGTATCCTTTCTGCAAACCTGAAGGGGGGGAAAAGTTGCTTGTTTGCCTCCTGAACAGCTGCTTCCTTCAAATAAATACCTGTATAATTCTTTGTATTTTACCCTTAGAAGTGAGATTAAAGCTTGTAATTTTGAGGGAGAGGCTCCCCTTCAATGAAAGTGTGCACATGGAGGGTCTTATCCTGCCAGAGGATCCTCTCTGTATCATCTGGGAGTGCAAAGTGACCTGTCACACTGTCTGTGCAGGGGTCACAAATAATCCCAGTGTTTTTAAATAGCAGAGGTTAACAGGGAATCACATGAGCTGCCTTACAATATACAGGAGCATGTTTTGCTGAATATTAGTCTGAGTACTAATTAAGCAGGGCCTGTGCAGGAAAAGGCAGTTTCATGGCAATGGAAAGGGTTGTTAATGAGAGGCAGTTCCTGGGGGTTGAGGGAAGCACACAAAGCAGCAGTTCTGCTCCACACCTGCCACCTCATCCCAGTTTGTGGGATTGGAAACCACATAAACCCCAATTTTAAACTGCAGAGTAAGTGTTTTCGTGGCTTCTTTTCCAGCAGTGCCTGTGCTCTCCCCAGAGATTCTCCACTGCTTCCCTGAAGTCTTGTGGAGTTCCACAGCCTCACAGTTGCTTCCTGAAGGCTCCTGGACTTGCCCTCTGTGCTTCAGGAATTGCATTTTCTGCTCCCTGAAAAGGAGACACGAGCCTGTTGCAGGTTTTTATCCCTCTTGTCCTCCAAGCAGCCCATTAGCAATGGATAAAAATACAGTGCCTTTTCCATGGAGGAGCAGATCAAGCATTTCCAGGGTGCCCAGGTGACATTATTCACACATTTTAGGAGGTGGCAGAAAGCAGCACTGACACACTGTCCCTTTGCAATTCTAATTTTGCCCATCACAGAGCAAAAACCCTGCAGCAAAACGAGCAGGGGAATAAAAAAGATCAAAGATTTGCATTGTGCATCTGAATCCACGGGGTTTTTTTGGAGTTGGTTTCAAGGCAGCAGCGTGCTGCCTTGAATTTCTCCATTTGGCAAGGGAGGTGTCACTGAAATGGGGAGAAAAATGTTTTCATTTTTGGGCAGGGCTGCAGCAGAACCCCCTGAAAGAGAGGGAAAGGAGCACAGGATTAAGGAGGGCACAATTCAGAATGGCAAAGTGACACCAGCCCAGGTCACACACTCCTCACTGAGCTCCTGGCAGACAAGGCAAGCTGTTTCTTTTAACAATAAATTCAAAAATGCCCTCTTAAATAGCAGGCAGTAGTGAAATGGTGTGGATTTCTCACCATATTTAAGTGAATTAGGATGCAGATGGTCAGGGCACGGTAAATTCTCCCCTGCCAGGTTTATAAAGGGATTTTTAAGGGAGAAAGGGACACAATCTGGCCAATAATTCCTGACAAAGCATTGCAGTGAGTCACTAAAAGGCTAAACCATTCTTGTTTTTTGGTGCTGGGCAATTTGCTGCCTCATGTTGATATTGTGGTTTAAACTGCAGTTTTTCCTTGGTCACACTTTTACCTGTTCTTGCCTAATTTCAGGGCTCATTCAAGGAGTTGCCACTTTTTGGTGGAGAAATAGTCAGGTACCTCTCACTTCATCCATTCCTAATAATCTGAGGTGGATTTTATCAAGGAAAACATGCTTTGTTTGAGGAATCTGGGCAGATATCTCATGCTGAGTTTGCTTGCACTGCTGCTTTTAATTGTGCTGTTAATTGAAAAGGCACTTTGTCCTTTCAGGCCAGATGGGCAGGGTAGAACAGGTGTAATTTAGAGTGAAATAACCTCCTATAATACTCTGTTATTGAGTAATTGCTGCTTGATGCTCAGAGATTTAAAACCCCTTGGATGCCCAGCAATTCTGCCTCCCTTTGGGAGTCTCCCCCCCTGATTCCTGCTGAGATTTGGTGTTGTTGCCCTTCCATCCAACCCCCTGTGCCCAGATAACAACATAGAGGAGATCAGAGGGCTGGAGAAGTGTCACAGCCTGAGCCACCTGAGTCTGTCCCACAACAGACTCCGTGCCATCCGTGGCCTGGACAACCTGCCCATCAAGACCCTCCATCTGGTAAGGAAGGAACCAGTCTGCTTGGAGCCATATTAATATTAATGCCTTAAGAAATGCCACCCTAATAACACATTTTCAAAGAGTTTGGCAATGCTGGGTATGTATATTTTTGTATTAATGACCCAGAGGTTGTGCAGAGACACAACCAAACCCTGCTTTTCCTGCAGTTCAGCTGCTCTAAAAACAGGCAACTTCTTCATGAGTCTTACTTTGTAATAAAGATTTAAAAATGGGACTTTAAAAATAAGTACCCAAAAAACCCACCCCTATACATAGAAATATGCTCATATTTGCTCCATTAGTTTTAAGCACCTCCATAAATATTTTAGGTAAAATGAATGAATCCCTTCTCAAGAATAGAAATACCCTTTCCCAATCCTTTTAAAATTTTAAAGATTTTTTCCTTCTGTTTTGTGGTAACTGACAGAGAAAAGATTGGCCCTTGTACTTCTTGCTGCTTCAATATTCAGGGAAATATTCACATTTAGAAGTGGGCAGTGGCATGTTTTGAATAAAATATTCCAGTAGTGTGTTAATATATTTCAGATATTTAACACCCTCAGGAGCTTTCAGTGATGCCCTTAGAGGCAATAAAATGGGATTTTTGCCTCATTTTCAGTGGAAAAGATTCTCTGAGATTGGCAAAGTCACACCCCAATGTTCTGAAATGAACTTGGAGCAGTGTGAGAGTGAAAATCTTGCTCTCCACTTTGGGTTCTCCTGGCCTGAAATGATTATTTATCCACCTGCTCATCCTTTTTAATTAGCCAAGCAGAGTGTCACGTGCAAATCATGTAAACAGACAGATTTTACAGTAGCATTTTCTTCTGTTAATTAGAATAAAATGCAGTTCTTCCTTTAATGGGATCGTTCATCCCCTCCCTTCCCAGTGATTCCCATTTTCCCTGGAGCTTTTGAGGTTGGAAGAGTCCTGAAGTTTGGGAGAAAGGCTTCCAAAAGCTCATGTTTCCAAAGACAAATAAGAAGTGCAGCTCTAAGGACATGGGAATGTCTGAGGATCCCTCCACAAATCACAATTTTCTGTGTCTTTTGCAGCTGGAACTGGGAGCTGCATCCCATTAAACACAGGTCTAGGGGAGAGCAGGAAGAGAGAGGGAGCCTCCCTGCTATTAATAACCTAATTAAAAATTTAAAAGTCAGGAAAAATGTCAAGGACAGACAACTGGATTGACATTAGAGTCAGCTGGCTTGTTTATTTCCAGAGTTCCTAAATATTTATTAAGGGAATATGAGGCTTCCAAGCTTTCAGCCCAAGGTGAGGCTGCTGGAAAAATAGAACTTGCAAGGTTAGATGGACAGAATCCTGGGGAGGGGCATCTGGGACAGGAATAAGGACAGGGATGAGCACGTTATCCCTGCTTGGAATTCTGAGCAGGAATGGTGGTTCCCTGAGAAATGAAACCAGTGGTAAATGTAGGGCTTGGATCTCACACCTGGCATGGAAGGAGTGCAAAGCAAAGAGAGCTGGTTGGGAGTTCTCAGACCCCTGGGTCATTTCTTGCTGAATTTACAGCAAAATGCTTTTTTAAATTATTTTCTTGAATTATTGTATTTTAAACATTTCCATGCACGCTGTCACTGAGAGGAAATAAAGTCTGCCTTCATTTGTTGTGCATTGATACGAACTTGTGTGTCCCAGAGATATTTTTATATCTTATCCTAGAATCACTGAGTCTTGAAAAGTTTGGGTGGGCAGGGACCTTCAAGGTCATCTTGTTCCACCCCCTGCCATGGGCAGGGACACCTCCCAGTGTGCCAGGGAGCTCCAGCCTGGCCTTGGCCACTGCCAGGGATGGATCCAGGGGCAGC
>JAWMRD010000037.1:887867-924021 GCA_035584875.1 Syndactyla subalaris | reverse complement strand
CTGGATCCATCCCTGGCAGTGGCCAAGGCCAGGCTGGAGCACCCTGGGATGGTGGGAGGGGTTGGGGTTGGAACTGGATGGGCTTTAAGGTCCCTTCCCACTCAAACTGTTCTGTTCTGTTCTGAGCTGGCTGGGAAATATCACCCGGAGCACTCTGAATCATTAATTAATGAGTGAGCCATCAAGTCCTGCACAAAGGATATTGCTGATCATTGCACGGGACCTTGTTCATCGTGCAGGGAACTCGGGAGCAGCTGGTTTATAACTCACAGGGGGGTCAGCCCCAAACCCAGCAGTGCCACATGGAAGCCAAGGCAAAGTGCTGGCTTGGAGCACAAACCTCAGCACCCTGCAAGGCTTCCACCTGCCTTTGGTGTCATCCCCCTTCCCAAACCTTCCCTTCCCAAAGCTTCCCTTCCCTAGGGTGCTTTGGATCAGCCAAAGGAGCTGGTGTTTTATCTTGTGCTGCACCAGCAGCTGGAAAGAGGCAGTAGGTGAAGTGCTGAGATCCCCACTGTTGGCAACGCTTCTTATTGCTGTCTCAAGCCGTGTTTGCTCCCGCAGCTTTACATATGTAACGTTTTGTGTTGCTGCTTGTTGTTTCGGCTCACTCCTGTGTCTCCCACTCGCGTTTTTTATCTCGCTTTTGATTTGGTGGTGATTATCTCTCTGCATCGAACCCGCTGTGCTTTGTAGTCGCCCGTAGCGAGGCTCTTGCAATGTAATTCAGCCACATGAGGGGGCAGGTTTGAGGTTGTTCTGGAACTTAAAGCCGCTTTCTTTGTGTAAAGAATTGCTTCGGGACAATCTTTAGCAGAGACAGAGTAACCTTTGTATTAACTGTCCAAGAATGTTCTCCTGAACGTGATGAACCACTGGTTGAGCTGAGCGAGTTTTAATAATGGGTTTCCTGTGGACCTGTCAGCAGACTTTCTCTTCTCTAAAAACTCTAAGGGCTCTCTAGGAGAGCTACTGTTTTCCCCTTGCACTGTGAGATTTGTTTCGTGTGTGGGTGGTTTGTTTGTTTGTTGTAACAACTGGAAATTACTCTAACGCTTTTATTCAAGCTTCATTATTCCTCTGTGATTAAAACCTGAAGACAAACTTCAGGTGTATTTATACTCCTTGCATGGAAAGAGATGAGAGGCTCGTGGCTGAACTCTCCTCCCGTTCTCCTCATGTCTCTCTTGGCCCCTGAGCTGCCTTTCCCTGCCAGCCTCCACAAGATTATCCCTGGAGGCACCAGTTCATTGTCTGCTGCAGTAACTACGTTTTCCTGGATTTCTTAATCCTTCATCTGGATTGTTTTGTCTGAGTTTCAAGCTCTTCTCCTCTCCTTTGCAGGCCTTTCTTCTCTCTGTCCCTTCTCTGCCTCTAAGGCCTCCACGGCCAGATAACCAGATAACATGCCAGACTCTCATGCCCATAAGGAGGATTCGGATTTTAGCCTGAGGTGTAACCTGACCTCAACCACCATCCCTGTGCAAACCGAGCTCCACTGGCCAGATGAGGAGAACGGGAGGGGTCTCAAACTGGAGGTAGCTCAAGGTCAGAGAGTGTGAAGAAAGGCAGTGCTGGTGAAAAGAACCCCTCTCTTGCCTCAGCACAGGAGGTGCGCTGGTTAAAGAGCCTTAAATGAGTTTAATCCACCAGTGCAAACGCTGTTGGAGCACTCGAGCCCTCCTGGGGTGGTTACTGGCCTGTGTCAACCCAGCACAGGTCACTTTGTTTCTGCCTGCCAGCGCTGCCCGGGATATCAGCGCTAAATGTGTTTACTTTTTTGTGCATTTAGCCAGAAAAGAATGAAAGCGCCCGTGCCCTCCAAAAGTAACAGCCTTAAACAATCTCTTTTGTAAGAGCAAAGTACACCTTCGAGCCCTTGTAATGTTTAAATATTTAAAATGTGAAGTCACTCGGTGCTGCTTTACCACCCACCTACTCGGGCCTGTTTCTCTTCCCCTCTTCCCCTCAATTGTATAGACATTACATTAGGCAGCCCCACCCCGCAGCCATTTCCTGCCCAGCTCTTGACTCCTTGCTCTTTTCTCCTTTTCTCCTTTCTCCGATCCTACATTTCCTGTAGCTCCATGTTTTCACCCATCCTTCCCATGCTCTTGCTGTTGGTTTACTCTGCTCTGCCCAAGTCTGACCCTGCCCCCGTTTCTTTTTGCTTACGAGGGGGAAGTGTTAATCCCCTTCAGCCTGCAAAGCAACGCAGGGCAGCTTTTTATAGGCCTGCTGAAGACAAGGAGGTGAAATTCCCTAAGAACATAAGAGCTTCTCTAAGAACAAGGGTCTGTGTGCTGTTCCCAACCACGGTTTGGGTGTTAAGTAGGACAAGACTGACGTTTACGATGCTCCTTTTTCCCTGCACTGTCCCAGTCTGCACCAGTTTCCAAGTTGTCTGCTTTAGCTGCCCCCAGTAAATCTCCTCCAAGGCTTTGTCTGCTCCCATCTTGACCCCACACGGACCTTGGATGCAGCTTTTGGCAGGGATCCTGCAGGTCAGTTGTTCACTTGGGATGTGCCACGGCCAGGAAAGCCTCTCCACCCCCAAAAGGGGCAGGAGAAAGGGAGGTGACCTGCCCCCACCTCAAGCACGCTGCCCTTTATGGTTTAAGCAGCAGGAAAAGAGCTGGCTTACATTATTCCAAGCCATGCTGTGGCTTGGTTTGTTTTTGTTATGAATCACCAGTAATTACAAGCACATTATTCTGGGGCTGATGAGTCCCTGTGCTGGTGCTGCAGCAAAAGGGCAAGGCCTTGTGCAAACCCACACGTGGCAGCTCCAACTGCTCTTCCAGATCCTTCATCCTCTTCAGCTCTGAGAGCCTGGAGCTGCAGTGTGGCCCTGTGTAAGCAAAATAAAACCTTTGCTCCACAAGCAACACTTCAGATGACTTTTAATAACTTTTTACATCCATATCTCGGCACGTGAAGATGGTCTGTCACTGCACACAAGCCTAACTAAACTCTTGCTTGGGCTGTCTCATGTTTTTCAAGGGTGTCTGTGAACTTACAGTCCTTCAGCTGCTCAGTGGTAACTTTTACACCACATTAATTGCTGCTGCAACCCTGGAGCTCTGCAAGTGGCACAACTGGATGCAGGAGCTGCAGGGATACTTGGGATAAACAAGCAAAGCAGGCAGCTGGAGTCTGTGGAGCTGCTCAGAGTTAAAAAAAGAGGAAAGTTTGTGTCTGTCAGCACTGAAATGTATATTTTCCTGAGTGTTCTCTCTTGATAGCTCTTAATATTTATTGGATCAAGCTTGGTTCCCACAAGAACTCAAAATAGCTGTCTGGATTTGAAGCACAATCTTCCTTGGCTGGCACAGCTCTCTCCCATGGCTTCTGGGCACTTGGAATTCCTCTGTCCAGACCACTGTCCCCAGAGAGTGTTCAAAATAGGGGCTCCTGGGGGTGACACTGAGTGGAAACAGTGATGTTCAAATACAGCTCCCTTCAGCTCAGCTTGGGGCCTTTTGCTCCCTGCCTGGGAATGGTTGAAAAGTTCCCTTGGAGCCCTCAGGATCTTCATTTAGTGGGAATTGAGGCAGGTGATGTCCATGTGCAGGGGTCAGTGGTTCACTAAAGCACCCTCAGCCAGTGGCCTTCACTTTGGTCCATCACAACACCCTGAGGCGCCTTATCTCCCATGCAGTGTCTGAGCCAGTGCTTTTCCTGGAGGAATGGCTGTTGTTTACAGCTTCCTTTCTCTCTCCTCCCTGGATACAATCCAGAGACCTCAGCGTGCTGTTTTCTGTGCATGAGCACCTGGCCACAGTGAGTGTAACAGCTCTGCATTGAGAAACTTGGGGGGTTTTGTGCTGCTGATGATGATGGGGTTTCTGCCACACGTTGCTTGCTGACCTTGGGACCCAAATTGCTGATGAGCTTGTGAACTATTTAGAGAAATTTTAGTCAGGCTTTATTCTGAGCCTCCAGAAGTACCTGCTCTCGCTGGACAGCTTGGATGACATGATCAAATGGGTCAAAAATGTATTTATGAATATCGTGTCTGAGCTCTGGCTAGAAATTTCAGGAGTTGCTATCTCCATGGCAGATTCATTTCCCCTAACTTGGGGCACCTAAAAGCCCATTGCTTAAATCTGAGCCTCACCCAGGGTTCCTTTATAGCCCCTGGAGAACGAGAGGCGCCTCCAAGCCAGCTTAAAATGCCTGCTTGGAGGTGTCACTCTCCCTCCAGGAGTGACAGGGATGCCTGGACAACTGCTGGGGTCTGGGGTGACAGATGAGACAGATGAGATGAGCCCAGCCTGGCTACACACTCAGCAGGAACAGGGGAGCCGAGGTTTGGGATGTGCTGTCCGTGTGGTTTTATTTCTGGTGCTGGTGTTTAATTGTCAGGATTATGCCCAGGCTCATCAATCACAGGAGCCCTGCAGGGCCCACTGATTGACAAGGGCCTGGTGCACCAAACTCTGGGGCTGAGGGGGATCCTCAGCTCTGCCCTGGTGGGAGCTGAGCTCCTCTGCCAGGGATGGCCCTGACGAGCAAAATATTTTGTCAGCAGCTGCTCTGCCTCTTCCTCCAGCTCTCCTCCCCCTCCTCCTGGGTGTTTGCATCATATCCCTGGACAGGAGAGCACAAATAGCTCTGTGCAGTGGGCAGAACCACCACCCAGCATGTGCTTAATCATGGCTCAGATGTTGTTCCTTCTGTCAGCAGCTTTCGGTTTGCTCTCCGTAAAGCAGCAAGTTTTTCTCTTGTCTCGTGCTGGATTATCACCCTAATCCTGCCTTCCATGCTTGGAGGCAGGAAGAGCTGCTCCCTGTGCACAGTCCTGCCCCTGCAGGTATGGGCAGGAGAGTCTGCTCCCATGTTCCCAAGGAAAGCATGGATGGAGGAGACGGGGTAGGGGGGATGCCTGGGGCATCCCTGCCATGGACAGGTTCTGTGACAGGACAAGGAGTGATGGGTACAAACTGAGAGGGGAAATTCAGCGTGGATTTTGGGAGGAAATTCTTCCCAAGGAGGGTGGCCAGGCCCTGGATCCCTCCCTCGGAGCGTCCGAGGCCCTGGATCCCTCCCTGGGAGTGTCCGAGGCCCTGGATCCCTCCCTGGATGTGTCCCAGGCCCTGGATCCATCCCTGGATGTGTCCCAGGCCCTGGATCCATCCCTGGGAATGTCCGAGGCCCTGGATCCATCCCTGGGAGTGTCTGAGGCCCTGGATCCATCCCTGGCAGTGCCCAAGACCAGGCTGGAGCAACCCGGGCTAGTGGGAGGTGTCCCTGCCCATGCCAGGGGTGGCACTGGATGATCTTTAAGGTCCCTTGCAACCCTTAATCCTATGACTTTATGCTGTTGAGTCTGAGGGACACCAACTCTCTCCCGTGCCCTGTAGGAGGGATTGTCCCCCTGGAGCACCCTGGCTCTGTCTCTGCCTGGCAGTGCTTCTGTCTCTCAGCCTGGGCACGGCCTGGCGTGCTCCAGGATTCCTGTGTTTCCTCCTACAGGTTCCATGGGGTGTTTATGGTGCACGGTGGCAGTTGGGGATGGTCCCTGCAGCTGCAGAGTTAGCCCAGCACTCCAGCTCCAAGGTTTCCCTGCCCAGGGTCATGTTTGCTCCTTCTCAGCTTTGCCAACTGCAGTGTTTACAGAGTTATGTCATAAACTGCCTCCCTGAAATAGCAAATAACCCTCACAAGGCACTGTTTGTTACCTGGTTCATCTCAGCGCCCGCCTCGGGCAGCCCGGAGCACAAACACCGAGCAGTTGGGAAGGGATTGGGGCGGGGAAAAGAGGAGCCTTCACTGAGTCCTGCTGGAATGAGCCATAACAACAGTGTCAGGCAGTTTGGGATTTAGCAGCCTTGCCTTGGAGCCTTCCCCAGCTGGGGAGGGCAGTGTGGAGGCAAAGGGGAAGGGAGATGGTGGGGTCAGAAGGGAAGCCTGGGGTGGAAAGATATCCCTGCAGTCCTCCCACGAAGCTGGATGGTGCTGTGTTGGCAGAGGAGAGACTGTTAATGTGCAGCTCCCACAGGTCAGGAGGGTGATTATTCAAGGCTATCGAGGCATGTTTAATCTCCTTGGGGCTTATCTGCTCGTGTTCTGTGCTGCTGCTGATTGCAGCTCCAGACAAAGGGCTCTGATAGTGCCATACCTGTGAGGAGCATACCCTTGTGGAATGGAAACTCGCTCCTAAAACTACTTAAAACACCCACTGAGTGTTCTTTCTCCGAGTCAAACCTGCCCAGAGTGTCTGAGGGCGCTTCCTTTGAGAAGCAGAGGTCGGTCCAACAGCAAAGACCCGAGTAATGGCTATTCCAGAGTGTCTGAAAAGCACAAGGAGTTCCCAGCTGCCATGCGTGGCTTGGAGGGTTTCCCGTGCCGTTTCATTCCCTGGGTTTTCATGGCTCTCGCAGAGCTGAGACTGCTGGAATTACTAATTACACCAGATGCTGCTGCTGCTGCCAGAAAGTTATTGCAGCTTTCTAAACCACATTTCCAGGGATCAACCCAGCCATTCCTTTGCTCCCTGTATAATTAGGGCTCTGAGGATCCCGCTTCCTTTGGGGAGCTTGAACTCCTTGCCGGGTTCACCGGCACCATTTTCCTCGGGGCCATTGAAGTGCTGAGTTCTTGTGTCTTGCTTTTAGATATTTCCAACGTCTTTCAATGGGTTTTGCTTCAAACAGAGGCTTTTACCCTGGAGCTTTTCAAGATAAGGAACCGTGACAAGCACAGCCCGAAGTGCCCTTAGCCAGAGTTTGTTTGCACAGCTCTTGGGAGGCCTCTTATACCAGCCAAGGCCTCTGGATATTGTTGAAGTGGAAATATTAACTACAGTAACTTGAAAATCCAGAGGCTCCTTTCTTGGTTTTTTTTTCTTTTCCTCCTGCAGAAAAGCTTTAAATTCAAATTCAAAAGGCTCTTTGTGGAGCTTTTCTGTTCCTGTCATTGCAAACAGGACTCACCAGTGGAGCCTGTTTGAGGAAAGACTCACTTTTAATCTGTTCCTGTTGCTGTTGCATTCACCATTTCAGTGTTTCACTGGTGCAAGTGGTTTATATTTCAGAACAGCTTGCTCTGAAAACACACCAAAAAAAGGAGGTTGGAAGTCAAGAGGGGAAGGAAACACAGAATTGCTGCCCAGTCTGAAGAATGTATTTTGGAACTTTAAAAAAGTCAAGAGAGCTGCCAGATCAAAGCATTTCTGCAGTTTCCTGGATAAGTCATCAAAAATAAGTTAAAAAAAAAAAGGGTGCAGACTGTGAATGATGCTGATTAGGCAGTGTGGATTTACAGTAAAAAGGGAGAAAAATGGTTCAAAGGACATTAATGGGAATTTGCTCTAAGCTGGTGCTGAGTGAAGCTCTTCTGTGCTCTAGCCTCTGGTTTGACTAATGGGCAGCTATTCCAGCACACCCTCTGGGAGTGTCTTTTGGATTCATGTTGACCCCAAAATCTTATTTATGGCTTTTTTAATCTCCTCCTCCCTCAAAAAAACCAAAACAGCAAAAGTCAACACACAGAGAGAAAAATAGAAGTGTATCTGGTGAAGACAAGCAACAGAAAGATGCTTAAGGAGCACTTGACAGAAACATTTGCCTTTTGAGAAATTGCTTTCAGATTAGGTGTGTTTTTTCTCTGGTGTTTATCCTTCCCTCCTGAACTGCACGACGTGGCCAGCTCTGAAGTAAATCATCAACTTGAAATGCAGTTCTGAGGCCAGGTTTGGCCAAGTGCTCAGTGCTGTTCCTCCATCCAGAGGGACCCAGTGCTGGCCAGAGGATCCTGCTGTTTATCCAAGGAAGGTGGGGAACAATGAGCGTTTCCTCCGTTTGCTTTCGATGTGAAACAATTGCCCACTTGCCTTTATCAATCCTTTATCTGCTAAATGACCCAAACTTCCTCTATTAAGATTATTGGGGCCACATCTCCTCTCCTGCTATGTTGCCCGACGGGTTTTGTGTCCAGGACTTCCCTTCTCTCAACGCTGGGAGCTGCTTCTCTCAACGTTTGCAGAAAATCCAACTGACGTTCTCTCTTTGAAGGCTCCAAATATTCCCTGGTTAATCTCTCCATGGTCCAGCAGCACAGCAATCTGTATTTTAACAGGCCCTGCAAAGGCTGACTCTTGGCAGCATCCTCATTTGCTGGGAAGAAGCCTGGAACATTCATTTCTTGAAGCAAACAGAGGGTACCAAAACAGAAATGTTTGTTCTCTCTCTGGGCAGCCTCAAGATTGCCCTCCCCAGCTCTGGCTTTGGAGGGATCTGCTTTGCCAACGTGTTGCTGCAGCACTTGACATCTCCCCAGTTCTTTCTGTGCCTTCACATAACCCTGCAGTTCTTAATCACTTGGAAATATGAATCAGCCAAGCCTGATTAACACTCGGTGTCTCCTGAGCCTGGCAAGATAAGGAGAGAGGCTGAATCTCCTCATCCTGTCTCAAGCAAGGAAATCATGCTGGAGACAGACTATCAGGAAAGATCTTTTTCAAGGAAGTGACCAAGCTTCGGGCTCTTTGTTTGGGTGACACAACAGGGATATCTGGGGCTCTCCTGGAGCTTGGACCAGCTTTGCAGTAAACAGGGCAATTAACTCTAGCCAAGTGCTGGCACCAGCAGGACCCTTCATTTTGCTCTCCCCCAGGTTCTACACCAGCACTCCCAGGCTCCTTTCAATCCATCACCCCTTGTTTTGAGCAGGGAGCAGCAGTGCAAGGCCTCAACACGCAGCTCTGCTCCTCCTCATGTTGAGTTGTGCCAGGAAAACATCCCAGCTTGCTCATCCCTGACCTTTAACTTACCTGTGCCAGCCTGTGCCAAGGGATGCCCATCCCAGCACCGCAGTCCTGACTCAGCCCTGGGCACGTGGGAGTCCCGGAGCTGACTGAATTGGGCTCTTGCAAGAGCTTTGCAGGCTCTGGCAGAGGAAAACAATCCAGGGGTTGTGCAGAGAAGTCACTTCAATGGAGCCTCATGGAGGTGGTGACCAAAGAGGGGACAGCGGGGTGAGATGGGACAAGGCTTTGGGATGGCAGAGGGGCTTTATTTCTCTTAGCACAAGGACCTGCTTCCCTCAGGATCTGTGCACTTCTCATTCCTGGGGGGTCCTGGCAGATCTCAGCTCCACCTATTTGGCCTTGAGGAGGAGGAGGATCACTCTGGGGGTTGGTGGGATGTGGGAAGGAGCAGTTTCTGGTTTCTACCTTGCCCTCTTCTCCTGTTGGACTCCTCTAACTGGACCACTGGAGAGGGAATCATGGAATCAAGGAATGGAAGGGACCTTAAAGCTCATCCCATTCCAATCCCGATGGGCAGGGACACCTCCCAGTGTGCCAGGGTGCTCCAGCCTGGCCTTGGGCACTGCCAGGGATGGATCCAGGGGCAGCCCCAGCTTCTCTGGGCAATCCAGCCCAGCCTCTGCCCACCCTCCCAGCCACCAATTCCTTCCCCATATCCCACCTAACCCTGCCCTCTGGCACTGGGAAGCCATTCCCTCCTCAACTGAGTGACCAAGGGAGAAGATTTACATGATGGAGTCTGAGATGGAGAAATTCCTCTCCAGCTCTTGTGGACAACTGGAAAAACGGAGCTGCCTGATTTTTGAGCCTCAATCCTCTCACACACCCCATTTCTACAACTCCTTTTAAAATGGGCTTCCAAGTGACTTCCTCTCATACACGATCCTTCCTCCTTTCCAGGAAGGAATAGTGGCTGCATAACCTTCATCTTCAGCACTGGGAGTTTCTCTGAACAGTTTTCCAGCCTTGTGTGGCTTCCAGGCCACGATTTGGCTGCCTCTGGTGTCGGGAATCAAAAGTGATGGAATAAAACTGTTCCTGCTTCCCCAAATGCTCCCATGCCTGCCTGGGGCCTGAGCTCAGTCCATTCTCCTGGCTCACTTTGCAGGCCATTCATCCTCCCTTGGCTTTTCCATGTTCACTCAAGGAAGGTTGAATCCAACCCCTCCCCTTTGGTCAGGCAGGTCAAAGTTGGGCTTAAACAGCGAGCTCAGATTTTGCTTCCTCATTTTGAATTTCAAAGAAATCTGACGCTCATTCCCGGATTTTCTTCCTGAGCACTTTGTGCCCTTATAAATCCCACTGACTGTTCCCTTCCAGAGGTTCCCAGGAATCACTGGAATGCAGCTCTTGGAAATGCCACTTCCCTTCCTGGAGCAGCATCACAGACATGAGGATAGAAGGGTTTGGCTGATCCCAGAGTACCTGAATGTGGGAGCAGCTTCCTCTGATTTTAATGGGTGCAATTTGTGCTTTGAACAGGCTTCATTTTTAGGTGGTTTATTCAGATTTATAGAATACTATCTATTTTATACATATTTATACGTTATACATTGCATGTATTTATATATTCAGTACACATTTTATATATATTAGGTATTGTATATATTTTAGAGACCTATGTATTTTAGACACTTCTATATTTAGATGTTTAAGTCAATATCTGTAAATACATATATTTAAAAACATAGCTGATCTCCTACTCCTTCCTAAAATATTGATCTGGTTGTTCTGTCGGCTGGAAAGAAACAGAAAAACATTTTCTGGGTGCTTGACTTGTGTTTTCCGAATCCCAACTCCCCTCTCTGCCCAAACCTTACACAGGCAGATGGTTTTTCTCTTCTCCTGTGGAAGTCAAATAACTGTCTGAGGTGAATTTTTGGGAATGCCAGAATTATTTGCATTCCTCTCTCATCTCCTGTGGCATTTGAGGATGAAGGACAAAGGTGCAGCTGGGGAGGAGAGAGGCCTTTGCTGTCTGAGTTTGTGACAACAAGGGGAAAATCTCCAAAAACCCCAAAATCACAGAAAAAACTGATGGAAAAACAGCGTGTGGCCCTTTTGGGGCTCAAAATCTACATGTCAGTTCTCCACAGCACAGCTTTCCAAACTTGTTGCTGGAAACACACCTGAAATGCAGCAGGGAGTGAAAACTGGAGGGGGGGTGTTTGCTCAGCTGGAGGGTGAGACAGTAATTTCATTCATTTAATTTCATTTCATTTCATTAATTTCATTTCATTCTGTTATTGTTGATGGATCCTTCCCTTTGGTCACGTTTTGTGGCCCATTTTCCTCCAGCCCAGCCTGGCAGGTTTTTCCACAGAGCTCCTTATTGTAGAAAATCCCAGATTTTCAATCCAACACTTAGAGATGGCAACACCTTTTGGTTCCTCCTTCCCAAAAACTGGGCTGCAACATCCTGGGAGCTTGATGGGCTTTGGCACCATCAAAGCTTGACTTTATTAACCTCAGTCCTTTCTTCTGCTCCCAGGTACCCCCTGAGACGAGGCAGCTCCTTCACATTCCTGACTCCAGGATCACACTGGGATTTCACCCTGGTGAGTAAAGCAGCTGGAGGGGGATATGCCAAAGCAGGAAGGCAGAGGGGAAGGTTTCTGTGTCTGGAGGAGAAGGAAAATCAACATATTCCTCTCTGTCTGGCCCACCAAGGCTCCTGAGCTTGGCCAAAGGGTGCTTTTTGCACCCAGGGATTCAGGGAAGGCTGGATATTTGGGACAGTGTATTTTCCTTTCTACACTCCTTCCTTTCTGAGGTGTTTTATCCACCCTGCTAAGCTGGCCATGCCATGGGCAAGGTGAGAAACACGGTGTAGGAGGAAAGTGGGTTGGTTTTGTTTCTGCAGTACAGAAATCTGGGTTTATTTGGTGTAGAGAAGCTCCCTGGTACTCTCTTCTCTGCATCCTCTGCCCTCCAGCCTCTGGGGCTGAACCATTCTCCAGAGAGGAGATTCCTGCTGCTTGGAGTCTGTCCTTTAAGGTGATTATCCAGTATTCCCAGTGCTGTGGATCCAGGCCCTGTCCCCTCCTCAAGCTCATTCCCATGAGCTACTTTGTTCCCTGGTGCCCCTGGAATTGGGGATCCCACTCCCAGCCAGCAAACTGGAAAACTTATTTCCCAAAAAACCAACCCCAGAGAGTTTGGGATGGGCTGATCCAGCATGAATTAAACAGAACCAAACTCTCTTTTGCTTCATTTTGGAAACTTTCATCTGCTGGTTACATTTGAATAACACAAAGAGGCATCTGAATATCACAAAGCCCTAGAAATGATATTCTTTCAAATGTGAACACGTTCAGCTCCAACATCACAAATTAGGAGTATTTTTGATTGAGTCTCAGGTTATTCCTGTTCTTTGTGTGGGTTTAATCTCCTTTTATTTAGTTGTACACAGTCAGTTCTACTCTCAGTTACAGTTAGAACATGTTGTAGGTCATGACAGGTTGAAAGAAATGAAGAAACTCTTTTTGAAGGCTTTAATTGGTTTTCAAGGATTTATTTGGTTTTCAAGGCTTTAATTGGTTTTCAAGGCTTTATTTGGTTTTCAAGGCTTTAATTGTTTCTCCATCACATCCCTCATCCACCTCCACTTCTCCCTTCAAGCTCAAGTAGCCCCACTTACAGCTGCCCACGGTGGGCACCCCTGAACTGCAGCCTTTTTTTGGAGATCCAGCTTTCCTGGCACTATCTGAAGGTAAATCTTGGCAGAGAAGCAAACACAGGAGGCTCTGCCGAGGGAATTTTGCTGCCACACACTGACCAGAGCCCTGGATTTGGGCAGCAGCCTTTAAGGCAGAGCAAGAACTCAGCTTTCCTTGGTGTCACATCTCCTGTGTGTCCCAAGAGGGTGGTTTGTCCCCCATAACCCCCCAACATTGCTGTGCCAGTCCCAAATAACATCTCCTGGTGCAGCTGGAAACACACCTGCCCTGAGCTCGGGGGAACTGGGTGACTGAGCCAAGCCTAAGGTGGGCTGGGCTTGAAGGGAAGGGCCAGGCCTGCAGAATTCCAAGAAAAAACCACTGCAGTTCGGGTCCAAACACCCTCTGTGTGGCTCCTGACTGGAAGCAACGTCACTCCAGGTCTGTTTTCCTTTCTTCCCTTTGCATTTTTCAGGGTTGGTTTGTGGGAAACAGGCTCTGTGTTGATTTAACGGTGCTGCTGCACCTTCCTCACCTGGAGCCCTCCTGCTCATTTCAGCAATGAGCAAGGAAAAGAGAGTGACACCTAAAGAACACAACAGCCTTTTAACAGGAGGGGGAAGAACTGGATGGCTGGGATTGTTTTCTTCAAAAAAATCTCTGCTGGAGCTCTAATCAGGACCCTTGAAATGCAATTAATGTTCGTGCTCCTGGTGTTGTTTGGGTGTTTCTAAAATAAAGTCCCCAAATATTTAGATTCCCCCTCCTGATTAACAGGGTTTTTTTTTCAGGCTTCTCCTTCACAAAACCTCTCAGGGAGCCTAAATCTGCTCTCACTGTCTTTACAGTTTAATAACTTTCAGAGAAATAACTTTTTCCACATGCCTTGTGTTCCGTGAGAAGGTGAAAGTATCAAATCTCTGATCGTGAAATAGGAGAAAACAGCACCGGGGCCGCTGCTTTTCTACCATGTGGCTTTGAAACACCCAGATTTGAGCCGTCTGGAGAGGCCTTTTTTCTTGGAATCTGCTCCTGGCACAGCCTGGGAATGACACAGCTGGCTCTGGAGTGAAATGTCTAAGTTTTTTGGACAAAACTATATTGGGCAAAGGAAACGGGGGCCCAGCCAACGTGAGACTTATTGCACAAGTCTCGCCAGTTTAAAAACAAAACTCTGGCTCTCCTTTCGTGTCTGGCCTTGGGGCTGGATGGTAAAGATGTTAAATAGCCCACTCCAGGAGGAACCAATAAATCCAAAAAAGGGCCTGGTGGTGTCTCTGCCTTCAGAGCAAGTTTGCTGCTCTTTAACACCCTCAGAAGGCTCGCCTTCCGTACGGGAAAAATAACCCGCGGGCTGAAAAAGGTGTGGTCACAGCAGCCTTTTATGGCAGGGGATGATAAATAAAACCCTGCCTGTCTCCTAAACCCGAGAAAAAACAAATGTCTGTTTGCAAAGAGGGCAGCTGGGGAAGTGGGGAGGGTGTTGGGACAGTGGCAGTGCCACAAATGCGGGAAGAAGGAGAGGTTTGCCCTTGTGTTTTATAGCAAGGGACTCACATGACAGAGCCAGTGTCTTGTCTTTGCAAACATGGCAAAAAAAACCAGGAAAACTGGCTTAATTGTGGAATTTTGTACTTGGAGTAGCTCAGGAAAAGCAACACAGCACCCAAACAGTAAAAAAAAAATAATCAAAACCATCAGGAATTAGTGAGGGCACTTGTGATGGTCCTTATGGATCCCTACAGTGGTTCTGTCACCATTCTATGTATACACTTAAAGGCAAAAATACACATCAGAGCCCAAACCCAGAGCATCCCAAAGGACCATCCAACACAAAGGTGGGTTTCTGAGAACCCTCCAGGGCCCTTGGGCATCCCCTGAGCATCACCACATTCCCAAAGGAACCCGGGCTGCTCAGCACTGAAAGCAGCTTTGGTGGGGGTTTGTCACCATCATGGGGGCATTTCAAATGTTTGAACACGTTATTTAATGCAGAGAAAACAGGAATTGCATCTTTGGTCCAAATGCTGCAGTGGGAGGGCCCAAAAGTGACATGTGGACTTGGAGCAGCTTCAGGGAGAGGGAAGGTGTGTTCCTCACCTCTGCTCAGCTGATAACACAGGACCAAACCACCAAAGGGCTGCTTTGGCCCCGGAGAAGTGGGACAGGATGAACTCTGCTCATTCCAAAACCACGGAGGGCAAAGGCTCAAGCAGGGGATAAAACCAGCTACTGCTTTCAGGAGTGACAATTCCTGCTTGTGATCCTTTTTTTTCCCAGCCCAGGGAATCCCATGGGTTGAGGGGATGAGCCCACCATTGTGAACAAATAACGTGGAAGCCCAGACAGCGCAGGAGTAGCGAGACGTCTCTTGGATCTTTGTTCCTTGGGCTAGTGCTCTCCTTGGGGAGGGTTCCCTGGGCAAAAGGGTCATCTTTGCACAGAAAGGCTTGTTCTTTGAGCCTTCCTTGCAGCAATGCTGCAGCCATGGGCAAATTGAAGAGGGCATCCAAAGCCCTCACACACAGGGAGGAATCTCCTAAATGAAATATATCTGCTTGTTGGAGGGTGTAAAACTGCTTTAAGCTGGAGGAGGGCAAGGGCAGGTTAGATAGTTAGGAATTAGATAATTAGGAGTTAGATAATTAGGAACAAATTCTTTACTGTGGAGGCAAAGGTTGCCCAGAGAAGCTGTGGCTGCCCCTGGATCCATCCCTGGCAGTGTCCAAGGCCAGGCTGGAGCTCCCTGGGACACTGGGAGGTGTTGGGGTTGGAACTGGATGGGCTTTAAGGTCCCTTCCCAGCCAACCCAGCCTGTGATTCCATGATTTTAGAAGCTGCAGTGATGCCACAGTGGTATCTGCTGCATTCTGTCCTGCTCCTGAGCTTTCCTGCTTTTGCCTTTACTCACAACCACAATGAGAGCAGTGCAGAGAAACCCACGTAATGTATACCCATAATACATACACATAATGTATGGCTCTCAGGTGACCAAGCTCCCCGAGTGGCACAAGCACACGTTGCATTTGGGTTTAACTCTTTCTTTGTGGCGCTGTTGCAGTCAGCTGAAGGTGTAAAGAAAGGAAATGCCCCTGAATTGCTTGATTCAAACCCAGGGCTGTGTCTGTGAACACAACCCTGACCCCGTGTCGTGTCTTGCAGAAGAGGAAGCGCCGTGACAAGGACGATGACGTTGTCAGCCTGAACAGCCTGGACTTTAAGGTAACCAAAGCTCTTCCCAAGGACCTGGAATCACCCCCTTTGTCAACTCTTCTGCTGGGCAACATCATCCTTTGCGTGTTTGCATTTCCCCAGCCCCGTTTTAGGGCCCTGTCCAGCTGTGTTTGCCCATGGGAGCACCTCGGGGGGTGGGCTGGGCGTCTCCACCGCACGGGTTACATCCTTGCCATGCTAAACCTGCCCCACTTCTCACGGGAAATGAACGTGTGGGACCCTCCTCAGCAGGAACACAAAGCCTGTCAAGTGCCAGGGAGCAAAACTGGGCAGAGCCTCTTCCAATGGTGTTTTTGTTTGACTTCAGTGCACTTGGTTGCAGTGAAAACAAGCTGGACCGGCTGGGTGGTGAACTGGGCTTAAAGCTTGGATTCAGGTGATTTACAGAGCTGAGGGTGGGCATCTTTCTGCAGGTTTTCTGACAGAGAAACTGCTTCCCACTGTCCATCTGTCCCGAAAGGGAAGGAAGAGAAAGAGCCTGCTTTGTCCTATGAAGTAGCTCCTGAGCTGAGAGTTAACTAAGTGGGGTTTAAGGTTTATTAGGCCGGGATTAAAAGCAGTTTGTTAGTGGGGCATTTCCTGTTTGACCTAATGAGCATCCCGGTGGTTGGCCCTTCCTTTGCATTTCTGCATTATTCATGAGCCTCCTTTAACCTGGGGCTTTCTCACTACCGGCCTGCCCTGCACACTCTGGGCTTTGACCTCTCCAGCCTCGTCCTCCTGTTCCCAATAAAACCATCCCTGTCCTTTTGGGAAGGGGGGGAAGAGCAGACAGGATTACCTGGCCTCTTGTTTCTGAGCTATTCCTGCTTTTCTGATGCAGGTGGGAGGGGTAGGACTGAGGAAATCTGCCCTCAGGGAAGAGGGTTTTCTTTCTCTTTGCTTTGTGATTCCACAGCCTTTGCATGTGGAGGATAAAATTGCCTGAATTAGGGTTTCTCCCACAAAACAACCCCTTGGAGGTGAAACGAAAATATCAACAGTAATTTGCGGGCTCGCCCTTTAAAGAGTTTTCTCAGAAATATTGCAGGGGAAAAAGGGAAATCCCTGAGCTAATGAAGGCAAAGTTCAGGCTGCAGCTTTTGTTGAACCTGACTTTTTAACTTGTTCTGCTAAAAGAACTTTGTGAGAGACCAGCCTCTTGTTAAAATCCATTCGTGGTGCTGATTGCACTGTAATTTCCAGGCTTTTTGCTCCCAGCTCTGCAGGTTGTTCCAAGTTTCCAAAGCAGCCCAGTCACCCATTGATGTGAGGTTTCCAAACCACCCCCCAGCCCTCCTGAGCCTGACTGAGCTGCAGCACAGACTGTACTTTGTCTAGATGTGATCAGGGTGACCCAACAGCCTCAAATTTGGCTCCCTCAGACCCACATCCACCCCTTTCCTTGCTGAAAAGAGGGCACAACATCATTTCAGCATGTTATGGTCAGAGTTCTCTCGTTTAGAACTGATTTTTCAAGGGTTGGCCTTTATTATTCTGCAGCCTAGATGTGATTTCAGCTCCATTATCACCCCCAGCAAACGCAGCTCAGCTGACAAGCTGTTGTTTTGCCACCCTGCTTGTAATAACTGGAGGAGTTTGGCCACAGTCCTTCATTCCCACTCCTCCTAAATGTGATTGTGCTGCCAAAAGTGCCACGTGGATCCCAGATCCAGGATCCCACTGGGCTGCTGTGCCACAGGGAGCTGCACCCTTGGATCCACGGGCACCGTAGCCAAGATATGTCTGAAAATAAAGACAGGGGGAAGAGGTTGTTGCCTTTGAAAGCAGTTTTGCTGCAGAGCTTCAGCATTCTGTATTTTAAACCTCTGTGTCCCAGCTCTTCTTTCCACGGGCTGGGAAAATGGGGTGTGAAATGGCTTTATTTTGGTTTGTTGTTGAATAGGATTTTATCCATTTTAACTCTCTATTGGGTTTATTATTGATCATCTTTGCCACCCAGAGTCCTCCTCAAAACCCAAACAGATCTGTGGGACCTTCTAATTTGACTTGTAGCCCCAAAGCTTCCAAACCTCACCCAAATCTGAGTAGTTCCTAACTCACTGTGTAAGCCAGAAGGGCGAGTAAACTGAGGCCAGGGATTTCTTCAGCTCTCTGAGCTCTAAACCCCAGTTATTTCTGCATTTCAGCCCTGACTGTTGGTGAAGTGCTCCCAAACCCCCCCCCGGTTATGTAAGGAGGGGATGACTCACGGAGGAAGCAGGAGTGTGTTTTCTGAAGGTGTGTGTCTGTGTGTGTGTGTGTGTGGCTCCTGCTGTTTGTTAGCAACTACATAAACACAGCCCAGGGCCTGGCAGGCTGCAGGATGTGCTGGGCTCTTTGACCCCAGGCTCCTTCACCTGCACTGATCAGGCCTTGGGGGTTGTCCCTGGAAGGCTTTGGGGACAGGCATGTTGGGAAGGGAGGGAGGATCCTTTGTGGGAACCTCTGAGATGTGTCCTCTCCTGTGTTACTCGCCTTTTGGGGTCTAATTATGGGATTATGGGGGGATTTCGGCCCTGACAAGCAGCAAACTTGGGCAGGTTTTGGCAGCAGAATCATGGGACAGGTTGGGTTGGAAGGGGCCTTCAAACCATCTAATTCCAATGGCCTTCCATGGGCTGGGAATTAATAGTCTTCTCCTATGGTGTCTTGTCCTATGGTGTCTTGTCCTGTGGTGTTGTCTTCTGTGGTGTCTTCTCCTGTGGTGATAAAGCTGATGGTGACAAGGTCTGCATTGAAGGCCGAAAACACTGAGTTTATATTTTTTTAATGTAAAAATTACTTGGACTAAAAGAGGAGGGAGAGAGAGCAGCCCTGTGTCTGGACTCTTGCTGCTCCAAATCCCTTGGAAGGCCCTGAGTGTCCTTCCATGGACGGAGTCCTCCCAAAGAGGGATAACACAGGCTCATCCCTAAATAATGCAAGAAAACAACTCCCCTCATCGCACTATCCCCCCAAGCTTTTAAAGGCCCACCAAGCCCAGTCCTTCCCTCCCGAGGAGGGGATTTCATTGGCGTGTCTGATTGCTGCAGGAACGTGCCCCTGCAGACGTTCCAAATGTGTGTTTGGAAACACCCTTTGATGCAAAGGGCAAAACAACCTTTGGGCTGCACTCCCCTGGAGCTTCTCGCTCCACAATCCACCATAAACGGGGATGTTGTGCTAAATAATATCCCTGGGTCGCTGCTTTGCTGGGGTTTCATTCGTATTCATGAGGTGCGAATGGGCGAGGTGACTCCTTTTCTAGGAGATGTTACAGCTTGGATTTCGCTAAAAACTCATCGGAGAGTTTCTTTTTCAGGGGGATATTTTTGGTATAATGGAGCTGAGTGGCAGCTAATTATAGTCACCTCCCAGCATCCCAAAGAAACGCTGGATTCCAGAAACCTTTTGGATGACCCAATAGTCTCTTGCTGGGTCATAGCCTACTTTTGCTCATTTTCCAGAATCCTGCTCTGAATTTGGCTCTGATTATAAATATCCAGGAGTGGAATGTTAAACACAGCTCGTGGCCAGGAAACAAATTGTGTCCAGGTCCGAGTGGACACGGATGGGAGAAGGGAGAAGCCTCTTGCCCCCTTGTTTATCCCAGTCCTGGAGTGTTCTGCGTGTTGCACTATAAATAGCACATCAAAAATAACTGGAAAGGGAGGCTTTAGGTGGATTTCAGTCCCCAGTAAATGGGATTTCAAACCCTCCACGCACAACAATGAAAGGGAATATGCTGGGGCTGAAATGGATGCTTTTCCTTCTCTCCGAGACTCGGAGTCGCCAAAGGGATTAAAATGTCACAGGTTCTTTCTTTGAAGCAATGAAATCCAGATGTCAGGCACTGGGAGCTGGGAAAACTGGGAATACTGAGGAACACCCACCTCCCTCCGGGCTCTGGCAGTGCCCAGCTCAGATCTGGTCCTCTCCAGGATGAGACTGTCCTTGGCTCAGCAGCAGCAGCACCAAACGTCCTTGTGGCAGAGCCAGGAATAAATGGAGCAGTCCTGAGGGGTCCTGGGTATCAAATCCAGGAATTCCAAAGCATCCTGGGTGATTCTTGGCACAGACCTGGACCATGAGGGCATTGAAGGGGCTGCAATGCCCCTTTTCCACTGCTTTAGGCTGAAAATCCCAATCCAGGCCTAGCCTAGGATACTGCCTGCTGTTCCAACACATCATTCCCATGAGTTTGGCCAAGAGAAAAGGCAGGATCGGGTCTTGTGTGTCCACCTGGGCAGAATTCCTGCATCCCACCCCTGGCACCACCCAGATGCCAAGTGTCCCTCAAAGAACCAAGCATTTCGAACTTCCATCGGTCTGGAATGTTGCACTGGGATTTGGATGCATGTTATGCATGTTTTCTATGGAACCCATTGCTTATTACTCTTAAATTGATGTTTTGGGGGTTGAAATAACAACGGGGCATGTCAATAACCCAGAGGGAATTCTTATTTCGTGGCAGCCCTTCCCAGAATAACTTGGAGGAGCAAGGAATGTCGCAGGTATGAGGCCTCTGGGTGACAGCAGCCTAAAAATAAGGCTCAGACAAGGAGGGCTGGTGGCTCCTCTGTCACTCGAGCTCTTCCAGCTCCCTGGTGTGACAGCAGGACTCAACAAGGTCTTCTGCTCCTAGAAGTGAGAATCAACCCGTGGGGATAGGGGAGGAATGTTATTAATCCCCCCTGGCAGGAGAGCAGGAAGAACTGGGCTGTTACCTGTTTCCTGGGGCTCCAGATCCCTGCCCAGCGGGATGGAGGGGCAGGAGAAGGCAAAACCGAGGTTGGAGCCAGGGCAGAGGGGTCAGGGAGCACTGGGAAGGCACAGGGAGACGGTCTTGGGTGGAAGGAAATGTCCTGAGCCAGAGGAAAACCAGGATAATGGAAATCCATAAGCTGGTTTGTCACTTCTGGTGCACAGGGAGCAATTCCCCTTTCTTATTCCATTGGGTTTGGGGTCATCAGAGGCCTCGTGTTCACCTCAGCAAGGGCAGGGTCATGTTTCTGCTGCCCCTGGGGAGCAGAGCAGAGCAGAGCCAGGGGAGAGCTGTGAGGTGTGGAGCCCTGAGCTGCTCCAGGGCCATCCTGGGCTCATCCCACACTGCAGGGACCACCGGGATCCTGGGAAGAGCCTCTTTTACCTGGCCACGGTCCCCTTCCACCCTGGGTGGCTTCAGGCTCTTCCACATTTATTGCCTTCCCTCTGTGCTCTGCAGGTTGGGCAGCAAGAACACATCACATGGAGCTCATCTCCATCCCTCAGGATGGATTTATGGAGCTCATCCCCATCCCTCAGGATGGATTCATGGTGCTCATCCCCATCCCTCAGGATGGATTCATGGAGCTCCTCTCCATCCTATGGGATGGATTTTGCCTCCAAATGGTGCTTGATGATCTCTCCAGGTAGAGCTGCCATACAAAACCCATCCCATTCCAAACCGGGGCAGCTTCTTTTAGGGTTTTTTATTCCTTTAAGGCCTTTCCCACCCTTTCCCTGAACAAAGGGCAGTTTTCCAGGACACAGATCCCTCTTCCCGTGCCAAAGGCAGACAGGGAGCCCTGTTGCATCATGGCATCAGGCCACTTATGTTTCCACACCATGACATCACGTGGGCCTTGCATCACCAGGATTTATTAACTGCTGGGGTGTCACCACAAAGTCAGGGATCTCCTGGGGCTGAATCACATGGGCCTTTCCTCCAGGGCTCGGGAAGAGGGACAATTAAACACCTACGTCACAGAAAACACTTCACAGGGCAGCAGGAGGTGCTTTGGGACGTGGGACATCACCAGGTCATCACCAGGTCTTACAGGTCATCACCAGATCTTACAGGACATCACCAGACATCACGTTCTGGTCCCAACAAGAAGCATTTCAGTGTCACCTTCATGAGTGTAACTCTGTTTCACCCCTCCCCTCACAGGGCCTGGCTGTTCATCCCTATTTTTGGTTGGGATGCATCTCCCCTGAAAAGGCTGGAGAGGTGCTCCTCAACCTTTTAGACCAAGTGTAACAAAGCTTTGAGCTTGGATTGTAGGAGAAACGGGTTTGATGCTCCCCCCAAAAGTGATCCAACTCAGTGCAGGTTTCCCTGCTCCCCCCCCGAGTCGTTGTCTCTTTGGTGTTAAAAATGGTTGGTTTCAGTGATTTTCAGTGATCCAAAAAAGGGTTTTTGTGTCTGGAAGAGTCACAGTCTGTCCTTTCAACAAGGTTATGGAAACTCCCTGTATCCCAAGTTTCTGGGAATCCCACAGTGGACGATCCTGAACGTCCTGCTCTTGCATGGCAGAGGTGAAGTGGGTGCAGATTTGCTGAGAGAAGCAAAAAAAGCCCCGAAAAAAAGAACCAGGGGAGGGGACAGCAGGACTTTCCTCCTCTGAAAACTGCAGTTTGCTGTCCCACAGCCACGCTGGGGAGCCTGGAACCCAGCCCAAATTCTCCTCCTTCGCTTAGCACAGGTAGGAACCCCAATCCACCGAGGTGATTTTTACCAGCACAAGCAACCTTTTCTTCTGAGACATTCGGTGTGGTGCCAGCAATAATGTGAGCTGGAAAACAAACAGAAAACAGCAGCCCTTGGCATCTCCAGCCAGACCTGCTGGGACAAGCTCCCCTGGGAGACAGGGCAGAGCTGCTCAGCCCAGCCCTGCCCGACTGAGCTGGGCCAGCACAGCCTTCCAAAGCTCCGGGCAGACTGCAAAGTGCAGGTCTAGACAGGAATCCGGGGGGGTTTGAGGCAAGGTAAAGGAAAACAACCGGCAGCACTGAAGGTTTTGTACTCCAGAGGAGGCGGAGAGTCCCACCCAGGAGCAGTGAGGCCCACCACGGCTCCTGGGAGGTGGCTCTGGGTGCTGGGGGGTTCCAAGTCTTGGGAAAAGATACCTGAAAAATGGGGAAACCCCCCAAAACACAGGCCTGGCTTTGTGTGTGTTCAGCACAAGGAGCAGAATGGATTACAGTGATAGAACGTTAAGGGGTTGGAAGGGACCTTAAACATCATCCAGTTCCACGGGCAGGGACACCTTCCACTATCCCAGGGTGCTCCAGCCTGGCCTTGGACACTGCCAGGGATGGATCCAGGGGCAGCCCCAGCTTCTCCAGGGCCTGCCCACCCTCCCAGCCAGCAATTCCTTCCCAGTATCCAACCTGGATTTCCCCTCTCTCAGTTTGTCCCATTGCTACAGTTGCTGGCCAAGAAGTGATTTACAAACCCCTTTCTTTCCCCCCCAGCCCCTCGGGGGGTGTCCCCTTGTCCTGCCTTGAGGCACAGCCTCTCAGAGTTCCTGTTTCTCACAGAATCCCGGCATGGCTGAGGCTGGAAGGGCCCCCAGTGGGGCACTGCTCCAGCCCCAGAGGGCTCTGGAATGTGCCCAGGGAGGAGACTCCAGCCCCTCTCTGCTCTGTGCTCAGTGCAAGTTCTTCCTCCTGCCCAGGTGGAGCTTTTGGCCATCAGTTCCTGCCCGTCCCTCCCGTGCCATGGCTGGGCCCCCTGAGCTGTGCCCCCTCCCTGCAGGCACTGGATGCCTGAAAGCCTGAAGAGAGGCACTCAGAGAGAGCATTAATGGGGAAAGAGAGACAATAATACCTTTATTGGGAGTTCAGGGGCTCTGGGCCTACAAAACACACATTCCAACAAGGATCTCTGCACCCAAAATCCCCCAAGAACCCACCCTCAGTAAAGTTACAGGTTTGATACTCTCCTAACAATTAATATATCAGATATCTCTAACCAACCATCATCTCCAACTCTCTCGGGACCCACCCATGGGGCTCCTGGGCTGTGCCCCCTGCACCAGCTCCAAGGCTTTTTGGGCTCTCCTGGTGTTTTGACTGCAAGTTATCCTGCAGGTGTCTCTGAGAAACATCCTGACCTTCAGAGAGCTGAGAATGTGGGAGAGAATCACTTTAGTGACTTCTAACACCACTCAACATGTGAGCAAGGAAACCTATACTTCAAAAACCCTAAAACCCTACAAACCCCACCCCAAACCTTTAGGCACCCCACTGACGGACAGGGGTGAGATCCCCTTGGGTCCCTGCTCCAGGCTGAGCACCTCCTTCACCTCCTGCCAGGGGACATTCTTCAGCCCTTCATTATCCTCACATCCCTCTATGGGAGCTCCCAGAGCTGGACTCCCCATTCCAGAGGCACAGGAATTTTTGGGGGGGGGATTATGAAATGAATTGGGGCTCCCCGAGGGGGCGTGGCTTAGCCACGAGATGGGCGTGGCCCCGGAGCGGGGGGCGTGGTTTAGCATTGAAGGGACGTGGCTCCTGTGCAGAGGGGGCGTGGTTTGTCGCTCGATGGGCGTGGTTTGGCGGCAGAGGGGGCGTGGCTTCGTCATTGGCCCCGCCCCCGCGGTGGGGTCGGGGCGGCGGCGCGCGGGGCGCTCAGAGCGCGATGAGCGCGGGCTGAGGGAGGGTCGGGTCGGGTCCCGTGGGGGGGATCCCCGCCATGGTGGCACACGACGAGCTCGGCGGGCTGCTGCCCATCAAAAGGACTATCCGCGTCATCGACCCGCAGAACCAGCACTGCAGGGAGCAGGAGGTGAGCGGGGAAAGGGGGGTTTGGCTGAGGGGAAGGGGGCTGTGTGTGAGGGGGAGAGCGCTCTGAGGGCCGGGCGAGGCGCAGACTGCGGTATAAACACCTATATCGCTGTTTAAATCCGTGCTTATATGTGTGTGTATATGTATTCTCTATCTGTTGAAGTTCACAGTCCCCGAGGAGTGGGATCAGTGAGCCAAAACCCATCTGGGCGCCTCACCTGACCCCACACCTCCCAGAGCGGAGGGTTTAATTTAAAAATTGCCTGTTTGCGTTAAAACACCACCATTCACACTTAAAAATCGCCCGCGGTTCTCGGCGCTCTTTCCACCGACGGCTTTTTTCCTAATTAGGTGCTTGTTTGCTGCTCGAACCGAAAAGGGGAAAAAAACCGAACCCAAACCCTCCTGGGGTTTGTGGGGTTTTTGAGGGCTGGGTTGTGTTATTGGAGAAGTTTTATCGCGTGGTGGTGTTGTTGTTGTTGTGTGGATGGAAATAATCGCGTGCCTGGGAGGTGTCCCCTTGTCTGTGACTGCGACAGGAGCAAAAGTTCAGCATCCAGGTAGGACCTTGGGCTGGATTAGTGCCCAGACAAGAGGGGAAAGGAGTCAAAACAGGCATTTCCAGGCGGCTCTGGGGTTTGAGGGCTCAGCCTGTGAAAAAGCTGCCTTTGGGACAGCCAAACTTGGGCAAGCTCATTGTGCGAAAGGCGAACCAGATGTTGGGAGAGAAAAGAGCAGAGGGCAGAGCTGTGGGTCTAGTGCTTGATGGTGTCGGGAGCCACGGAATTCACAGGAACGGGAGGTTTGTGGTTGTGAGCAGCGAATTTGGGAATGGCGGGAGGAGATCTCTATAGGGATGAGATCTCGGTGGGGATGAGATCCCTGTAGGGATGAGATCCCTGTAGGGATGAGATCTCCTTGGGGATGAGATCTCCGTGGGGATGAGATCTCCCTAGGGATGAGATCTCCATAGGATGCATCGACCGCAGAGCATTCCAGAACATCCTCAGTCTCAGCACAGCACGTGGGTCTTGAGATAGGTGTTGAGATAGGCATGTGCTGATGATGTGTGGCAGGAGTCATGCCAGCTGCTGACTGAAATGCCCCTTTTTGCTGAATTGGCTTCACGGCAGTCTTGCTGTGTGTGGTT
Source organism: Syndactyla subalaris (assembly GCA_035584875.1). Taxonomy (NCBI): domain Eukaryota; kingdom Metazoa; phylum Chordata; class Aves; order Passeriformes; family Furnariidae; genus Syndactyla; species Syndactyla subalaris. The sequence continues at coordinate 898,688 of JAWMRD010000037.1, read as the reverse complement.
TTGCCATGGGTCACCGTGTTTGTCCCGGCACTGGCACGTAGGACGTTGTACTCTAGGAAGGCATGCTTGTAAAAACCACTAATTATTACCCAGCACAGGGGAAAGGGCACGATGCTGCTGCAGGAGAACATCCATGGCTCCGAAGGGGAGAGCCTCGTTGTCTCTTGGGCAGCCAGGTGCAACTTTTCATAAATTAACCTGCGCTTTGAAGGAATTCCAGCAGTGTGAAATCCCACCTGGCTGAGGCACAAATTCACCTTCAGTGTCTGTGCTCGTGCTACAGAATTCACTTAGTTTTAATCAAGAGTCCCCTGGGAAAAAAAGAAGTTCCTCATGGCACTTGAACCAGCTGGGGTTTCATTATGTGTGGGTGCTGTAACACCAAGGGCTCGTCACAGAACCTTCCCAGCCCTCATTCTAATCTGGGTTCCTGTAAGGACCGTGGAGACAGGAGAGCCATTGTTTGCAAGTCCAGGACTAAAAAAGCCCCTCGTGAGCCAGAGTTATCCGTAGTATGAAGTGCAGAGTCTCGGCTTACAGCAGCCTGAGCCCGGCTTTAGGGGGAGTGCATGACCCTGAGCTGAAACACAGAGCCCAGAGAAGTTTCCAGGGAGAGGGGGGTTATTTTCCTCCTCCTGCCTCGGATCAAACGATGTCTCTGGAAGGAGAAGAAACAGATGAAGTTTTTTGGCCGTTGAGTCATGTCTGAGGAGCACTCGCGGGACGGAAAGCGGGATTTTTTTTCCCCTTTCAGACAGGCCTTTTGCTAGACTGAATTTATAGGTACAGAAGTTTTCTGTTGGCTGCTGACCCCTCGTACAGAACCTGTGGAATGCCTCCCTCCCCCTTGTCCAAGAGAGCAGTGCTTTCATGGCTCAACTGTTCCCAAATCCATTCCTAATCCCACGGAGCGCCGAGGAGAGGCAGGAATTCCTCCTGCCATGCTGCTGCACGTGTGTGTGTCCCTTGCCTGGAGCCCAGCTCAGCCAAGCTGCAGCACTCACCCTTGAGCAGGGACCTGCAGAGTGCTGCTCCAGCCTCCTGAGCTTCCCTGCTATTTGTTTTCAGTGGCACATTTTTCTTTTCCAGCCTATTTATAGCCCTGGCCTTGCCAGAGCCCCGTGTGGCTTCGTGGCTGTGTCTTTCCTGCCTCAGTCCTGCAGCTGGAGCTTCTCTTGGCTCCTGTCCCTTTATCCTGCTGCACTCGTGGAGGATTTTCTACAAGTAGTAAATACCTCTCCTTTTCTTCCACTCAGAAACATCTTGAATTAATTAAAGCCTCCTTGTGTCTTTTGAGCCTGGCCTAACTTTGCAGCCTTCTGCCTAATCCTTGCCCTGTCTGGAAAGGAAAGAAGAGACTTGGAGCAGCATTGCCAGTGTTGTACCTAAAGCCAGCTGAGCATCCCAGGGTTTGAGAACACTCTGTAGAGCTTCTCCCCTGAGATCACCCACACGGTTCCAGCTCTGTGCCGTGCCAAGAGGTCTCTGTGTCCTTCACTGCTCAGGAATTGTTTCTTTTCATGTTCCCCCCTGCAGCTCTGAGGGCTGAATTGGGGTGAGCTCACCTCCTCCCGTTGCTCAACGTGTGGGATGAGCCACTCCTCGGGTCATGTTGCTGAAATCGGATCTTACACATACGTAGCTCTTTCGCTTCCTCAGTCTCATGACTGGAATCCAGCCCTGGGTGTTCCTATTCCTCTTTTTTTTTTTTCCTCTCCCCCGTTTTCAGCATTTGTCACTTCTGTTGGTGCACAGAGCAAAGATTTGGGCGCTGAACTGGGCTGGAAATAGTCTTGCCCTAAGCAGCCCCCTCAGGCTTTGCCTTTTGAAACATCAGAGGAGAAATTCAGCAGTGGTGGACCAGAGATTAACCCAAAAAGTGGCTGCTCCCATCTACTCATCGAGTTTCGTGTTAAGAAATGTCCCTGTGATCATGAGTCACATCTAACCCTCACGTTTGGGAGCACCAGGGCCCCCTCCAGCCTTTCTCCAAGCCATAACTCCGAGTCCAGCTCTTCCCTCTGTGCTCACTGTCCTGTACAATCCTCACAGCACAGCGTTTTTGGTCTAAACCACGTAGACTTTGCAGCAGGACTGGAAAGCTGAGCTGAGCTGAAGCAGCAGGAGGTTTCTGTGGGGCGTTCCCTGTGTCTTGGCAGCGTTTTGGGCAGGCCAGCCTTGGGCTCCCGGCGGGGATTAGTGGTGTAGAAAAGCAGAAGCTCCATCTTTCAAATCTAAACAGAAATGGGGGGGATTTGTGGGGGCAGGGGAGAGCAGAAGGGGGAGGAAACTTGGGAAACTGAAGGTTTTAAACTTCATCCACTTGGGGTGTGTGTGTCCCTGGCAGGAATGTTCAGCGTGGGGTCTCTTGCTGTTGGTTAGGAGAGCTGCTGAGCCTGTGCTGGGCTCCCACTGCTGCCTTTCCCTCCCAAATCAAATGGGCAAACACATTCTTTCTGCAGAGGAAAAGCTGAGAAAATGGTATCACATCATCCATCACAGCTCCATCTTTAGATGGCAGCCACTTGCCTCTATTTCTGTTCAAAGCATAACAGTCCCTGTTTTGAATGCCTGCTGATGTTCTCCCTCCTCTCTTGTGCTGAGCAAAACCTCTGCAGTCTTAATTGCAGCCTTCAAGTTCAGGCAAATATTTATAGCCTCTGCTTTCCTTTGAAGATGAATGGCTACTTCCAAACACTCCTCTTGCTGTGTTTCCCACTCCTTAAGTGGGCTGGTGCTTTTTCAACCTGCCTGGGCAGCTTGGGAAGCCTCAGTGGGAGTCGCAGCCAGGACAATTTGTTCTGTGCTTTCTTTACAGGAGCCAAGCAATAAGCGGGTCCGGCCTCTGGCTCGGGTCACGTCCCTGGCAAACTTGATCTCTCCCGTCAGAAATGGGGCAGTTCGGCGCTTTGGGCAGACAATCCAGGTAAAAACCAGAGCCTTCCAGTCCCAAATCTCGGGATCTGGGGAAAGGGACTGGCTTGGGGCGGGGGAAACAGGGATTCCAGGGCTTCTCTTGGCAGTTTTCATGCAAGGACTGAGAACTCGCTTGGACCGTAGGGATGAAGAGCAGTCCTATCTCGGGGTGGATAACCAAGGTAGTGAGGATTTAAACAGTAAATAAGCTGATTGAGGGAGGGAGAACCATCTGATAAGGTGTGCCAGTCCTTGACACACGTGTGTGGGAGCGTGTGCAGAGTGTGAGCTCACCTTGTGCTGCCCCAGGAACTCCATGTCCCCCACACACAGTGAACAGTCTGGGCTTTGGCAGTGGTGCAAATCCCCAGAGCAAAGTTCAAGTGGCTCCTCGTTACCCTCCTGTCCAGGTAGAATTATGGTCCTCCTTTATTTACTTCCTCATACCTTGGGAATAAACCCAAGCTCTGCCTTCCCATCCTCCTCCCTGCTGGCTCCGTGCGGGGAGAGGGGCATGGAAAAGCCTGCCAATCTCTGGGCTTTCTCAGCAGCTTGATTAAAGTGTTCCTTTATCTGAGGAAAAGTGTCTGGGTGTGTTTTCCTGCCCTGTGCAACAGCAGGGGCTGAAGGATTGGGAGGGGGACGGATAATGCCATAATCCCTCTGCAAAGTTGGCTCCACGTGTTCCTGTTTAATGTTTCCTTTCCTTTGGATCCCTGCAGTCCTTCGCCCTCCGAGGTGACAGCAAATCCCCTGGCTGTGCCCAGAAGTCATGTAGCAGATCTGCTGCCCCCACTCCCCCCAAAAGGAGGAACAGTGTCCTCTGGTCCGAGATGTTGGATGTCAACATGAAGGAGTCCCTGAGCACCAAAGAAATCAAGCGCCAGGAGGTAGGAGGGGCTTGGGAAAGGCAGCCAAGGCTTGGCCGTGTCCCTGCCCTTGCCGGGCAAAGCAGCAACGAGCGTCTGGGGGAGGCTGGATCTTCCTGTGCACCTTCCCTCCCAAAGCCAAGATTTATGGCTGGATTAGGCATGGGAAAAGGTAGACTCCTCTCTCCCAAGTCACTGGGGAATTCATCTCCCCAGCCTGACCCTTGGGAGATGCCAAACTCTTCCCAGCATTTGTGCAGTGGCAGCCCCAGCCCCGCTGGTTGCTCTGCAGCAACCCCAAAGGCAGGTTCCTCGTAAAAGCAGCTGTCTTTCTCCTCCAGCTCTTGACAATTGGTTGGGAGCCAAACAGCAAGGCCTTGGCTTGCCTTTCCCTTGGAGTTCTTAGACAAATCTTCTGCAGGCAGCGCAGCAGCCGCCTGGGATTTGACCTCTGCGGTTCTGCGGGCTTTGTGTTCTTCATCCTGGCCTCTGTAAAAGCAGTGATTTAAAAGGCCCTAATATTTAATTTGGCTTGTGCAGGGGCACCAGGGCTTTCACACACTTGTAAGGAAAGCTGCTTTCTCGGTGCTGGGAAAGCTGCAGATTTACTCGGCCTTGTCATGCCCAGGTGCCACCGAGTGGCCAAACCCCCACTGAAGACAGGATGTACATTATGTGAGCTGAAAGGCCCTTTCAGAGAGAGCCTGGCATTAAAAATGACTGGGTGCTTTATCCCCTTCCTCACAGGCCATATACGAGATGTCCAGGGGAGAGCAGGACCTGATTGAAGACCTGAAACTCGCCAGAAAGGTGAGTGGGGTATTTTCCTGCCCTCACAAATCTCACAGATAACACTGAGGTTTCTTTGCACCTGCCAACCATTACGTAGGAGCTTTATCAGGCCCCAAATTGCTGACATGAGCACGGCTGTGAGTGCAGCAAAGCTAGCCAAAAAAGGACTCTGCAGGGCTGCCTGGGCCATCCCTCTGCCACATGGGAACAGGCAGGCAGGGAGGTCCTCAGCACCTGCAGAGAGAGCCTTTCTTTTCACATCAGAGTCGCTGTTTCTGTTGGTTTCACTTCACATCAGAGTCGCTGTTTCTGTTGGTTTCACTTCACATCAGAGTCACTGTTTCTGTTGGTTTCACTTCCCTTCCTCTGTGGGGGATCCCTTCATATTTAAATTGTCAGCTTTTGGCCTTGGGAGACTTGACTCTATTTCAGTAGTGCTGTTCTTTGACAGGCCTACCACGATCCCATGCTGAAACTGTCCATCATGTCTGAGGAGGAGCTCACCCACATATTTGGGGACTTGGATTCCTACATTCCTCTGCATGAAGGTAAGAGCAGCTGGGTCCTTTGCACGTAATGTGCTGACTAAGAGTCCTCCTCTCGGCTTTCTCCTGTCGCTTGCTGGGGCATTGTCACAAGTTCTGCTTCTGTGTTTCAATTCCAGACTTACTGGCAAGTTTAGGAGAAGCAACAAAGCCAGATGGGACAGTGGAGCAGATTGGGCCCATTCTTGTGAAGTGGGTGAGTTCATAACTTGGGGACAAGGGGCTAAAGCTGGGCTTAGAGAGCATTTAAAGCCAGGACTCGAAAAGCTGTGGGGTTTTGTGGCCTTGAGCACAAAGTGAAAGGGAAATCCCATCTGTGCCAAAAACAGAGGGACTCTGTGAGGTGTGATGGGCCCTGATTCCCCCCAGAGACTCCCAGTGGTGTGGCTGCAATTATTCCTGATTTACATTGGAAATGTCTGGGTGCCCTGGACTGTTTGTCCCCAGTGTGACCTCCTGGTGCTTTCCCACCGTCAATCCCAAACATCAGAGCTCCCAAAGCTCCGCGGGCAGGGTGTCCCTGTTCTCCTCCCCACACACCAGCTCCTCATAGGATACCCCTCAGCCTTTTGACCTGGCAGACCCACAGTGAGGGCTGCAGAGCTCCATGAGTGTGACATCTCAGCATGATTTCCCTTCCCAACACCCATCCTGCCTCCTGACTCTCCCCCTGTCCCTGCAGCTCCCCCGGCTCCACGCCTACAAAGGCTACTGCAGCAACCAGCTGGCTGCCAAAGCCCTCCTGGACCAGAAGAAGCAGGACAGGAGGGTGCAGGACTTCCTGCAGCGCTGCCTGGAGTCCCCTTTCAGCCGCAAGCTGGACCTCTGGAGCTTCCTGGACATCCCCCGCAGCCGGCTGGTCAAGTACCCGCTGCTCCTCAAGGAGATCCTGCGCCACACGCCCAAGGAGCACCCCGACATGCAGGTCCTGCAGGAGGCTGTAAGTGGCACTGCTGGCACAGCCCTCTTGGGGGGAGCTCCAGAGGACTTGGATAACCCCTCAGCAGTGGCACTGAGGGTTGCAGTTTCACTGCCAGGGTGGTTTCCTGGTGGACGCAGATCCATCCGTGAGTCACCCTCGGAACGGAAGGGAGGGATTAACCCGCGGGGGTTTCATCATCTGGAGGGCTGGAGCAGCACTCACAGGGAAGAGGCACACGCAGAGGTCACTGCAGGAGGAGCAAAGGTGGCTATTAATCATGTGTTTGGGTTCCTAGATATCCATAATCCAAGGAGTGCTGTCTGACATCAACCTGAAGAAGGGCGAGTCCGAGTGCCAGTATTACATCGACAAGCTGGAATACCTGGATGAGAAGCAGAAGGACCCGAGGATTGAAGGCAGCAAAGCTTTGCTGTGCCACGGGGAGCTGAAGAATAAAAACGGCCATGTAAGTCCCTCCTCTTCCTCATAACTAATCCTCCACTTTGCAAACCTTCCCTGAGAGCTGGTTAAAACTCTTCCAGCAGGACTGGGAGCCTTCCATCCCCAGGGGTAGTTGAGGCTTTGGCTGAGTTTAAAAAGCAGAGGAGAAGGGCCCTGATGGCAGCCTGGATTTTGGGGTGTAAGGGAAAGTTTCCTGCTGGCAGCTTCACAATGGGCCTGAGGAAGCTGGAAAATAATTAGCACAGAACGACCATAGAAAGTGCTCTCCATCCAAAGGGATTTCCTGCCACTGTTTACTTTCAGGTGCTCTGACATTGCCCATTATGAGCTCTGCTCCAAACAAAAGGGTTCCTGCTCTGAGCTGAGCTGCCAGGAGTTTCTCTCCCACTGCAGCAGTGCTGAAAGACCCTGCTGGGCTCCAGGGGCTGCTGCCTTTTGGCCTGCCCTGGTTGAAACACCTGGGGGTTGGTTTGGTTTGGGGTTTTGTTGTTTCATGTGGCTGTTCCACTTCTGCACAGAAAAGGTAATCACTCCTAATCGTCCTCCCCTCGGTATCTGTAAATCATAGTTCCCAGTCTAAGGATCAATAAAACAGTAACCCTGTAGATGATGTAATTGTTCTCGGTGCCAGAACTCGGCGTTACAAGGGCAGACTTAGAGAGCAATCTGCAGATAAGGTGACCTTGAGTCCCAGAGGGTGTGTGACCTCCTGGCGTGCAGAGCACGAGGCCCTGCTCATGTTCTTCCCCTGTGCCTGCCCTGCAGAAACTCTACGTGTTCCTCTTCCAAGACATCCTGGTGCTGACGCGGCCGGTGACGCGCAACGAGCGCCAGGCCTTCCAGGTGTACCGGCAGCCCATCCCCGTGCAGGAGCTGCTGCTCGAGGACCTGCAGGATGGCGACGTGAAGATGGGGGGATCCTTCCGGGGCGCCTTCGGCAACGCCGAGAAAGGTACGGGGCCTCCCGCTGGGAAAGGGACTGCTGCTCAGGGAGTGGGTTCTTCCAGCAGCAAAGGGTTGTTGGGGCAGAGCCTGCCAGCTCTGCTTGGACAAACCAGGGCACAGAGAGCCATTTTAGACATGGCACGATTATAACACACAATTTGACATAGGAACAAGATTGCAGCATCTGATCGTGCATATTAATGATTAGGTGGAGTCTGGGTGGAGCTTTCCGGAACCGTCTTTTGGCATCAGTATTAGGTGGTCATTTCTGGTCTTCGGCCTCACTCCAGGGGTCTTTAACTCCTCTTCTTCACCTTGAGCCTTCATTGTTCATGACCCAGTCACTGGAGCTTACAGGAACTGCTGCCTTAAGGCCATTGTGCTCTGTTCAAATCTCTACATTGCCATGATGAACAGCACTAGGCTGTTTGTGTGTAGTTTTCAGAGATCAGGTGCAGTGGTTTGAGCAGAACACATCTCCCTGTTCTCTGATAAACTCAAGCAAAGCAGGTGCTGAACAGTTTCTACTGATCCAGTTAATCATTTCTGGGGTCCATCCTTGTTTCACCGTGGGGCTTGAGGGGGAAACATCTATGGCAGCGTGTCCGTGGGGTTGGAGTGGCATCTCCAACAGTGCCCCTCGATCAGAGCCCCCCATGTCCCAGCAGAGCCCGAAATGCTGAGCTGCCACCGACGCGCTTTCCCTCCTGTCCCCCCCCAGCCAAGAACATCTTCCGAGTGCGGTGCCAGGACCCCTGCCCGGGCCACTCGCACACCCTGCAGGCCAACGACGTGTTCCACAAGCAGCAGTGGGTCAACTGCATCCGCACGGCCATCGCGCCCTTCCGCAGCAGCCCCGCCAGCCCCGAGCTCCAGGAGCTGCCCGAGCTCAGCGAGGAGGGCGAGGAGAACAACCCTGCCGTGCCCAACGTGCCGGCCCAGCGCTGCCCACCCGCCACCAGCCCCACGGAGCTGCTCCAGGGCACGGCCCAGGGCGGCTCCAGCGCGGACTCGGAGCAGGCACCGGGGGGCAGAGCACAGCGAGCCTCCCCCGGCCACAGGAGAGCCAGGGAGAGGCAGCTCAGTGGCAGGAGGAAAGAAACGCTCGTGTAGGGGAAAGGGGGAGCCCGCCCGGGGCTCCCTCCCCGGGGGGAATTGTTTATTTATAAATAACGCCGTGTACATTTGTGGAACCGGGAGCAGCTCCCGCGGTTTGGTTGGAATGGCAGCTACTGTTGGACTGGGGGGTGGTTTTACACAGCGGGGATCCTGGAGGGCAGCCACGGGGAGGATTTCTGTCTGAGGCCGGGAAGGTGTGAAGGGGAAGGGTTGGGGTGTCAGGCAGCACCACAAGAGCCCTTTGAGGGGGTTCCACACCTCAAGGCACTTGGAGGGGGTGGCTCTGGTGATCCATGCAGGTTTCCGTGGTAAAAAAGGAAAAAAACACCAAAAAACCAGACCCCAAGTGCAACAGGTTCTCAATTTACCTACTGGAATCTTTCATCCTCCTGTGTCCTTTGTACATTCCTCATTTTCACTCCTATAACCTGCCAACTATTTAATTTTTTTATTAGGGTTTTTTTTTGTTTGTTTCGAGTTTGGGCGTTGGGTTTTTGTGTCCGTTTGTTTTGTTTTCTCCGTTTTTTTCCTTTATTTTTACTTTTGTATTTTGTTGTTCACACTTGGCATTTCCTTTCAAGTACTTGATCCTCCTTGCTGCAGAGGGGAGTGTGTGTCCCCAGCATTCCTCCCTGAGCCAGCCCCGGGCTGGGAGGGGACAGTACTGAAGGAGAACCGCCTTACTCGGGGGTGTAGTGAGGGCGTAGGCACGTTGTAAAGGGTGTGGGAGGGCAGAGGAGCAGCGAGTAGAGGGGAGTAGCAGCGAGGGAAGGTAGATTTTGTGGCACTGCTGTTGCCTTTTGGAAATGAAACGCCTTCCCCTGGGGAAGGCAGGACTGGAGGCAACCAAGGGCTTCTTGCATGTGGTAGAAAGGTAGGGGAGAGCAAGAGTTGGAGGGCTGGGAGAGCAGAGGGAGTGGTTGTAAATACTCACAGTGGCAGCACCGCCCCTTCCAGCGGGCCCGAGATGCAGGGAGGGCTCAGGGCTGAAAGGCACAGCCCCTTTGTGTGCCGGGTGGGGCTGGAGGGGGTGCCCGTGGGCACGGCGGGGAGGGGTCTGTAAATGTCCTGTACAGTTTCGGTGCCAAGTACATTAAATTCCTCATGGCCTCTGTCTGCCTCCTCCTCTGGCTCGGGGTGGGACAACACGGACCTGCAGCCTCCTGGCCCCGTCCTGCTGGGGCTGGGCAGGGCATGGGGGGGAAAAGGGGCAGTGCGGTCCTCCTGGCCCCTCTTGTGAGGGGCAAGTGCCCATTCAGCAGGTATTGGGGAATCTGTCCTCCGTGGAGCGGGGAGGGAAGGGGGTCCCACGGGGCTGGCTCTGCCAGGGAGCAGCTTCCAGGACAAACCCATCTGGTCCCCACAGCCCTTCCCAAAAGTGTAAGTGCTGGGAAGAGCAGCCCTGGCACCCCCAGCGTGCCCTGATCCACAGGGAAGGAGCAGCTCAGCTTTCAGGGACAGGATTTACAGCTGAGCTCTGACCTGTGGAGGTGTTCTCAGCCAGGGGGACTCGGCCCTTCCCGAGCAGGGAGAAGCTGGGAGCTGAGGGAGCTGCTGGGGCCCAGGGAGGAGAAATCCTGCTGGTCCTCCCTGACTCGGCTGGGCTGCACCTCAGTCCCATCCTGCAGCAACCTCAGAGGAGCCAAGAGCCCCCTTTGCCTCTGGGAGAGAAGCCCCTGCTGGCTGCTGGGGGTTCCTTCCATGAGGAATGTGCCGGCACCGCAGCCAGCCCTGGCTGGGCTGGGCTAGACTAGACTAAACAAGGCAGGCTCTGCTCCCTGCTCCCAGCTGGAGCTGCAGGGCCAGGGCCCAGCCCAGGGAGGGGGTAAGAAAAACCTTTTATTCAACTCAGTTAGGATACAAATAGCTGTGAGATAGATTTTGCAAAAAGAAAGTTTCTATTTCAGCACGTGCCGGGTGCCCTGGCCACAGAGGCACAAAAAGCACAGGCCCACCCCAAAAATCATGGTTTTTATGTGCCCCCAGGGTCCCACCTTGTTAGTGTAATGAGAGGAGTGGGCTGCTTCTCCTGATTGGATTTGGCATGCCCCCTGTACATGGAGAGGGGGTCTCCTGGTCAGAATGAGCACCTTCTTCTGCACACAAAGGATTTGCCACGTGGCAGGGCCCATTTCAGCCATATCATTGTCTATTTTCATAATTCCCTATCCCCAAACACAAATTGTCCCTGGCACCAGTTCCAGACAGGACCTGGCACCTTACAACTTCCACGAAACACCTAAAGAAGATA
>JAWMRD010000037.1:864963-881553 GCA_035584875.1 Syndactyla subalaris | reverse complement strand
GTGGCCCTCGGGGAGGGGGTGTCCTCCCCAGGGGAGGGGTGAGGAGGGGGGTTCTCACAGGTGAGGGGGCACCACAGGTGAGGAGGGGTCCTCATGGGTGAAGGGGCACCACAGGGGAGGGGGGAGGGGGGATTCCTCTACAGGGGAGGGTGGGGGGTTCTCGTGGGTGAGGGGGCACCACAGGGGAGGGTGGCACAGGTGAGGGGTAAGGGGGGGATTCCTCATGGGTGAGGGGGAGTGACAGGGGTGCTTGTCAGGGGTAAGGGGGGTGTATCTCAGGGGTAAGGGGGTGTATCTCATGGTTAAGGGGGGTTTATCTCAGGGGTAAGGGGGCTGTATCTCACACCCAAGAGACCTCAAGGTCTCAGATTGGCCTGGGAGTGACGGAGGAGGGACAAGAACCACCCCGTGTCCCCCATTCCTGCTGGAATCCCCTACTGGATGGCTGAGTCCAGTGTGCAGAGTGAACACACCTCTGGAAGTCTCCTGAATTCCTCCATTTCTGGATTCCATGGGTGGCATCACATCCCACTCCAACTCAGGCTGGGCTGAGCCTGTTTGCCAACAGCTCTGCTCCCTCTGGGATTTGGGGATATTCCCTGCAGCTTTGGGAACAACCTCCTTTCTTGGAATTCCCGGAGCTGCTCCTTCCCTTGCAGAAAACCCCGGAGCCAGCAGGGACATCCTGGAGAGCAAAGGGATCCTGGTGGTGGATGTCAACACCTTCCTGGGGACGGTGCAGGACGTGGCTGCTCCCTTCAGGAGGAGCTACTGGTGAGGGGGGAAGGCTTGGGGCAATCCCAGGAATCTGGGAGCAGTCACTGGGTTTGTGGGGGCAGCTCCTGGGTTGTTGGGAGCAGCTCCTGGGATGTTGGGAGCAGCTTCTGGGTTTTCGGGAACAGCTCTTGGGTTTTGTGGGAGCAGCTCCTGGGTTCGTGGGAGCAGCTCCTGGGTTTGTGGGAATAGTTCCTGGGTTTTTTGGGAGCAGCCCCTGGGTTTTTAGGAGCAGTTCCTGGGTTTGTGGGAGCCATCCCTGGGTTTTTGGGGGCAGCTCCTGGGTTTGTGGGAGCAGCTCTTGAGTTTTTGGGAGCAGTTCCTGGTTTTTTTGGGGGCAGCTCCTGGGTTGTTGGGTGCAGCTCTTGGGTTTTTTGGGAGCGGCTCCTGACTTTTTGGGAGCAGTTCCTGGTTTTTTTGGGAGCAGCTCTTGGGTTTTTGGGAGCAGCTCCTGGGTTTTTTGGGAGCAGCTCTTGGATTTTTTGGGAATAGTTCCTGGGTTTTTTGGGAGCAGCTCCTGGGTTTTTTGGGAGCAGCTCCTGGGTTTTTTGGGAGCAGCTCCTGGGATGTTGGGAGCAGCTCCTGGGTTTTTGGGAGCAGTTCCTGGTTTTTGGGAGCCATCCCTGAGTTTTTGGGAGCAGCTCCTGAGATGTTGGGAGCAGCTCCTGGGTTGGTGGGAGCAGCTCTTGGGTTTTTGGGAATAGTTCCTGGGTTTTTGGAAGCAGCTCCTGGGTTTTTTGGGAGCAGCTCCTGGGTTTGTGGGAATAGTTCCTGGGGTTTTGGGAGCCATCCTGGGTTTTTGGGAGCAGTCCCTGGGTTTTTGGGAGCTGGGATCCAGCTGCTCCTGGGTTTTTGGGAGCAGTTCCTGTGTTTTTGGGAGCTGGGATCCAGCTGCTCCCGTGGCAGGGCGGGGCTGTTCCGCAGTGCTGGAGCAGGATCTGCTGTCCCTCAGGGCTGGCTCCTGAATCCCTGGGTGGGAGAGGGAGCTGTGCCTGGCACAGCTGGGAACGGGAAGCACCCCCTTTTCCCTGGGAATCTCCCAGGAGCGAGGGGCGGGCAGAGCAGTAACCTGGGCCCCTCTCTCTGTGTTGCAGGTGACAAAGCGAAGCCACGAGGTGGCTCCTCCCGGGTGTGGCACCACCTGGGGCACCCCAACCCTCCCGGGCCCATTCCCAAATCCCAGCTGTGTATCCCAGGGTACTCCGGGTGGGGTGGGAAGGTCACTCCTGGTTCTGTCCATCCCCCTCACCCCAGGCTGGCAGAGCAGCCCCTGCCGGGGGGGTTTGTCCCGTTCCATCATAGGACACAGGTTCTTTTAAGGTTGACACAGTTACATGATTGGAGTGTTCCCAAATGTTTTGTGCCACTGGCGTTGGAAGGAATAGGAAAATAAATCCCAAGAAGCCGTTTTTACTTGAAGGAGGGGCAGGAAGGACAAGAAACCCACTCCCCATGTGGCTGTTGCTGTGCCCTGCCCTCCAACACTACATTTCAGCTCCCCCCCATTGCCTCACGGTACCATTTCCCTGCATTCCCATCCCAGTGCCCTCCAGCACGTGGAATTCCTGTAAATAGCCAGGATGCAGGAACAGAAGAAAGCTCTTATTTATGGGGGCCGGGATGGAGGCGCCGGGGTGGGTCCCTCAGGACCATCCCTGGCACTGCAGAGACAGGGTTTGTCCTCCTGTATTTTGGATTTTTTAGAGAACAGAATTCCAGGCCCTTCTGTATAGGATGGATTTGTAAAGTTTGATTAATAAAACCTCAAAAAAGTTTCCCACTGGGCTGCTTTCTGGAGAGGGGATCCTGCTCAGCATCTCCCTGCCCCGGGAGGGGAGGACAGGGATGTTCCCAGGTTTTTCCAGGGACATCCATCAGGGATCAGCTTTGTTCTGCATTAACCTCCAGTTCTGAAGCCCCTGCAGGAAGGAAGGAGGGAGCCAAGGCTGTGGTGGCTGCTGGAGGATGGATCCCATCCTGCTTCCCAGAGCAGGAATAACCAGGCTCAGCAGAGAGGGGTAACAGGGACTGAGGGAGGGATTTTCTCCCCCTACATTGAGGGGTAACAGGGGGGACTGAGGGATTGTCTCTTCTCCCCCTGCCCTGAGGGGTAACAGGGGGGGACTGAGGGGAGGGATTGTCTGTTCTCCCCCTGCCCCAGCCCAGGGAGGAGCCCGAGGCTGGAGGAGGCTGAACACGGGAAGGCGGTTCCTGGAAGTGCCAGCCCGGGAAGAGGAAGTGCCAAAAAGAGGGAGGGAAGGAGGGAGGGAGAGGCAGCCACGGGTGGGTCCAGCCCAGCTTGGTGCCTGTGGCAGGATCTGAAATGCCAGCTCCTCCTCAGCAGCCTCCTGGGAGCAGAAGGGCTCCAGCCCAAGGGTATTCCAGGGCATTCCCTCGTTTTTCCTGGCTCTTGGCACGGCTGTGTTCGAACACAAACCGTGCTCCTCACACAGCTGGATGGTCCAGATCCCAGATCCCAGCCAGGGATGCAGAGGCTCCCTCCGGAGAGGAGCATCTCCTACTCAGGGAGATCCCTGGGGGAGGAATTCCTTACGGCTGCCTGCAGGGAGTGCCACTCCCGGCTGTGGCCGCAGGGGACAGGCAGGACAGGACGGTGCTGCCACATGTCCCGGAGCAGCCCGGCCTGCTGAATTCCAGCAGGGAATGCCACGCAGAGCCCTGGAGGTGCTGCTGGAGGAAGGGAAGGGGAGGGAAGTGAAGGAGACGGGAGGCCAGGAGTGGTTTCCAGAATTTGGCTTTACTTCGCAGTACAGAAATCATGTGGAGCCGGAGCAGCCCCGGGAAGCGCCGGCTCCGTCATTGCCGGTACCGCGGCGCCGTTTGGTCCGTCCCGGGAGCCAGCGGGGCACACAAAATACTCCCAACATCTTGCCTGCTCTGTAATTTTTGTTCTCTCAATTTTATTAAGATTAAAACACAAAGGAGCCTCAGGCACAGCTGTGTCCCAACCCATGTAAACAGGTTTAGAAGCTTAAGTGGAGGTTAAAGTTCTGTGCCCAGAACGAAGCCGACATTTGCTGCTACAATAGATGTGGGCTTTGTCCATGATACAACTTTGCCACAGAGTTAGGACCGATGGGAGAGACTTTTAGGGATGCTGTCCACAATAATGGATGGAGTGCTCGGGGTCTAGTTCCTTGATACCAGGTCTGAGTGACGGCAGCGTCACGGCTACGAGCTCACCAGAAGCACAGGGGGTGGAGGATGTTTGACAAATGATTAAAAATACGAGGGAAGACACAGCTGTCAATGAGTTATTTTCCAAATCTGCACCAACGTCTACGTCTGCAAAAATAATAATAATAATAATAATAATAAGTTCAGTCTGCCTTTCGCTTAGGAGGTTAGTCAGGAAATGAGGAATTTGCCAGATTCTGGACAGCAGCCCTACTAGAATGGAATAATTAACACATGATATCCAAAAAGGGAACATTACCAGTGCAGTACTCTTCAATCTCTCAGAGATGGGATTACAAAAGCAGGCCTTACAATATTGAATTTCGTACAGTGTTCATTAAGTTCCTTATATATTCATATTAGCCGATTTAATTTCTCCTAATTAGAGGTTCTCTCATTACTGCTGCTCCTCCTCCCCGTAGATGTCGTTCTTCTTGCGCTTCATCTCCTCGAAGTCGAACTCTGAGCCCATCATCCTCTTGTAGATGTCCTTGATGTCATCACACGTCGTCTCAAAGTGGGTGGTGGCGTCGTAGGTGCGGGAGATGAAGATCTGCAGGGAACAGGGGGCAGGGCAGGGGTCAGGGCTGGGGTCAGGGCTCAGGGCTGGGCTCAGGGTTCGGGGCTGGGGTCGGGGCTGATCCCGGGGCTGGGCTCGGCCACGCTCACTCACCTGGCTCTCGGTGCCCAGGTCGGTGGGTGCAAACAGGTCACTGATGCTGACAAACCTGCAGGGAGGGGAGGGAGGGAGGGCAAAGGGCTCAGAGCCGGGCTGAGGGGTGCCCAGTGCCCTGTGCCCGCAGAGCTCAGGGGGCAGAGGGGGCTGCAGGACTCACTTCTGCTCGATGGGCTCCAGCAGGTCGAGGGCTGGCTTGATCTCCTTCTCGGGCTCGGGGGTCTCCACGGTGGTGCTGGCGATGGCGATGTACTTGCCCTGTGCCGCCACGTTGTGGGCAGAGGAGATCATGCACACGTAGATGTCTGGGGGGACACGGCCTGGCCTCAGCACGAGGGGCGCACACACACACACAGAGCCCCTCCAGCCTCAGCCTCTGCCCCCCTGGGCCCACCACTCCTCCTGGTTTAGCCCTGTGTGCCTGGGGATCCCCAGAGCTCAGCTTCCCGTGGGGTCCCAGCCATGTGGTGAGGGGAGGAAGCGGCTCCCCCCTCCTGCACAGAGCACCCCACGCTCCTCACCCACTTCTGCCAGGCTGGGGCACTTCCTCCTGCAGGTTCCTCACGTGGTTCCCAGCACAGGCTTCCCCCTGGGCCCTGCCAATCCCCCCTGACTGTGTGGTGAGAGTTTGGGAACCCCCACCCTGCCCACGCACCTGATTTTCGGTTGACCTGGTTCTGTGGAATGATGATCTGGCACGAGTTGGCATCGTTTGTGTTCTTGATGGGGTGGCTCAGGATGCAGATTACCCGGATCACTTGGCCCACCTTGGTCACACGGTCCGACACGTAGCTGGGGTCGCAGATGAGCTGTTTGCAGCGAGCCACCTGCACACACCACGCCACAAATGTTGGCCACATCACATCAACACTCGTGTTCCCAGCAGGAATTTCATAGCTGAGGCACTGGAAGCCTCCAGGCCACCCAGCCTGTGGGGTGGATTGGCACCTCTCTCCTGCCCCACCACCAAGAGCTCAGCTTGTCCCCTGAGTGCCTGCTCCAGCCAGGAGCACACTGGGAGCTTCCAGGCAGCTCACAGCATTCCCAGCCCTGTATTTCCAGGGGCAGGGGAAGCCATGGGAAGGGAGCCATCAGAGGGCACAGCTGGCTGTCCCAGTCAGAGCCAGAACAGCTCCCTTCCTCAGTCATTCACTGCACAACCCTGCCAGGGCATGGGAGCTCCATCCCCACTGCTGGAGCAGGGCTGTGGCACCACACTCCTCGCCACCAGCACATCAGTGTGACTCCAGTGAGCTGGCACAGCCAAAGCAGCACCTGCCCAGTAGGTCTGGTCTTTGTGAGAATGGGCTTTCTGCTGAATTGGGACCAATCTGGGACCAGAAGGCTCAGTTCTGAGGGCAAATCTGCAGGGTGGGCGTAAGGAATGGATCAAAGGGACTGTACCTCCCCTTCCGACTTCACACCGACCACCTTGCCGTTCTCTATCACGATCTCCTCGATGGGCTTGTTCAGCATGTAGGTGCCTCCATAGATGGCACTGAGCCTGCAGGAGCAAACCCCCCTCAGTTCCTTCACACCTCTGCTTGGGTTTTCACTCCCCTCAGCCCTTCCACAGCTCTGGATGGGTTTTCACTCCCCTCAGCATCTTCCACAGCTCCATGGTTGGATTTCCACTCCCCTCAGTCCCTTCCACAGCTCTGGATGGGTTTGCACTCCCCTCAGCCCCTTCCACAGCTCCAGGGTTGGATTTTCACTCCCCTCAGCCCTTCCACAGCTCCAGGGTTGGGTTTTCACTCCCCTCAGCCCCTTCCACAGCTCTGGCTGGGTTTTAACAGCCCATCCAGCCCCATCTTTCTGTACGACTTGGACAAACCCCATCTTAGACTTTAATCCCTTCAAAAGACTCTGTTTGAACATCATCAGTGCTGGTCCCTGCAAGGGATCAGCTGGTGCTTGGAGCAAGTTCTAAGTGCAGTTACATCCAGCCAGACATTTTGGGATGGGCTGCCAGGGAGGTGGTGGAGTCACCATCCCCAGGGGTGTTTGAGCACAGCCTGAATGTGGCATTTGGTGGTGTTGGGTCACAGGTTGGACTCCATGATCTCAGAGGTCTTTCCCAACCTGGCTGAGCCTGTGACTCCGTGAAAGAATCTGCTCGGTGCAACCCACACAATCCTACAGTGGGAGAGCTCCAGGCAACACCACGTGGGGAAATCCAAGTTCCTGGATGGACAGGATGCTGCAAACAGCATCTCTGAGCAACCCCTGAAGTAGCACCACAACAACCAACCCCCCAGGAAAGAGGGAACCTCACATGGATGAAGCACTCTTGATTAAGGCAGTGAGAGAACCCCCAATGACCAGAGTATTTCTGTGCAGCATCCCCTCCTGGAAGCTCAAGGACTGAGAAAACAGCGAGCCCAGAGCCAAGTTCTCACCTTGCAAAGCCCTGGGGCAGCTCTCCGAGGCCATAGAGGGGGTACAGGTAGGGGCTCTTCCCGTACCGAGCCAGCGACTCGCTGTACAGCTTAATCCTGTTGATTGTTTCTTGGCAGGGTTGATCTAAATAGCTGCAGAGGACAGTTACACCACTGGGCACAGCCCCAAACCCAGCCTGCCAGCTGTGCCCACCCCCCAGCTGCTCCTGGCAGTGCTTCCCCGGGGGTGCCCTTTGGTGCCCCAGGGTTCACTCAGGGAGGGGAGTCTCCTTAAGCCCAGGAACCCTCTGAGGTTCAACTCGGCGAGGGGTGGGGCTGGGCCCACTTACTCGTCAGTCCTGTAGAGGGCGAGGGCGTGGCCCGTGAAATCGATGACGTCCTGGCCCAGGTCGAACTTCTTGTACACGTCCCTCATGGTGGTTTTCTTGGGGTCGACGCCCTCGAAGGTCTTGGGGTCGTTCTCATCGAAGTTGGCCACATACACCAGGAACTTGCGGAAGCGGCGCTTCTCAAACAGGCCCATTAAGCCTGGAAACAAGGGCTGGGTCACGGCTCACGGAGGGATCACGGGGCTTTCCACGGCCACAGAGCGGGGAAGGACTGCTGAGGGTTTCAGGCAGGGATCGTGGAATGGTTGGGGTGGGAAGGGAGCTTAAAGGTCACCGAGTTCCACGCTCTGCCACGGGCAGGGACACCTTTCACTAGCCCAGGTTGCTCCAGCCTGGCCTTGGACACTTCCAGGGATCCAGGGGCAGCCACAGCTTCTCTGGGCAACCTGTGCTCCCAGCCAGCAATTCCTTCCCAATATCCCACCTAAATTCCCCCTCCTTCAGCTTAAAGCCACTCCCCTTGTCCCCTCACTCCAAACCTCAAAGGTGAGGCTGGACAAGGCACTTTATGCACTTTAATTTTCCACAAACTGGAGAAGCACAACTGGATTTGCTGGCACATGAGGGCAGAGGCAGCACCTCCTGCTCCTGCCAGGATGAGTCTCTTGGAGACCACGCAGGAGACAAATGGAAGGAACAACTGACTGATTCACCAGACTGGAGTATCTGCCACCAACAAGGCTCAGAGCTCCAGACTTGACTGCAGGAGTCACTTTATCTAAACACATCCCACACCTGGAGCTCATGGAACGCCCTCCACCACCTCATGATGGATTTCCTGAGCCATTAGGAGTGAGCAGTAGTTTTATTGGCAGGGGGAAATTTAAGGAGGCAACAATTGAGGATTGAGTTGGTTCCACGTGGTGGAATTAGTCACTCTAATGTGCCTGTGACATTTTCCAACAAAGACCCAACATTAAGTATTTATGGCAGAGCTGGGAGCACAAGCCCAGGTGTAACCTCTTACTCTACCAGACTCTCAGTAGAAGGGCCACAGAACAGGCAGCTCTGTTGGGAAACTCCAAGAAAACTCTAACTCAAAGGCTCAGGAAGCCCAAGGCTCCCACTCCAAGTGGTGTTTGAAGTCAATGAGGTGCAAGAGAAGCCCTGAGGATGCTCCTTAAAACAGGAGGAGCACCGAGAACATCCCAGGATGGGGGTTTTGCCTGTGCAGGGACAGCAGACCCGGGAGGGAACCAACAAGGTGCAGCTACTCACTGGATGCCAAAGCCTCTGCCTCAGTGGAAGGAACTTTGTAGATCTTCCCCCCCTTGTAGACGAAGCTCCCCTCGATCACCTTGAAGTCCAAGTAACGAGTAACTTCTGTGTAGAGCAGCATCTTTACCAACTGACCTGCAAGGAGGTTTGGAATGAATCAGCCAGCTGGGCTGGAGCCAGAGGGCAGAGCTGCTCCCAAACCCTTCCAGGCAGCACCACGTTCAGTTCCCACAGCAAGCTGGAAGGAAGCTGGGCCCACAGCAAGCAGGCCTTGGCTGGGACCTACCTAACCCTGAGCCAGGCTGGCATTGCACAACACACCCATCCCCTCGTACCTCGGGGATGAGACTCCAGCAAAAAGTGGCTGTTTTTTGGCAGAGGGAGCTGCCCCTGGACTTGCCTGCACTGGTAACCTCTTCCCCCACAGGGGGCTGGTCCAGACCAGTCCCATACTGGAACACACAGACTAAAGGGTAAGGGGGACTGAGTCTGTCTGCCCCTCTCCAGCACCCACCAGTAACCCAGGCTGGGCTGGGGACCACTCACCGTTAGCCATAAGGAATTTCGGAATGAGGTCCACGTTCCAGTCTCTTCCCCGCCCCATGGATTCTGGTGGAGTCCCTGGGAGATTAAACCTTTTGTAGAGCTTTGGAGAGAGAATACAGAACTTATTATAGCCCAGGAAATCTCTCTGGGTGTCGTTTCTCCCACACATGTACACACTTTCCACGCCCACAGCTCCCAGCTGAACACAGGCCCTTCAGAGCCAGTTTTTGGCCGGAGTTTTAGCTCCAGTTTGATTTTTGATGCAGCACAGAAACACAGCCAGTAAGCTGTGACAGCAAGAAGCAGGCAGAGTTAACTCTGCTCAGCCAGTCTTTTTTTCCTCCAAGGGTTAAAGTTTGGGAATTTATGACCTGAGGAACTGAGATACTGTTTAACATGACGTTTCTTAGTGAGTATCTACAATTTAGCTGGAGCTTCAACATCCAGCTGTTGGGCATTGCATCTCTGGAGTGCTCCCTGCTCGAACCCCAGCTGGGAATTCCACAAAACCAGTGCTGTGTACCAGCTACAAACTCACACAGTATCTAGGGAGGAAGTGCCATCAAACACCCTTCCTCTAAGGAAACCCTGAGGAGTAATTCGTTCCAATCCCCCCCTGGGCTCACTGGGAACAAAGGCCCTTTTGCAGCAGTGTCAGCTCCACACTTACATCTTCCAGGGGTGTAATGGATGCACTTTCCCCTCCATAGTAAGAGTTCCGATCCATGTGAAGGACTTTCTTCCCATTCACTGACATGATCCCGGAGAGGATGCATTCCTGCAGGAAGGAAGGGATGCAGAGGACATGTTAGTTGCACTGGAGCCTCCTCCTTCCCATTTTCCCTAAGGAAGAGCATGTTCAGACAGCTGACTGCGTGCCTGGGTTGGCAGGAACCTGCAGGGTCCTGTGGAAACAAACACAGCAGTTGCCTCACTCCAGGATCCAGACACCTCCTGGAAGCAGATTAACTCCTTACCAGGCCTGTCTGCTCTGGGCAAGCCAACCAAGGGCTTTAACTGCACAACCACCACCTTCACTGAGGGAGTTTCTGGGAATTCCTTGCACTGGAGGCAGATTTGGGAAATCTCTCCTCCTAAGCCACCAGCTGCCAATTTAAGGATGTCCATGGAGAGGCAGCAGGATCATGGAATCTTACCTGGACTTCAGTGAGTCTGCTCAAAACCTCAATCATTAACATCTGCCACCCTGGGAAACGTAAGAGAATCAGCAGCTTCCCTTTATTTATTTATGAAGAATAAACAAAGGAGGTTACCACCTCAGCAGACACCCTGCTATCCTTGCTGTGTGCCCACTGAGATTCCCTGGAGCAGCAGATCACCTGCTGGCTCTGAATGCAGCACCAAGGACACACAAGCTGCAACTTGCAGAACCAGCTCAGGACTTGCTAAATCCTCATAAAACACGACTTTGCTCCGGCTCTGGCATTCCCGAGCCAAAGAGCTTAACAAAAACTCGAATGTTTGCGTGCTTAGGACGGCTTATCAGGGAGGTTTTCCTGATCTTGCTCTGTCTCAGCTCCCCCCAGCAGCACAGTTATGTCTGCAACTGAGCTCTTGTTCACACCATCAACAAGATCCAGTGGGAAGGTCCCAGCCACATGTCACGTTATGGGTGGGTCTTACTGGGTGGGACTGGGTGGGTTGAAGGTCCCTTCCAACCCAAACCACTCCATGATTCTGTGATTATCTTTCACTCAGCCTGTAACCCCCCCATCCACCACTCCCAGGAGTGGAGAAGACATTCATGCCCAGCCTGGCCCTCCTGGCAGAGATCTGTGTCTCTGTGAGACATTTCACGTTCACTCCATGAGGACCTTGCCCAGGACTCTCCTCCCGTGTCGCTTCCCCCACTGTGGGTTTCAGGAGGTTTATTTCAAACTCCATTCCAGCAACACTGGCCAAGGCAGGTGTCACTTGGCCACTCAGGGAAACCACAAACACCAGAAGTCTCCCACTGTGCATTGTTTACACCAAGTGTAAACCCTAACTCCAGGCAACCCTTGATGTAAAGGAAGCTGTAAAATCTCCTACAACTTCCTCAGCCACAGGCCAGCCCACCCCAGGCAGCTCTGGGGGGTTATTTGGTTCTGAAGGGTGCAAACATCTCTAGGGGTGGGGATGCTTGGCAGGGATTGCTGACACGAGGACTTGCTGTTCTGGTGCTTCCCAGGCAAACCTGCTCTGTTGGGATAGTGAGGCACTGCTGTCTGTCACACACCAGGACACCACCCTAATGCAGGAAAGCTGGAGCTGCCCAGGGCACAGGAAGGACTCTCCAAATTCAATCCCTGGAGTCATGGAGGGATGGCAAACGCGGTGCCCACAAGGCTTTGTGACCACCACGTGGGTTGTGAACAGTTGGCCACAGCACTTCCCACAAAACCTCTCTGTGATCCACCAGCTGCTCCTTCCAGCACCTTCCAGATCAGTGCTGCAAGGCCCCTCCTCTTTTTCCACACGGGCTGAGCAGGCAGACACCCTCCCAGCAGCCATGGCTGCACCAGACCCTGCGTAAAGACACTGCTCAAGGCCTACAACGCCGAGGAACTGCAGAAGTGAAAGTGGCTGATGTTAATGATTAGCCACGTGTGACACCGAGTGCATCATCACCTCTAACCACTGTGAGCTCCTCGGGGCTCTGGGCTTGGCCCCTCTGCTCTACCCTGCCATTTTCTCACTCTGGAACATCTCCCAAAGCCCTGGCTCACCAGCTCTGCCAGATGGTGGCACAGGACTCCAAGTGTCCACGCTGGAGCTGAGCCACGAGGAAGCCAACCAGCATTTCACACAAACCAAGTATCAAAGGGAGGAATTAAGCTACAGTAAAGGCTGCAGAAGTTCCATGCATTGGGCTGGCTGTCAGCTGATTTCCTTCCTCCATTTAACTTCAAAGCATTCCTTGCTCCATCTTCCCAGAAATGCACACAGCAAGCATGTCTCCCTTCCCCAGGCTGGATCTGGGTACCAACACAAGATATGAGAAGCCTCAAGCACTTTTTCCATCTTCTTTCACAGCCATTAAACACTGCTGTGGGGACTGAGGTGGAGATCCTCTGCCCCCCTGTCATCCAAGGCTCATTTAACACATCCCTTCCATCACCCAGGCTCCTGCTGAGCCCTGGAGTGTTGGAATCCCAGGCAGGCCTTTCATGAGCCATA
This sequence comes from Syndactyla subalaris, assembly GCA_035584875.1. Taxonomy (NCBI): domain Eukaryota; kingdom Metazoa; phylum Chordata; class Aves; order Passeriformes; family Furnariidae; genus Syndactyla; species Syndactyla subalaris. Next base: position 869,173 of record JAWMRD010000037.1, on the reverse strand, counting down.
AAACACAAGGGATGCACAATAGATTTATCCTCCCAGCTCAGCAATTCCTTTGGAGCGCTCCCCGCCCGCTGGTGCGCGACCAGGAACCGCTGGGCATGTCCTGGTGTGCTCTGGGCCAGGGACTGAGGAAAACAACCAGCCTGACCTGATACAGGAAGGGGTGGGAAGGGGGGTTTGGCTGCAAATAGAGAAGGGGAAGCGTCAGAGCTCCAGTGTGGGGAGGTTTGGCTGTATATAAACACCAGCAGGCAAAGGGGAGCAGGGAGCAGCTGCTGAGGGCAGCAGCAGGACATGGCAGGGACTGCTCCCAGGATCCAGAGGGATGGAGCACAGGCTCCATGCAAACTGCTACTCTAATCCAGAGCCCGGGCCAGGCCGCGTTAGGAAGGGCTCCCAGGAGCTCACTGTGTCTGAATGAATGACAGAGCAAGTCTTGGCGTGGCTGATGGCGTCGGCAAATGGCTGGAGAGCACGGAACCAGGGGGAAACGGGCACTGGGAACGTGGGGGCAGCACGTTCGACACAAATCCTTGGGAAAAACAATGGGAGCAAGGAGGAACTCGGAGGTATTGGTGTCTGCAGGCTTGCTTAAGATCATCAGCTCTTTCCCCGTGTGCAGGAACTGGTCTTGAACAGAGCTTGGGCAGGCAGGAGCCCTGAGGAATGGAGGGAAGCAAGGCGGTTTCCATGGATTTCCTCCAAGTAGGGCGGCAGTTCAGAAGGGCTCAGACAGACCGATGGAAACTCGAGCCAGCGTCGCTCCGTCTGAGGGCACGACGGAGCAAAATCCCTTCGGCTTCCACTACAGGCTCTGGCACCACCAGGGCTCTTTCTTCGAAAGGCAGGGCCGTGCCTTGGCCACAGCAGTCACAGAATGTGGCCTTGGAAGGCACCTCTGGAGATCCTCTGCTCCAGGTGACACGGGAGCTGTGTCATCACCATGGTGCTTCCACCGCCCAGCCAATTCCCCCTCTCACACATTGGCTACATCCGCCACATTCCAGCCTGATCCAAAGCTCTGCTCCTCCTACAAAGTGCCCAAGCCACTCCTCACTGCACCTGGACAGTCCTTCGAGCTCCTCCTACAAAGTGCCCAAGCCACTCCTCACTGCACCTGCACAATGCCCTCAGCTACCAGAGGATGGTGACTCTCCTCCTGGTCCTCACAGTCACTTGGAAGTGCTTTATTTAGGCTCTTTAAGCAAAAGGCCTGTGCCTGCAGGACTAAATATATCCCAAACCAAGGGGTTTGGTTCCTCTGCTCCTGCAGAAAGTGAATCTGCATCTTTGCGATGGATTTAAATAGCTTTAAGGCAGGCAGGCAGCTGGCAGGTAAGAAGCTTAGTTCAGCCTGCAAAGAGTGAAACCTCAGCAGATACATGAGGTTCACCTGCTGGGGCCAATCAGGATGGGTTAATTCTTCCCAAAATTCATGGCAAATAACCCACGTCAGGAAGAGCAAAGGGCAGAGAACCAATGCCTGTCACAGGGCACAACATCCCACTCCCAAATACCCCTGGGGAGTACCCAGCCACTTCCAGAGCAGGGAGGTGCCAATTCAGGTGAACTGAAAAGCCAAGTGTGAACACACAAACCCAAGGCGTTCTCTGGCCTGGGATCACTGGACCAGATTAAAACCATGAGTTTGTGCAGCAAGTCTGCAGGAAGATGATCCCTAATCAGCAACGCATGGCGCACATGACAAGCCTTAATCAAGGACCTTAAAGCCATTAATACTCCAGCAACTTGGAGGAGCCATTCCCACCAGGAATGAGGCAGCTGGAACATCTACCAGCTCTTCTTGGGCAGCAAACAGAGCCTGGCACTTCAGCACTGCTCCGTGCTCAGAAGGAGCCATGGAGTTAATTACACCTCGTGGAAGTTGGAGGCTGTTGGATCAGCAGTAATTCAGGACTAAAAATGCACTGGGATTATTTTTCCCCCGAGTGCTAAAACACATCTCTACGAGCTTGGCACTGCAAGGGGGTCTCTGCTGAGCACACAGAAGGGAAAAGCTGAGTTTGAGTGCCAGTAATGCCAGTCCTAAAGCTGCCTTAGTCCTCGGTTACTGCTTGAGGAAGAGATTAACACCTGAAATATTCACGGTGCACTTCCAGATCCATCCGAGTGGAATTCACACGTGCACTCACGCAGTGGTGGCCCCACAGACCCGACCAGAAGGACCACCACAATGGGTGTGTTTGTGCTCTTTTACAAAGGCTCCAACAATTCACTTTTCCTCTTGAAACCAACAAGCAAACTTTCGCTTTGGAAAGGGAAAGAAAATCCCCTGCAGATCAGCAGCAGGGGCACAACCTTAGAGCTACCACAGCGGCCTGATGGGGCTCCAGCAGCAGAGCTGGCTCATTCCAGGGCCAGCTTTAAGGAAGGAGTGGTTGCAAACATCACCAGACCTTCCACCACAGCTCAAGGCTCTTTGGAAAAGGAAAGGAACAACAGGACATGTTTCCCAGTCCCTTTTCCTCGGGGAGCCTGACCAGATCAAAGCTGGAGGAGCAACCTTCAGGGTCCCAGTCTGATGCCTCCTCTGCCTGTGGAGGAATCCTGTAGCCCAGCCTGATCCAGCTCTGCTCCAACAGCCACTATGGTTGAGCCAACACTGGGAATTTCAGGATTTCCTGGCTGCACCAGGACCTCTGGTTTCCATTCTCTTCCACACCAGCTGCTCCAGACAAGATGAAGTCCATCCTAATTAGTATTTCAGAGGGAAAGCCAGCCCGGCACATCAGAAGGAAATATTCCCAGGCTCTGGAGTTTGGTCAGCACACCTCAAAATAAGGCCCTAATTTATTCCTTTTAACTCAACTGCTGCTCATTAGCAGGAGCTTGTCTTAAAAGTGATTTCACAAGGGGCCTTTTGTCAAATTTACACTGGAATTCGTCAGTTTGAGATTAAGCCCCGTGTTCACCAACCTGATACCCCACTCACTCTAAAGCATAAATTAACATGTTAATGGAGGCCGCTTCACTGGAAGCTCATTATTATTTCACCTCCCCACAAGTCCCTTTCCCTGCCTTGCTGAGCCAGGGACAGGTTTTAAGACAGACTCCAGCTTTCCCTATCAAAGGGAAGAAGCCTTTTCCTCCTAAGCCATTCATTCCTACACCTCAAAGGAAGAGCTTTGAGAGAAAGGAATGAAAGCAACCAGGAAAGTTGGGTCTCCCCTACGGCAGCAGCTGGGAAGACGCTGCCACACTTTGCACATTTCCTTTGTGCCACATCCTGGGTTTGTTCCTTTCTTCCCAACGCCAAAAGCAGGGCGCGATAACCCAGCTCTACCCTCCAAAGGGTCCCGTGCCAGCAGCCACCACGACCCGTCAGTCAATCCCAGCCCCAAAACCACAGGAGGAAAGGCATGGATTCCAACTGAATCACCACGGCGGCCGGGGGAAGTGGGGGAAACCCCAAAGAGACCCCTTTGTCGAGCCACCTTTCCCCATTCACAGCTGGAAACAAAAGCAGGAAAGGCCGTTCCACAGCGAGGAAAACCTTCCCTGCACCATATTGGATTTTGTTCCCCCTCTTCCCTCAAACAATGCCTCACATTCGCAGCCTGCAGTGTGCCCTGCCGTGGCATCTCCCGGGGCTCCAGGGATGCAGGAGCCGGGAGGAATCCTCCGGCAGAGCTCAGGCCAGCGGCACTGCCATGTTTTTTTCCCCGGGGCTGCCTGCGGCGCGGGCTGCATCCTCCACAATAGGACAAAGCCCCTGCACGGCTCGTCCCCCTCCCTCCGCCGCACCCCCAGCAGCTGTCAGCTCTCCTCAGGGAGCACCGGCATGAAGCGGCAACGCAGCACGGCGGGTTTTTTGGGGAGGGGGATAAGGGGAATTTGCCAGGCTCGCCAGCCTCCCATCCCCCTCCTGCTGCAGTCAGGGCTGGATGGAGCCGAAGGCTGCAAAGGCGGAGCGGGAATGGGGATGGAGGGGGGGGGATAACCACGGCTGCCTCCTCCCTCCGCGGACCCGCAGCCACATCAGGTTTGGGGGTGTGTGGGGGGGGGGAAGAGATGCGTGAAGGGAAAATATGAGGAAATAATGGAAGAAATAAATAAAAGGCAGTAAATCCCCGCCGGCGTTTTATTGTCCGAGTCGTCCCCCGCCCTCCTTCCGCAAAACAACCGCATTGCCTGGGGCCCCCCGGGACCGGGGGGGGATCCAGGTGGATGGGATCGGGATGGGGGGGATCCA
>JAWMRD010000037.1:834236-850295 GCA_035584875.1 Syndactyla subalaris | reverse complement strand
GAGAAGCTGGGGCTGCCCCTGGATCCATCCCTGGCAGTGCCCAAGGCCAGGCTGGAGCACCCTGGCACACTGGGAGGGGTCGGGGTTGGAACTGGATGGGCTTTAAGTCCCTGCCAACCCAACCCATTCCAGGATTCTGTGATTGCCTTTAGCCATCAGGGAATTTTTGAATCAATTCCATCATTTTGGGAATCAATTTCATAACGTTGGATGGCAGTTCCACTTTTCAATTCCAAAATCTGGGAGTGACATTCATTTTCAGAGAGTCAAATCAGTAATTTGGGTCAGGGTTAGTGTTAAGGTCAGGGTTAGGATTATATTATCATTATATGATATTGCATTTATTACATACTGTTATAGTGAATTATATATTTTAATAATATTGTAACATTACTAATATAGTATTATTATAACATTAGTAGTATATAACATTATAGGAATTTTTGAATATATAACATTACTAATATATAATACTATTCCAACATTACTAATGCAATAATAATAAAATACTATTATAATACACTATATTTATTATATAATGTATTGTATTGATTTTATTATCACACATGATATGTATTTTTTATTACAATAAATTCTAATTACAATCTTATTACAATAAATTCTAACCAGGTTGTTTCATATTGAGGGGGAAAATTCATTCAAAGCCCTCCTCTTTTTTAGCTTTTAACTCTTAATTTTTTTACCCATATTCTATTTTTTAATCTTGTAATTCCTAAATTTTACCCATATTCCTAATTTTTTTAGCTTTTAACTGCAAATTTTCATAACTTTATTCCTAATCTTTTTAGTTATCAACTAATTTTTTATGCATAATGTTATTCCTAATTATTTACCTTTTAATGTCTAATTTTTTTATATCCATATCCCTAATTATTTTAGCTTTTAACTCCAAACATTCCTATCTACATTCCTGATTTTTTTAGCTTTTAATTCCTAACTTTTTTAACTGTACTCCAATTTTTATGCATCTTCCTAATTTTTAATGCATCTTCCTATTTGGGTTTAGTTTTTAATCCTTATTTTTTTATCCATAATCCTATTTTATAGCTTTTCATTCCAAAATGATCCCATTTGATAAGATAGTGTATATTATACATTTTATGTAATACCTATTACATGTCTAATATATGTTATATACATTATATATAATATAGATTATATAGACTATATAGAGTACATAGACTATATTCTATGTATAATATATAGAGAACATAAAACAGAATATAGAGTATTCTACGTATTTTATATATATTATATATATATATATAATATATATTCTCTAATATAGAATATACCATAGACACAATTCCATGGAAACAAGGATGGCATCAGGAATTGGGCCCAATCAATCCTATTTGAATTCCAGGAGGGAGGAGGGAAAAACAGGGATTTGAAGCAATGTTGGGCCTTTTTTTAAAGTTGGATTTTTCCCAACTGGAGGGGAAAAGACATTGAATTAATTCCTTCCTCCCTCTGGCCAATTTGGTGGTTTTTTTACTTGGCTTTATCTTAATTTGTTCCCTGGGGGTTCCTCAGGACAAACCCGTGCCAGGAGCTGGATTTGCTCCCAGCTGAGCAGGAAGTGCTGGGAACGGTCCCTGAACCTTTGTGTCCAGCCCATTAAACCTTAATTAAATTTAATTCTCTCTTAATTAACTTTACATACCTGTGAATTACCACAGGGAGCCTTTGCCATGCCTCAGAGTGGGAAACAATGCCTGGGAAGGCAGGGAGCCAGCACAGTGATCAGGACAAGGTGGGAGATCTGGGATTTGTGGGCACAGCTCTGCATCCCCTCTGAGCTACAGGGGGGTTATGTGTGGGTTACGTGTGAGTTACGTGTGGGTTATGTGGGGTTATGCGTGGGTTACGTGTGAGTTATGTGGAGGTTACATGTGAGTTATGTGGGGGTTACGTGAGGGTTATGTGGGGGCTATGTGTGGGTTATGTGTGAGTTATGTGTGGGTTATATGTAATCTACACACGAGTTACACACAAGTTACCTGATTTACACAATTTACCTGAGTTCCACACAATTTACCTGTGAGTTACACGTCAGTTACACATGATTTACCTGTGAGTTACACAGGAGTTACCTGTGACTCTCCTTCTTTCCGCCAAGGGCTCGCATTGCTGCTTTGTCACCACAGCCCCTCTCCCTCCGTCTGTCCCTCCGTCTGTCCCTCCGTCTGTCCGCCCCTCCATCTCCCCTCACGAAACGCGGCGCGGCCCCTTTAAGACCCCCTCGCATCCCCCGGAAGGCGCGAAACAGCCCGGCGCCCGGCCGGGCTTGATTGACAGCTTTGCTGCCCAATAAGACGTCAGCATGGACGGGTCTGTGTTGATTGACAACAAAGTGACCCAATGAAACGCCGCATGGGCGGGGATAGATTGATTGACAGCGTCACCACCCAATCAGACGTCAGCGCGGGCGGGCGGGGGGGCGGCATTTCCTCTGGCGGCGCCGTGAAGCGGCGGGCGCGGCGGCGGCTCCGCCATGATCAAGAAGTTGGACAAGAAGGACGAGGAGTCCGGTACGGGCGGGCCGGGGGCACCGGCGGGGCCGGGCCTGCCTCCCCGCAGTGTCCCGGCCACGGCTGGGCCGCCCCGGGCTCCCTCTGCCTTTAAATCCCCCTCCAGCCCCGGCCTCTCCCACCTCAGGGCCGGTCGCGCCTCCGCTCTGAGCCATTTCCCCCTCAGGTGGTAAATGTAAAGGCAGCGGGGCCTGTTTGCTCCGCCGTCCCCACACTGAGGGGTTTCCCCCTGCGCTGCCCCGTCCGGGAGCGGCGATTCCGATTTATTTCCATTTCTAGCGGCGCTGTGAGATGAATAAACGCAATAAACGCTTTCTGAGCGGTTTTACCCCCTCCGCTCGGGCTGCGGGGCTTGGGTGATATAAATGAGGGGAATGAGGGGCATTTCTGCGGCTCCCGGAGGTGCTCGGGGCTCTGTTTCTCCTCCTCTGTTGGTGCCTTCGGTGCTTCGTGTGGAGGAGTGAAAATAGGGTGTCTGAGGCGAAAAAATAACGTGTAAATCCTTTGATGTGAAGAAAACATCAGGAGGATTTGCTAACAACCAGCTTTTCTTCTCCCTCGCCTTCCTGCTGTGTGGAAAATGCCCCTTTTTTATTTTTATTACAGCTGTAAATGCACAACTTGCAATTCTGTGAGGAATTAATTCCCTTCACTGTTCCCTTGTTCCTCAGGAAGTGGCTCCAACCCTTACCAGCACCTGGAGAAGAGTGCTGTGCTCCAGGAGGTAGGAAGAAATAGAACAGAATGCTGTTTAACTCTGGGTTTTTTCCCCTTTCTGGGAGCGTTACAGGGGGAAATTCATGGACTTAATTAAAAACACAGAGTGTCTAATTAAAGTCACTTCCCTGCACTAAATGAGGGGGGTTTGTGGGATGATTACACTACATGAGCCACATGAACTTGTGACATCTCAGGGGGCTCTTTCTGAGGAAAAAATGATTTATTTAAAGGTATTTTTCTTAGTTCCATGTGGTAAATGGTGTGGTTGTTCAGGTTGCTGCTCATCCAGCAGGATAAAGATGGATAAACTGCATGACAGGAATGTGTTGTCTGGGACATGTGTTTGGAATTAAATAAGTGGGGTGAAAATTTCTTTCCTTTTAGTGGTGCAAGAGGAATATTTATTGGTGGTTTGTGCTAAATCAGTGTTTATTGCGTGTTTCCAGGCACGGCTCTTCAATGAGACCCCCATAAATCCCCGGAGATGCCTTCACATCCTCACCAAGATCCTTTACCTCCTCAACCAGGTGACTCTCAGACTTTCTTCCCAGCCAGAATAAACATTCCTCAGGCTGATCCCTGCCAGCTCTCAGCAGGAAAACTGCTGGATGAACTAATCCCTCCCTGGGCATGGGGTTTGTATTGAAACCAAGCGGTCAAATTGCTAAATATCCCCTGGCAGAGGAGGGGAGGGAGGGGGAAATCCCCAGGAAAAGAGACTGGGCTGTGGGGGGACGTGAAAACTGGGGCTCAGAGGTGGACAATGACTTTGGTTTTCCTCTTGCTCCTTCCTGGGGGTTGCAGGGTGAGCACTTTGGAACCACAGAGGCCACAGAGGCTTTTTTTGCCATGACCAGACTGTTCCAGTCCAATGATGTGAGTACCTGCCTTTGCCAAACTTTCATTCAGTGGCATTGTGAGTGCTGCTTACACTTGTTAAATAGTTCCAAACACAGGGCAGAGGTTGCCTGCAGATCAAATGCTGCTGTCCCTGGAGCAGCTGCTCGTGGGTCAGCATCACCATGCCTTGATTTTGCCAAGTCAAAGCATAAAAAAACCCCTAAAAAGGCTGAGTTCAACTGGGGGATTTCCAGACTCTGGTGATGTCCTTTGCAGAGAGTGAAAGGACTCCACTCCCTGTGATGGGTCTGCTTAATTTTTGGTAAAAAATGGGCTGGGGTTTTGGAGGTTTGGAACTTTTTAAAGAGGGAGTGGCAATTTTGCAAGCACAGAGTGTTTGGAACCTTTCTCCTATTGGAGGGCTTTTTAAACATAAATATAATTTGTTTCCAAAGGCAGTGCCAAGTTTCTGTTTTTTTTTTTTTTCTTTTACAATAAATGGCAAAGGAAGTTGTTTTGAAAGCTTTGGGTTGATAACTGTGGGGCTTCTGCACGAAGATGTATCACTTCTGACCTAATTAATGTGGATTTTGATTTTTTTCTCACCATTTTACAAGATATTTATCCCTTACTCTCCTGATTTGTTTGATAACAGGGAGTTGGGCTGTTTCCCAATTATCAAATGCAGTTTGACACATGAGCTTAAAACCTTTAAATACTGTATCCTATTGAAAGGATTTTTAGCTTTGAAGTTAAATATTTAAATTCTAAAGCTTCTAGAACATATTTCTTCCCAATTCTTGCCGAGTTCAGTGTTTCTCTGCCATCCTTTCACAGCAAACCCTTCGAAGGATGTGTTACCTCACCATCAAAGAGATGGCCAATATCTCTGAGGACGTCATCATTGTCACCAGCAGGTGGGGGAGCCTCCAGGGAGCAGGACCAGAGCCCCGAACAAGCACCTGCCTCTTGGGGAGATTATTTTAATTCCTATATATTCTGGAATCAGGCTTTGGAGAGGATACAGCTCTGCAGAGACACAGTCAAGGGTTATTTTCTTCCTTCTGGGTTGTTACGTTTTCCTGAAAGAGCAAAAGGCTGCAGTTTTAACTGTTTGCTGCTTTGTTTTCCTGAGGTTTGGTTGGCTTTGGTTGTTTTTTTTTTTTCCAATTATTGGTGCTCCAGGGATTTGTCAGCACTTGGGCTGTGCCTTGTTCCACTTTGCTGGCAGGGCAAAGCAGAGCAAAGCCCAGCTCAGCCCCCCGGCTGAACTGGCAGTGTTTGGACTATAAAATAGACCTTAGAGTTGTTGCAAGGGCAAAAATTGGCTGTGGAGCACGTCCTAAACCTTTTATATATTTTTATTATATACATTTGATATATTTGTGTCTATTTTATCTCTTTTCAAGCCTGACCAAAGACATGACAGGGAAGGAGGATGTTTATCGTGGCCCTGCCATCCGAGCACTCTGCAGGATCACTGATGTGAGTACCAGTTCCCCCCCCCACCCTGGGGCACCAGTGGGCCCCAGTTGCCCCCACCCTGGGGCACCAGTGGGCCCCAGTTGCCCCACCCTGGGGCACCAGTGGGCCCCAGTTCCCCTCCCGTGGGGCACCAGTGGGCCCCAGTTACATCCCATGGGGCAGAAGTGGGCCCCAGTTCCACCCCCGGGGCACCAGTGGGCTTTGGGCACAGAATGCTCCCGGCCAGGGGCATCTCCTGGCCCGGTGCTGGTCCCTGCAAGGTCCCCCCGTGTCTCTCCCTGCCCAGGGCACAATGCTGCAGGCCATCGAGCGCTACATGAAACAAGCCATCGTGGACAAGGTCCCCAGCGTGTCCAGCTCTGCCCTCGTGTCCTCTCTGGTGGGTAAAGCAGGATATTCTTGTCCCTCTGCGCTGGCAGCAGCCTGCTTGGGTCTTTCTTCATCTCCTTTTCCTTTGGGATGAGGCTTCATCTCCTCACTGGGACATAAAAGTAGGAGCAGTGGAGTTTGCTCTGGCTCCTCAAACTCCTGGGCTGGGATTAGTCTGTTCTTCATCTCCTTCTCCCTTGAGGTGATTCTTCATCTCCTTTTCCTTTGGGATGAGGCTTCATCTTCTCACTGGGACATAAAAGTAGGAGCAGTGGAGTTTGCTCTGGCTCCTGAAACTCCTGGGCTGGGATTAGTCTGTTCTTTATCTCCTCACTAGGACATAAAAATAGTGGCAGTGGAGTTTCCTCTGGCCCCTCAAACTCCTTCCATGTTCTCCTTTAGAGCACAGCAGTTGTAAGAAGATAGTGCAAAATGCTCATCATCTCTCCCTGCAGTTATGGAGAACATCAGTTTATGTAGAGAGAGGCCATGAAACCACTGCCCTAAGGATTGTTTGTCAAGGATTTAATCCCTCCAGATTTCTTTTTGCTAGGAGGGCAGGATGAGGGAGTTCACTGTGTTTTTCTCCTTTAGGAGACAAGGCCAGGAAAGCTCTCATTAGTACTGTTTGTATTTAAAAGCAGAGCAGCAATGAAAGCATGGCAGTTTGAGCCTGAAATGTGCTCCTGACCACCTGGTTGCCAGGTGTGGGCATAAAGAGCTTGCTCAGGCTGAGGTGAGCTCTTTGCATCTCACTCTGTGGCTTCTTGCAGCACATGATGAAGATCAGCTACGACGTGGTCAAGCGGTGGATCAACGAGGCCCAGGAAGCAGCTTCCAGTGACAACATCATGGTGCAGGTGTGCTGGGGGTGGCTGTGCCAGGAGGCCCAAAACACCCTCTGGGGTGTGACTGGTGCCCTGGCAGTGCTTGGGAAAACCTCAGAAGGGGTCCCTTGGCTTCCCTTTTCCCTTTATTCTCTGAAAAACAAGGGTTGGGGGTTGCTGTTTCAAAGCATCCTGAGTTTCCCCAGGACTGTGGGTGAAGGGCTGGTTCTTTAGAGCAGTTCTCTTCCCATTCCCTGTTAACCTTGTGGAATTGAGATATCTCTGGCTGTTCCTCAGAGCTTGCTGCAGGAGGGCTTTGAACCTGAGTGCTCAGAAACCTTAGGAAATGATCTCACTGCCCCTCAGTGAGCATCTCTTGCCCTTCAAAAAACATCCCAGTTGCTACAGGACCAGAAAGATTGGCCCAAATATCAGTAAAATATCCAGATTGGCTAAATTGTCCCACCAATATTCCAAACAGCTGTGGAAAGGAAGTTACTCAGTGCCACACTCATGGTCAGCTTTGTTCTTGCCCACTCTGCAGCTTCATTTGGGCCTTGCAGTGGAATCTTTTGGCAAAAACCCCACCCTAAACAACTGGAAGTGTTCCTTTTTGCTTCCACCACAAATCCCTGAAGGGTTTTTGTAAGGCCAGCTGTCATTTCAAGGCCCTGGCATATCCTGGGTGTGAAATATGTTAGCAATGCAACTGTTACTGTGCAGCACAGTGAGTAACATGGCACCTTTGTTATATAGTAATACCTAGGGATGGAGTGAGGGGGAGAAAAGGGGGGAAATGAACTCTGTGGCTCTGCAGAGACACTCGAGGCCGTTTCAGGACGGGCAGGAAGGGGAAGGAAACATTGCCCGTGGTCGCCAGGAACTTGGCAGAAGTTTGTCAGGAGCTTAGGAGGTTTCTCCCAGAAAGCAGGGAACATTCCCCCTTTTCTCCTGTCCTCCTGTGTGGTGGTGTCCTACACCAGCCTGCAGCGTGTGCTCAGGGCCTGCCCTGTGTTTGCCATCCCACAGTACCACGCCCTGGGGCTGCTCTATCACCTGAGGAAGAGCGACCGCCTGGCCGTGTCCAAGATGCTCAACAAGTTCACCAAGTGTGGCCTCAAGTCCCAGTTTGCCTATTGCATGCTGATCCGCATTGCCAGCAAGCTGCTGAGGGAATCTGAGGAGGGGTAAGCAGGGGGCAGCTTGCAACTGCAGAAATTAAATGGAGCCTGAGCCAAACAGCAGCTCTTTTTAATATTTATAAGCACACACAGAGCCAGAAGTGTTGTCTTAGAACAGGAGCAGAATGGCTGAGTTGGAGGTGGGGGGTTTTTATCCTGGGAACTCTCCAGGAAACTTCAAACACCTGGTTTTCCTTCTGCCCTTTTTCTTTGAGAAACAAGAACTGTGGCTCGTGGGAAACAATATAGCTGGTTGAAAAAGTCCTGAGTTTTTCCACTGTCTCAGCACAAGACTTAGTTAAGAGCTGGCTCTTTAGTGCAGTTCTGTAAGTGCTGATCAAGGTATTTATTTCCCTGATCCCAGCACGGGATTGTTAATGAAGAGCTGGCTCTAAATGCTGATAGAAGTATTTATTTATAGAATGCAGCATTTCTGGCTTGGAGGAAATCACACGAAGATGAATAAAATAACAATAAATGCAGAGCTCAAGTATGAGTGTGGTGTTGAAACATGAAAGGCAGTGGCCACATGTGTGAGTGGTGGGCTTGGACTCTGATCTTTAGAGGGGGTTTTTCCATGCTGAGTGACTCCAAACGCCTTCTGTTTGTAGCCACGAAAGCCCCCTGTTCGACTTCATCGAGAGCTGCCTGAGGAACAAGCACGAGATGGTGATTTATGAAGCTGCCTCTGCCATCATCCACCTCCCAAACTGCACGGCCAGGGAGCTGGCACCCGCTGTGTCAGGTGGGTCAGGGCCCTCTGTGCCCCTGGCACCCCCAGGCACAGGGCGGTGGGGCACACCAGGGACATGCAGCAGAAATCAAGGACCCAAACCCTGGCTCTCCTGCTTGTCCCCAAGTTAAAGAAGCACATTGATCCCTGCTCCATCCAGAGCTGTAGAGGATGAGCAGTAAAAGTGGCACAGGGTGTCTTGCCTTTGTCCAGCTGTTGGGATTTGGGCTGGGAGGGGGTGATGGAATGATGTGGGTGGGAAGGGACCTTACAGCCCATCAGTCCCACCCCCTGCAATGGGCAGGGACACCTCCCATCAGCCCAGGTTGCTCCAAGCCCTGTCCAGCCTGGCCTTGGGCACTTCCAGGGAGCCACAGTCTCTCTGAGCAACCTCTCCTCTGCCTGGAAGGAGGAGAGAGCTGGATGCACAGATATCCTCTGTGCAAACTGCCTCTCTTTGACCAGGACATAAACTCAGGAGGTCCTTTTTAACCTACCCTTGCTAAATAAAGCACAGAGCTGCAGGAATATTTAGCACAGCTGAATGGAGATGTGTTGGCCTTGCCCCTCTGTCCCCCTCCTTCCAAAGGCTCTCTGTTTTTCCCCAGTGTTGCAGCTCTTCTGCAGTTCCCCCAAGCCTGTCCTGCGATACGCGGCCGTACGGACCCTCAACAAGGTGAGTGCTGCCAGCCCCTCTGAGCCCCTGCCAGGCTCAGGCTGCAGAGCACTGCTCATGGTGTGGTACCTCAAGCCTTGGGATGGCCCTGCTTGGAGCTGCTGCAGCCTGGAGAGTTGGCTTTTCCATGCCACATCTCCTGGGGGAGCAAATCTTCCCTGCACTCAGGCTGTGCTGGCTCATCCCTGGATCACAGGGGTATAACAGGGTGTGGTTTGATAACCTGGGAGCAGAGTGCTGGAGATTTAATCCTGCAGAATCTGTGTGCAGGAAATAACACTCTGATTTCAGAGCAGCTTGTAAATGTTAAACCCATGAGATGCAACTTAAACTGAAATTCTGAAAGAGAAGGACCCGAGTGTTGCATCCCAACCTTTGCAGTGTGGGCTGTTGCTGGATATTTAGTCCTACAAAATCTACATACAGGAAATTACACACTGTTTTCAGAGCAGTTTGTAAATGTTAAACCCATGAGATGTAACTTAAATTGAAATGGTGAAAGAGAAGAACCTGAGCATTGCATCCCAACCCTTGCAGGGTGGGCTGTTGCTGCTCCTGTGTAATTTGGGCTCTCACTGCTTGCAGGTGGCCATGAAACATCCCTCTGCAGTGACTGCCTGCAACCTGGACCTGGAGAACCTGATCACGGACTCGAACCGCAGCATCGCCACGCTGGCCATCACCACGCTGCTCAAGACGGGCAGCGAGAGCAGCGTGGACAGGCTCATGAAACAGATCTCCTCCTTCGTGTCAGAGATCTCAGATGAGTTTAAGGTGTGCCACTGGAGGCCTCTGCTCTTGCCACCTGCAGGTTTTTCTCCCATTCTTGTTTTTATTGAGCTTTTCCTGGTTTTTTAATCTGGCGGGGTTTAATTGGGCTGGTAGAGCAAAGCCAGCTTGAAATTCAGGTGGGATCCTGTGTTCCCCAGCTGAAGTATCTGTGTCTTTTCCTCCCAGCACTCCAAGGGAGGATGAATGTCCTTTGGTGGATTCCTGGCTCTGTCCTTTCCTCACAGAGAGGATAAATGTCCTCTGGTGGATTCCTGGCTCTGTCCTTTCCTCACAGAGAGGATAAATATCCTTTGGTGGATTTCTGGCTCTGTCCTTTCCTCCCAGCACTCACAGAGAGGATAAATGTCCTTTGGTGGATTTCTGGCTCTGTCCTTCCCTCCCAGCACTCCCAGAGAGGATAAATGTCCTTTGGTGGATTCCTGACTCCTGTGGAATATCCTGCAAAACCTTGCCCTGCCTTCTGCTTGCCTCTCTGGGGAGAAAGAGGGATTTTAACTGTTCTGGTTGAGTCTGTATCCCTTCAGTCTGATGCATGTGTAGCAAACAGTGTGAATCACAAATTTCTGCCTAATTTTTGAAGCTTATAGTGACTAAATGCGGGAAGTAAATTGATTCAGGACGAGTCACCTGCCCCTTTTACGTGGTGGATTTGCCTTGAGGAGCACAGCAGGTCTCTGCAAAGTCACTCTTTGCTTACAGTGGTCTTACATTCTTGTTCTCATGAGAGAATTAAGTAAGTACTAGACAAATTTGCAATGGAAAATGGTTTCCAAGGCAAAATGTGACTCGGGAGATTTGGATTGGATCAGGATCATCCCTGGGCAGAAGGAAGGACTTCCCACAGTCCATCCCAAAGTCCAGTCCCTGTAGCAAAGCCAGGCCTTGCATGCTGCCACAAGGCTGTTCCTCTGAGAATCCACTCCCTGATTTTTATCCCTCTACATGAATTTAATCAACCAAGGTGACCCTTTGGAATGGCAAACCCCCCTTCTGAATGAAGTCCTCATGTGTTGCCTTGCAGGTGGTGGTTGTGCAGGCCATCAGTGCCCTGTGCCAGAAGTACCCTCGGAAGCACAGCGTCATGATGACCTTCCTCTCCAACATGCTCAGGGATGATGTACGTGGCACCCTCGCCCTCTGGGGGCATTTTTGGCTCTGGTTTGGGGGGTGGGGGGTCTCCTCTCTCAGTGGCTGGTCCCCTGCACCTTGTTTGTGTAGGAGTGGGCTCAGGAATTAGGGCTGGGACATCAGAAAATGCTCAGGTGATGAGTTGGGGGAACTGGGAAGAGCTGTTAGTGTCCAGCACATCTCTTATCATTTTATAAATGCTTGTTTTCCTATGTGGAAGGGATTCCTAATCCTGCCAAAGGCTTTCCAAACAATATTAGTGGAGAAAGAGAGAAAGAGAGTAGCCCCTTTATTAGAAGCTTCCAGGTGCACAATAAAGTATGCACACCCATCAACCAGATGTGACAGCTTTTATACCTTTCAGTAATTAACATATTTGATGATTATACCCAACCCGTGGTACTGTTTCCCCCCAGTGCCCACCCTCAGAACTGCCCGTGGAGCCTCTCCAAGGGCTCTGAGCTGACTCCTGTTGTGGCTACAAGCCATTGTCTTAGTCAGAGTTCTTCCAAACAGCATGTCCTCACTCAGGTGTGTCCCACAGAATCCCAGGAATGCCTGAAAAAATGCTCAGCAACTTCTAAACGCTACTTAAAACTTCAGAGATTTGGGAAAACTTATTTGACTTCTGTAACTGTGCAAATCTGTAGAACCCACCTTAAAATCCTTTGCCACCAGAGGAGCTGGGTGCCAGCTGGGTCACTGCCTGCCCTTTTGTCTCCCTTTGCACAGGGAGGCTTTGAGTACAAGCGAGCCATCGTGGACTGCATCATCAGCATCCTGGAGGAGAACCCCGAGAGCAAGGAGGCGGGGCTGGCCCACCTCTGCGAGTTCATCGAGGACTGCGAGCACACCGTGCTGGCCACCAAGATCCTGCACCTCCTGGGCAAGGAGGGGCCCAGGACCCCCTCGCCCTCCAAGTACATCCGCTTCATCTTCAACAGGGTGGTGCTGGAGAACGAGGCCGTCAGGGCTGGTGAGTGGGGTGGGGGCTCTGCTGCAGGGCCTGGGGCTGCTGTGGGGCTTAGGGGTGTGATGGGAGTGGTTATTCCACAGACATTGGAGTGTCTGGGGCTGGAATGGGGTTTAGGGGTGATGGGAGTGGTTATTCCACAGACAGGGTTCTGCTCTCAGTCATGGGGCTGGAATGGGTCTTAGGAGTGGTTATTCCACAGGCACTGGGGGCTCTGAGGCTGGAACTGGGACTGGAATGGGGCTTAGGGATTGGTAGGGATGGTTATTCCAAAGGCACTGGGGGTTCCGGGGCTGGAACTGGAACTGGAATGGGGCTTAGGGATTGGTAGGGATGGTTATTCTGCACAGTGGGGGCTCTGGGGCTGGAACAGGGTTTAGGGATTGGGGTGGTTATTCCACAGACAGTGGGGGCTCTGGGGCTGGAACTGGGGCTGGAATAGGGCTTAGGGGTGATGGGGATGGTTATTCCAAAGGCACTGGGGTTTCTGGGGCTGGAACTGGGGCTGGAATGGGGCTTAGGGATTGGTAGGGATGGTTATTCCACACAGTGGGGGCTCTGGGGCTGGAACAGGGTTTAGGGATTGGGGTGGTTATTCCACAGACAGTGGGGGCTCTGCTCCCACTCCTGGGGCTGGAATGGGGCTTAGGGGTGGTTATTCCACAGGCACTGGGGGCTCTGCTGCCAGCCCTGGGGCTGGAATGGGGTTTAGGGGTGTGATGGGAGTGGTTATTCCACAGACATTGCAGGCTCTGGGTTTGGAATGGGGCTTAGGGATTGATAGGGATGGTTATTCCACAGACAGTGGGGGCTCTGCTGCCAGTCCTGGACCTGGAATGGGGTTTAGGGGTGATGGGCATGGTTATTCCAAAGGCACTGGGGGCTCTGGGGCTGGAACAGGGTTTAGGGGTGGGCCATGGTTATTCCACAGGCCCTGGGAAGGTGATTTTATCCTGCTGTGTATTCAAACTCCTCCTGACATCTTGGCATCAGCTGGTCCTGCTTTATGGAATATAAGCCATATATTGGCTTTTAGGCCCTTCTTAGGGTGTCTCCTGGAAGTGGAGTGGCAGTATATGAGGGGACACTACTTCCCTGTTTAATTGGGAATTCCCTGTTTCATGGTCATAAAGCTTGTACTTCCCTCAACAGCTTTCTCTTCTCTTCTCTGGGGGTGAAATGGGACCAGTTTGGAGAGGCAGCTCCACGTGGTTGCTGAGGGGTTCCAGCTCCTTGGAGAGCCACTGAATGCTTGTGTGAAAAACAGATTTATTCCCTGACACAACACTACTTCCCCTGGAAAACATGGGAATAGCTTAGCCTTTCCCTAGCACTGAAAGGTTTATGGTGTGGAATGAAAAGCTGTGTAAGCTGAGGGGAACACAGGGCTGTGATGAGCTCGTTTGTGTGTGAGCTGAGCCCCTGACACCTCCCTGTCCCTTCCACAGCTGCTGTGAGTGCACTGGCAAAGTTTGGGGCCCAGAACGAGAACCTGCTGCCCAGTATCCTGGTGCTGCTGCAGAGGTGAGTGGGGAGGGCTGGGGGGCACAGCAGGAGCAGCCCCCACTGGGGTTGGCACTGCCAGTTGAGGACTGGGGACAGGGGACAGGGCTGTGTGCCACCTCCCCTGCTGCCTGGGGGCAGCACCAGCTGCTGGGAGCAAGGAAATGAAAGCTGGGATGAGCCATGGAAACATGGCAATGGGCTGGTCTAGAACATTGCTCAGTGGGTAACAAATTGAATGGTTTGGGTAGGGAGGGACTTTAAAGTCCACCCAGTTCCAACCCTGACACCTCCTACTGTCCCAGTGTGCTCCAGCCTGGCCTTGGACACTGCCAGGGATGGATCCAGGGGCAGCCCCAGCTTCTCTGGGCAATCCAGCCCAGCCCCTGCCCACCCTCCCAGCCACCAATTCCTTCCCAGTACCCAACCTAAATCTCTTTCAGCTTCAAACTGTTTCCCCTTGTCCCCTCACCCTGTGCCCGTGTGTAAAATCACTCTCCCTCTGCAGAGCTTCACTACAGAGGGGCATCTTTTGCACCCCTTGAAACCAGAAAATACCTTTCCAGGCTGCTCATAAATGACATGTGTGTTTGCCCCAGCTGTGGTCTGGGGTGTCCCCATGTCTCTTGTTAAGATTTAATCTTAGTCTTCTCATGCTCCCCTGGTGTTTAAACCTCAAGTTAAACTTCAATTGCTGTGTTTAAACACTTCCTTTGCTTAATTTAGAAGTCCCTGACCGTGTTGCACTGTGAAGTGCAGCCTTGGCAGTGCCATTGCAGCCCTGCCCTGGGCTGTGCTGAGCTGAGTGTTGCCCTCTTGGTCCCCCACCAGGTGCATGATGGACAGTGACGACGAGGTGCGCGACAGAGCCACCTTCTACCTGAACGTCCTGCAGCAGAGGCAGCTGGCACTCAACGCTGCCTACATCTTCAATGGTCAGTGCCAGAGGCACAGCCAGCATTTGAATTCCACCTCTTTGGCACTTCCTGCCAAGCACTTGTGCCCAGGATGGCACCCTGAGCAAAGCACTGTGCCAGGGTTGTCCGGGGCACGGAGCCACGAGTGTGAGATGGGCTTTTCTCCTTGAGCCTTCCTCCCCTTGGCACAGCTTTCCTGACCTCTGCTCCCTCTTTTCTGTGCCAGGGTTGGTTATAAAAGGTTTTACAGCCTCTGACTGAAAGTTCATGTGAGCAGAGTAATGCATGTAAGATTCTGGCAAGATGACTTTGCTCCAGTGAACTGTTTAGACTTGGCAGCTTTGGTTTCATTGGTTTCATTTGGTTTCAATGGCACCAGTTTCATTCTAACCAGTGTCTCAAAGTACTTTTTGTGTGTGTTTGCTGAAAACTGAATGTGTTTCATGCCTGTGTGGGGATTTTGGGAGCAGTTCCTGCTCTTAACACCAAACGTTGTGCCCTCCTCCCCTGCAGGGTTGACAGTGTCTGTTCCTGGCATGGAGAAGGCCCTGCACCAGTACACCCTGGAGCCCTCAGAGAAACCTTTTGATATGAAGACAGTTCCACTGGCCACAGCACCCATCTTTGAGCAGAAAGCAGGTAACACTTCAGGCTCCACTCAGAAAGGGTGCAGACCCAGCTCCGTTTGCATTGTTGTTGCTTTTCTGATCTCGTTATCAGAGACAAGTTTGGGCATAATCAGATTTATTAGTTCAGAGCCTTTGCAAAAACCCCATTACAGAAGTGCTGAGTCACTTGCCTGGCTTTCTTCCATGTCCTTGCATAACTCTTGCATTTTGACTTTGCACAGTGTTTTAAGAAAAGCTTTGTGGCTCTTACACCCCCCCTCCCCCCCCATTTTCCTCCTCCTTCCTTTTTTTTTCTGGCTGTTCTGGACTAAGTGTGGTTTAGTCCTCACCACTCAAACATCTCTCCATAAAATCCACTATTTCCTCCCACACAAAGAGATTTCAGTGAGAGAGGAGCCAGGCTGGAAGTGGTTTGCAGCAGGGCATGTGGAGCACCACAGGCTAAGGAATTCTGAGTGGAGAGCCAGCAGAGTTTCCATGTCCTGCCTGGGGTGGTTGAGAGCACAGTGCCTTTGCTTTTCCCTCCCCAGAGATTGCCCTGGTGAGCAACAAACCTGAGAAAGTCGCCCCTTCACGGCAGGACATATTTCAAGGTATGAGAACATCAGGGGGCCTCCAGCACCTGCCTGCAGGAGAGCTGGAGAGGGACTGGGGCCAAGGCCTGGAGGGCCAGGACACAGGGAATGGCTTCCCAGGGCCAGAGGGCAGGGCTGGCTGGGCCATTGGGAAGG
>JAWMRD010000037.1:795183-808470 GCA_035584875.1 Syndactyla subalaris | reverse complement strand
AATGGCCCAGCCAGCCCTGCCCTCTGGCCCTGGGAAGCCATTCCCTGTGTCCTGGCCCTCCAGCCCTTGGCCCCAGTTCCTCTCCAACTCTCTTGGAGCCCCATAAATCCCGTTGTCCCTGTTGCCCAGTGTCAAACCAACCCTCTTCCCCTGCCCTGCTGTGCCAGAGCCGAGGACAAACCCCTTCCTTGCTTTGACTCCTGCTATTTTCCTGCCCTTTTCTTGCCCTTTCCGTGCCCTTTCCAGCCTGGCACGCGCTGTTTGTGTTGGCACACACGACACCACCAGATCCACCCCGAAAGGGCTTTTCCACCCAACTTGGAAAAACCAGCCAAGGCTTTTTCTCCTCCTCCTTTCCACACTTTTATTGTGCTCTATCCCTCTCAGTACATGTGATCCCGGGCGTGCTCCATGATGACCTGCAGGGCCAGCCACGTCTCCTGGGCCGTGGGCACGATCTGCTTGGCGGGCAGCAGGAACCCGTAACGCCCCGTGTCGCGCAGCTCGAAGGTGAAGGAGTACTTGATGCCTTCATTGTACGTCCAGTCGATGGTCCCTCCACTTGCCCGGTCTGGGGGAACAGCGAGAGGGCTCAGGGGCAGCCCTGGCTCCAGGCAGGGATCCCCCGGGCTGGTTGGTGTGGGGTCAAGGGGGGGTCTCGGGGTGGGGTGTGGGGTCACTCACAGAGGGTGGTGATGATGCTCCCGTACTTGTACTGGGTGCCGTACAGGGAGGACAGGGCGGCCACGGCCTTGGCTGACACCTCGTGCTGGGAGGGAACGGGGAGAGAGGTCAGACAGGGAAGGGGGAAGGGGGAGGGGAAAGGGTGGTGGAATGGAGAGGAAAGGGTGAGGGAAAGGAGGGGAAATGATGAGGAAAAGGAGGGGAAAGGGTGAGGGCAAAGAGGGGAAAGGAGGGAAAATTGTGAATCAAAGAAGGGGAAATGGTGAACAAAAGAAGGGGAAAAGTTGAAGCCAAAAGAAGGAAAATGATGAGTCAGAGGAGAGGAAAAGATCTGTCAAAGTAAGGGGGGAATGATGAACTGAAGGGAGGGAAAAGATGAGTCAAAGGAGGAAAAATGATGAGTTGAAGGAGGGGAAATAGTGAGTGAGAGGAGAGGAAAAGATGAGCCCAAGGAGGTAAAAGCCCGTGGGCTCCAGCCTGGGGAGGAGGATTCTCCCTCGTGCCAAATCAAAAAGGATCACAAGGCTCCCCAGGCTCGGCCTGGGGCATTCCCAGGGGCTGGCCCAGCAGCCAGGGCTTCCCACTGCTTGTGGGCAGGATGGAGTGGCTCCTCCTGGAGCAGCCCCACGTCACCCCCAGCCCCACATCACCCGCAGCCCCACCTCACCCCACACCCCCACATCACCCCACAGCCCCATGTCACCCACAGCTCCCTCAAAGCCCCCCGTGGCCCTACCAGCTCCTGCTGGTCAGGCACTGGTGTGGTGGTGTATCCGTAGGGGTAGAGCAGGAGCTGGGAGTAGCTGTGGATGGAGATGAAGGCCTTGATGTTCCCGTGGGCCTTCACGAAGTCCACGATGGATTTCACCTCGGGCTCCGAGTTGGCGTAGGGTCCGTGGTACGTCTCCGTGCAGGGGTTCCCGCTGGCGCCGGGCCCTGTGGGGGACAGGGCAGTGAAAACACAGCAGGGCTTTGCTGCCACTTTGGTGGCTCAGAGAGTCCCAAGGGAAAAGGGTTTTTCCCTTTCCAAACCCCTCAGGTGGCCAGTGAGGAACATTCCTGAGTCTCGTCTGGGAGATCTGTGTGAAAACTTCCCTTTTTGGTGGCCCTGGTGGGGCCCAAACCCCCTGTGTGCCAATGCTGCCCCTTCCCCAGGGATCCCTGAGCCAGGAGTGGCCTCGGGGTGTCCCCCAGGATGGGGGGATGCCCCAGGGAGCTCTGACCTCCAAAGCCTGCGTCCCAGTTGCGGTTGGGGTCGACGCCGACGCAGATGGAGCCCGAGTGCTTGGACCTGGTCTTGCGCCACAGGCGGTTCTGGGGGACAGGGCTGGGTCAGGGGGCTGCCCTTCCCAGCCCATGGAATGGGGACAAGGAGCTTTGCCCTCCCAGGGATGAGCAGAACTCCAGTCCCATCCTATGGGAACAGGGACAAGGAGGTTTTGCCCTCCCAGGGATGAGCAGAACCCCAGTCCCATCCCATGGGAATGAGGACAAGGAGCTTTGCCCTCCCAGGGATGATGAGCAGCTCCCCATCCCATGCCATGGGATCATGGACAAGGAGCTCTGCCCTCCCAGGGCAGTGCCTGACCCCATCCCTGCTCCCCAGGGCTGAGGAGGGGGCAGTGGGGCAGTACCGTGCTATGGGTGTAGGCAAAGCCATCGGGGTTGGTGACGATCTCCAGGAAGATGTCCATGGTGTCCAGGATGGAGGCCACCCCCTCCTTATTGGCGTGGTCGTCGACGATCTGCAAAGGACGGGGGGTTTGGGGCTCGCTGTCCCCCCGGGGGGCTCCACCCCTGGGTGCCACAGCAGGCCCCGGGTGGCCCTCTGGGGACAGGAGGTGTGCTGGGCCGTGTCCGTACCTTCTTGGCGAACCAGACGCCGCTGGCCTGTGTCACCCACTCGCGGGAGTGGATCCCAGTGTCGATCCACACGGCCGGGCGCTTGGTGCCCCCTGTGCTGAACTGGGGCAGCAGAGAGGGGCGTTGGGTTTGTCCCTGAGCCCGCTGTCCCCTCCCCGGCCACCCCACAGACCCCATGGCCTCACCTTGAGCACGTAGAGCGGCCGGTTCTCGGTGGAGCGGCCGATCTCCAGTTTGCTCACCAGGTTGGGGTTCTCAGCCACCAGCATGTCCATGAAGGCGTAGATCTGGGGCAGAGGGAAGGCAGGGCATCACGGCCAATGCCAGCCTGGGAGGTTTTCCCCCCAAAATGCCCCAAATCTGGTGCTTTCTCACCTCGTCCAGGGTGTGGTAGGCCTCGTAGTTGAAGGTGCTGGTGGAGAGCGGCAGCCGGCGGCTGCTCCGGAGCATCTCCCGCTGCTCCTCATCCAGCAGGGCCTGGGGCACAGGGGAGGGGTGAGCCCTCATTCCCAGGGGGATGAGACCCCGAGACCCGCCCAGCTGCCCCACCGACCTGCACGTCCTCGATCATGATGGAGTAGGACACGCCACGCGCCTCCAGGTGGGCCTTGACGGGCTGCAGGCTTGGGAAGGGCACACGGATATCCACGGGATCGCCGAGGCCACGGGGGGACAGCCAGAAATCCAGCTGGGGAGGGGGAGACGTGGGGCTCCTGCCCTGGGCAGTGTCCCCAAAATCCAAGCCCCAAATCCCACTGCAAAACCCGCCTCCAAATCCAACCCACAATCAAATCTCCAATCCAATCCCAAATCCAAACCCCAAATCAAAGCCCAAAATGCAACTGCAAAATCCAATCCCATATCCTACCCCAAATATAACCCTCCAATCCAATCCCAAAATCCAAGCCACAAATCCAAGTCCAAAATCCAAACCCAACTTCAAAATCCAACCGCAAAACCCAACCCCAAATCAAATCCCTAATCCAATCCCAAAATCCAACCTCAAATCCACCCCCAAAGCCCAATCCCAAAATCCAACCTCAAATCCACCCCCAAAATCCAAACTCAAATCCACCCCCAAAGCCCAACCCTTCAAATCCACACCCAACCCAAGCCCCAAATCCAACTCCCAACCCCAAAATCCCCCCCCAGCCCCACTCCAGTCCCTGCTGGCCCCTGCCCCGGTACCTGCAGGTGCTCCATGCCCTGCAGCTCCTGCAGCTCCTGCAGCTCCTCATGGCTGGAGGGTACCACACGCAGCACCTGCTGCCTGTGGGGTCGGGGGGTTGTGGGACGCAGGAGAAGCTCCAGCCCCCTTGGCCTGGCCCCATTCCCACCCCGTCCCTCCCCACACCCCAGACCTCTGGGCTCAGCTCCCTCAGGGCTGAACTTCTGTCCCCACCAGTGCCCCCATCCCCACCGTGTCCCCTCCATGTCCCCCGTACCCAACGAAGGTCTCGGTGCAGGTGGCCACGGCCACCAGGGCAGCCAACAGCACAGGCACCCTCATGGTGAGTGGGAGAGCCGGGCTCGTGTCCCCCCAGCTCCCCAGAGCCCCTTAAATGCCCTGGGGACGGTGCCCGGCCCCCACAGCTGCCCCTTTCCCAGCGCCGTGGGAAGGCTCTGCCTGGCACCGGCCAAGGTCAGGCCGTGCTGTCCCCCATCCCCAGCATTCCCAGGCCGGATAAACCAGTTCCAGGAACCAGCCGGGGCCGTGGGTGAGTCACCTGCAGGGTGACACGGGGAGGTGCCAAAATCCCACCGCCCCCAGCGCCGAGGGGAAGGGTGGGCTGGGGCTGGGAAAGGGGGACACGCTGGGTTTGGCACAGAGGGATCCCTGAGCTTGACCCCTAAACCAGGGCTAGGGTGAGGGGAAAGTGGGTTAAAGCTTGGCCTGGGGGACTGGCCTAAAGTCCAGCCTGGAAAACACTCAGAGCTTGGGCTGGGATGGAGGTCAGAGCAGGTGATGGTCATCCCAGGTGGAAAAACAGGCACCTGGGGACGGGATGGTGGAGCAAAGCTGCTCCAAAGCCCCACATTTAGGTCTGGTTGCCCCCAAAAACCCCCCCCTCCTCCCTCGTGTCCTTCAGGGCAGTCAGCTCCAAAGGTTGGGCTCTCATGGGGCCCAAAGCCACGGAGGGTGGGGAAAAAGCCACCTGCAGGCTGGGAACCCATCCCAGGGAGAAATGAAGGGCTGGAGCCGAGGGCGCCCGGGATGGTTTATTGGGATGGGGGCTGTGGGAAGGCTCTGGGCTCAGTAGGGGTGCTCCAGGACGTGGACCATGATGTCCAGCAGCGCCGGCCACGTCTCGGTGGCCGTGGGCAGGATCTGGGAGCTGGGCAGGAGGAAGGCGTAGCGCCCCGTGTCCCGCAGCTCCAGCGAGAAGGAGTATTTCACCCCGTTGGCGTAGGTCCAGTCGATGGTGGTGCCTCCTGCCATGTCTGCGGGGACAGCAGGGCAGCTGGCATCCCATTCCAGGTGGGGAACGCCATTCCTGGCCAAAGGAGAGGGAGGGAGGGACACAGGGACACTCACAGATGGTGTTGGAGATGCTGCCATAGGTGTATTTGGTCCCGTACACGGCGGCCAAGTCGCTCACGGCCTTCTTGGCCAGCTCGTTCTGAAAGGGAGAGCTCAAAAGAGGTGGGATCTGGTGGAACAAGACCCTGGAACAGCAGGATCTAGAGCCCAAAAGAGGTGGGATCTGGTGGAACAAGACCCTGGAACAGCAGGATCTAGAACCCAAAAGAGGTGGGATCTGGTGGATCAAAATCCTGGGGGCACTGGGATCTGGAGCCCAAAAGTTGTGGGATCACCAATTTAGTTGGGACAGTGGGATCAAGAGCCCAAAATTGGCAGGATCTGGTGGACCAAAAACCTTGGGACAGCAGAGTTTAGAGCCCAGAAGTGGTGGGACCTGGTGGACAAGGACCTGGGGACAGCAGGGTGTAGAACCCAACCTTTCCCATCCCCTCTGCTCTTGCTTTTCCCCAAAACCCCCCTGATTTTTGGTGAGTGGGAGGCACCTCTTGCCCTCCCTCCCGGAACCAGGGGATGGGCTCCAAGGTGCCGGTGACATCCCGCAGGAGGAGCAGGGGTGCCCTGGGACGCCCTGACTGGACTTTCCCAGCAAGGCTGGCCACCACAGCCCTTTTTGGGGCAGCCACCTCCCGACATTCCGGGGCCACCTCACCATTTCCTGGTGGTCGGGCGCGGGCGCCGACTGGTAGCCGTAGGGGAAGAGCAGCATCTGGGAGTAGCTGTGGATGGAGATGACCGCCTTCACGTTGCCGTGGCCACGGATGAAGTCCACGATGGCCCTGACTTCGCTCTCCGAGTGCGGGAAGGGGCCGCGGTAGGTGTCGGAGCAGGGATCGCCGCTGGAGCCGGCGCCTGGGGCACGGGGAGGGGGCTCCGTGCAGGGAGGGCCCCGGGAAGGGGCTCTGTGCCCCTGGGTGGGGCGCTGGGGGGCACAGGGGGCACGAGGTGGGCCAGCCCTCACCTCCGAATCCGACGGCCCAGTTGCGGTTGGGGTCGACGCCAATGCAGTGGGAGCCGGCGTTGAGGGAGCGGGTCTTGCGCCACAGGCGGTTCTGGGAGGGCACGGAGGGGACATGACATGGGGGGAGATCCTGCACCCACCCAGGGTGGCACCAGCACCACGGGAGGGGACATGACATGGGGGGAGATCCCACCCACCCAGGGTGGCACCAGCACCACGGGAGGGGACAGAGACACCTCCACCCACCCATGGTCCCACCAGGGAGGAATGGGAATGGGAATGGGAATGGGAATGGGAACAGGAATGGGAACGGGAATGGGAACAGGAATGGGAATGGGAACGGGAACAGGCAGGAACGGGAATGGGAATGGGAACAAGAATGGGAATAGGAACGGGAACGGGAATGGGAATAGGAACGGGAATCGGAACAGGAACGGGAATCAGAACGGGAACTGGAACGGGACAGGAACGGGAATGGGAACAGGAACAAGAACAGGAACAGGACCATCTCTCCTGGGCAGAGGAGAAGAGACACGAGGCGTGGGTGTTGCACTCACGGAGCTGTGGGTGAAGGCGAAGCCGTCGGGGTTGGTGACGATCTCCAGGAAGATGTCCATGCTGTCCAGGACAGCGGTGACCGCTGGGTCCTGCCCGTACTCCTCGGCAATCTGAGCGTGCAGAAGGGCAGGAGCTGCCCCGCTGTGCTGTGGGGGCCGGGCAGTGCCGGAGGGGACGTGTCCAAGGGTGGGGAACACTCGGGGTCCCCAGCCCAGCTCACCTTGTTGGCCGTCCAGACGCCGGTGGCCTGGGTGATCCATTCCCGGGAGTGGATGCCGGTGTCCAGCCAGATGGCCGGCCGGGCCGAGCCCCCCGTGCTGAACTGGGGGGAAGGCTGCACTCACCTAGCTGGGAAAAGCCCTCCCAGCCCACGGAGCCCACCCTGTGCCCCATGCCCACCTTGAGCACTGAGTGCCACGGCCAGTCCTGCCTTGGGCACCTCCAGCCCTGGACACTCCAACCCTCCCTGGGCAGCCCCTGCCAAGGCCTCACCACCCTTTCCAGCACCAAATTCCTCCCCGTGTCCCCCCTGCCCCTGCCCTGGCCCAGCTCTGAGAGCCCATCCCAAGAGAGTGGGCAGGGTGGGTGCCCCCAGACCCACCTGCAGCACGTACAGGGCTCTGCCCTCGAAGCTCTGCCCGATCTGGATCTTGCTGACGAGCCCGGGATGATCCTCCACCAGGGTGTCCATCCAGGCATAGATCTGGAAGGAGGAGCTGCTGGGTCAGGAGGCTCCTCCTGGGCTGCCCCTTGGCTTTTTGGGTGTCCAGCTCCAGGGGCAACATGCGGGGCTTCCCAGGAATAGACCTGGGGCTTCCCTGGAGAAGATCTGGGGCTTCCCTAAAGATCAGGTTCTCCCTGGAGAAGACCTGGGGCTCCCCTGGAGCAGCCAAGGCTCTGGGGCCTCTCTGTGAGCAGGACAAGGCACTGCCCAAGGTCTTTCCAAAAGCAGAATGCCCAGTGAGGGAGACAAAGCTCAGAGATCCCCCCACCCCATCCCAGCCCCCGCTGCGCCCCAAACAAAGGGCTTGAGCCCCAAAATGAGGTTGGAAACGTCTTCCAGCTCCAGACACATCCCAGGGGTGTCCCACCTGCCACCAGGAGCATCTCCACATGGATGCAGCCCCGGCACAGGCTGAGTGTGGCCCCACCAAGACGAGGCAAACCCTCCCCGAGCAAAGTACCTCGTCCAGGGTGTGGTAGGAGGCGAAATCGAACCCCCCAGAGCTTCTCTTTGTCCTCCTTGACTTCATCATGGCTTCCTTCTCCTCATCCAATAGTTCCTGTTTGGAAGGCAAAAACCAACCTGGCATCAGGCTGGAAGGAGTTGGGGTTGGGTTTTCCTTCCACCTCCTCATGGGTTCTGACTTTTTGGACCTTCTCTGGGGATGGAGCTGCTGGAGCTCATCCCACTCCCAGGTACCTGCACGTCCTCAATCATGACGGTGTAGGAGAGCCCATGGGAGTCCAGGAAGGCCTTGACTGCCTGGAGGCTGGGGAAGGGCACCCTCACGTCCACGGGGCGCCCGGGGCTCGTGGGGTGACGCCAGAAGTCCACCTGGAAGGAAGGAGTCGGCATGGAAGAGGGAGCTCAGCCCTGCCCTGAGCCGGTGCTCGCCCACCGAGCCCCCCAGAACCTCCAGGAGCCCCCCGTGAGGGATCTGGAAGGGTCTGGGGACAAGGTCTGGGACACAGTGGGGACCTGGATGGGTTGGACTCACTCAGTGGAGCTTCTGCAGAAATGTGTTGCAGCCCAAATGGATTTGGGGCCAAAACAGCCCCTTTAGATGATGATTTATGGGATGTCCCCATTTGATGTGATGTTTTGGGCCACAAACATCCCTTTGGATGATGATTTATGGGATGTCCCCACTTGGTGTTATGTTTTGGGACAAAAACATCCCTTTGGATGATGATTTATGGGATGTCCCCACTTGATGTTATGTTTTGGGACAAAAACATCCCTTTGGACAATGATTTATGGGATATCTTCAGTTAATGTGATGGTTTGGGCCACAAAAACCCCTTTGGATGATGATTTATGGGATGTCCCCACTCGATGTGATGTTTTAGGCCACAAACATCCCTTTGGATGATGATTTTTGGGATGTCCCCACTTGATGTGACGTTTTGAACCACAAAAGCCCCTTTGGATGATGATTTATGGGGTGTCCCCGCTTGGTATGAACCAGGAGGGCCGAGCCCAAAGAGCCCCAAGATAAATATCCCATTTATGGCATTAGAAATGACGTGGATCCAAAATGGGCAGGAAACAGGGAGGTGAGGGCAGAGCGAGGAGGGGGCCCTGGGGGTCCCCAGGGTGTGTGACACGGGGGGTGGTGGGAGCCCCATCCCAGCTCACCTGGAGCTCCCCCTGCTCTCCCAGCCCCCTCAGCAGGGCCAGCTGCTCCTCGTTCCCGGCCGTGACCCGCAGAACCTGGTCCCTGCAGGGAGCAGAGGGATGGGGGAATTGGGGCTGGGAGGAGCCTCTGGAAGGTCCCCACGGGCTCGGGAAAAGGGCAAGTCCCAGAGGTCCCCAGGGGGTTTCCAGCCTTGTTTGGGCAGCTCCCAAAATGGCAGGAAATATCCGATAGGGATGGGTGCTCTCGGTGTCCAGGGGGTGTTCCCATGCTGGGCATTCCCAGGGACAGGGACAGCCCCTGGAAGAGCAGGAAAGGAGCTCTCCGGGATTGAGGTTTTCCCATCTCGGATCAATCCGGAGCCTCCA
The DNA here is from genome assembly GCA_035584875.1 of Syndactyla subalaris. Lineage (NCBI taxonomy): Eukaryota > Metazoa > Chordata > Aves > Passeriformes > Furnariidae > Syndactyla > Syndactyla subalaris. Next base: position 799,134 of record JAWMRD010000037.1, on the reverse strand, counting down.
ACCTTTTCCTTTTCCTGAGCACACTCAGCAACAAGCTCTTCCTCCCAAAGCCTGAATTCCCTCTCCTTTCTGATCCCCAAATCCTTCCACCAAATCCTGCAGAGATCCAATTCACTTCTCCTTCTAAAGCTGCTCCCAGAATCCCACAGGGAACTGTTCCACCTTTCCACCTTCCCTTCCCACCCCATTTATCAGTGTGCCCCCTGAAAGCAATTTCCATCAACCCATTCCATGCCTGGAGGAGGCAGGCATTGCATTCCCAATTTTTCCAGTCCATGGACACTTCAACCACGGCATCCCCTCCAAAAATGGGAAGGGAAAGGGAAAGGGAAAGGGAAAGGAAAAGGGAGAGAGAGAGGGAGAGGGAGAGGGAAGACTTTTCTGGGAATGGGTCGAAGGCCCTGGGGGTGTTGGGTGGTCCCGATCCCTCCCTACATTCCATGCCCCCTTCCTGGCCTCATTCCTGCCCTGGGCTGTTGTTTTTCTCCAGGAACTACAACAAGGATATTTGTCCTGGGAAAGCTCTGCCCGACCTCCCCACGGCCCCTTTTCCAGCCACGTCTTGTTCTGTCCCATGACCTGTTAATCCCAACAACCCTTGGTTATTACAAACAATCCCTGTTCATTATTCCCAACAACCCTTGGTTATTCCAAACAATCCCTGTTCGTTATTCCCAACAATCCTTGGTTATTACAAAAAATCACTGTCTGTTATTCCCAACAATCCTTGGCTGTTATTCCCAACAATCCCTGTTTGTCATTCCCAGCAATCTTTGTTTGTCATTCCCAGCAATCCCTGTTTGTTATTCCTAAAAATCCCTGTTTGTCATTCCCAGCAATCTTTGTTTGTCATTCCCAACAATCCCTGTTTGTCATTCCCAACAATCCCTGTTTGTTATTCCCAACAATCCTTAGCTGTCATTCCCAACAATCCTTGGCTGTCATTCCCAACAATCCCTGTTTGTTATTCCTGACAATCCCCATCTGCTATTCCCAAAATTCCTGGGCTGCCTCCACAGCCACCCAGCCGTTGGGATTTGGGACACATCCCTTACCCCGTTATCTCCTGGGATTCCCCATCCTGGCAAAGCTCAGGATCGAGCATTCCCGAATTCCTACACCCTCCCTCCAACCCTGGGACGACACCACATCTTCCCTGGCTGGGAAACAGCCCCGAGCTGCCGGATTTCCATCCTTTGGGATGTCACCCATCCCACCCATCCTTTGGGATGTCACCTACCCCATCCCACCCCACCCCATCCCACCGGGAAGGACTCACCCCAGGAATTGCTGCCCGGCGCCGGTGGCTCCCACCACGGAGAGGAAGAGCAGGAGGATCCTCATGGTGGGGGGGTGTGGAGCCCCCCGGGATGGAAGGACCCCCCACTCCATGCAGAGCTGTCCCCCAGGAGCTCCTTGCCAAGGCCCCATGGCACGGGGCCGGCGGCAGGAGCGGCTGGGCCGGGAGCGGCTCCCGGCGGCCCAAATGTTTGCTTTCCTTGGCAAAGTCAACAGCAGAGCAGCCAAATTGGGGAGGGTCCGATAACAGCCCTGCCTCGGCTCCCACTGCTCCGTGGTGGGATGGATGGGGACCCCGGGAGAGGCAGGGACGGAGCCCTCTGCTCCCAGGGATCTCCTCACTGCACACCCCCCTTTGGGGGCTCAGCTGGAATGGCCATTAATCACAGAGGTGTCGTGAGGAGCTCCTGCAGCTCTGCTGGCTGGAGAGCCGAGCGCGTGATCGGGTGTGTGATAAGGGGTATAAAGGAGTCGTGTGTCTCAGCAATTAGAGAGATGCAAAATTATTCACAGTGTTGTTATTATTATTATTATTCCAGTGGTGGTTTTGGCTCCCGGTGCTGCTCATCCCACCCCATCCAGGACAGAGCCATCCTTGAGGGATGTCACGGAGCCCCGAGGGGCACAGGGAGCTTCCCCAGGGGGACACAGAGACACAAGGTCATTTTTGGGTGGGAAACGAGTCCTTTGGCCATTTCAGCGTGGATGGGCCTGCCTGTCCTGCAAGGTCACTTGTCACAGAGGTGTCTTTGTGCCCAGGTGACAGCGGGCTCTTTGTGCCCAGGTGACAGCAGGGCCTTTGTTGTGCCCTTATCTGGATGACCCCGGGCTGGCAGAGGCTCCCAGGGCGGGATCTCAGGGCTCACATCACATGGGAGGGATTTGCCCTGGGAAAAGCTGGGTCTGTCCCGGGCTGTGGGGAAGGGGCTGCTGTGGATGGGTCACACACAGCTTGGGGGGGGTGGGGGCTGGACCCCACTGGTGGGGCCAGGGAGCTCCTCCAGGTGGGTCAGGGGGTGGTGGGGTGGGAAGGGAACACAGGAGGTGGAAATCCACCCTCCTGGATGAGGTACAGTCAGCTGTGGAAACAGAAAATCCAACCTTGTTGGGTCTTGGACTCCTCCAAGGAGGATCAGTGGGATATTGGGATAGGAAGGGGCACAAGAGGTGAAATTCAATCCCCTGGATGAGGTACATCAGCTATGGATGAAGAGCAGATCTCTCCTTACTGGGTCTTGGACTCCTTCAAGGAGGATCATGGGGTAGTTGAGGTGGAAAAGGACCACAGGAGGTGGAAATCCACCCTCCTGGATAGAGCACAGTGAGCTGTGGATGAAAAGCAGACCCCTCCTTGCTGAGTCTTGGACTCCAAGGAGGATCAGAGGGTTGTGGGGTGGGAAAAGACCAAAGGAGGTGGAAATGCAACCCCTGGATGAGGTACATCAGCTGTGGATGAAGAGCAGAGCCCTCCTTATTGGGTCTTGGACTCCAAGGAGTATCAGGGGGCTGTGGGGTGGGAAGGGACCACAGGGGGTGGAAATCCACCCTCCTGGATGCAGCAGAGTCAGCTCTGGATGAAGAGCAAGTCCATCCTTGTTGGGTCTTGCACCCCTCCAAGGATGGGGCTGCACAGCCCCCCCAAAACGTCTCCTGGTGCTTTTCCTCCCAGTGAAAAGCATTCCCTGATGTCCAGCCTGGCTCTCCCTCATTTCAGGGGGTCTCCCATCAACCTGTGTGGTGAAGGACTCGGCTCCACTTCCTCAACACCCTCCTAATCCTAATCCCTGTTAGGTCCTGTGTCACCCTCAGACCATGTCCCTCAGCATCATTCCCACCATGGGACACACCTCCTGTTCCCCTGCATGGTCTGCACTGCTCCTGCCCCATTTCTCTTTGGGGTCAGGGAGAGCTGGGTGAGATTTCAGCACAGCACACAGGGGAGGGCACAGGGACAGGGGCTGGATCTCCAAACGAGCTGCTTTCATCCCAAACCCACATGGGGAAACCTTCACCCTTTCCCTGCAACAGCCTCCGGGGTGCTGAGCCTGACCCAAAGAGAGGAGCCCACCCCGAGGGGTATGAGGGACAATCCCTGCTCCATCCTGGGGTGTGTTTTGTGCCCTGCCAGGCTCGGGAGGGGCAGGCAGTGCCCCACTGCTGGGGGGCACAGCACACCCCAAGAAACCTGCTGGACACCACGGGCAGCAGAGCAGCAGGGCCAGCTCGTCCCTGATCCTCCCCAGTCCGGCTCTGCCTCTAATCCCAAGGGAATTAGCAGGGGGGACAACAGCATGAGGGACACCAAAGGAATGGGAGGGTGTCCCCCCTCCATCCTTCCTCAACCCGTGTCCACTGGAGGGAGAGAGGGGGCAGGACAAGTGTGTGGGGATGTGAAGTCAGGAGACCCCCCATGCCCGTGGTGGGGCCTGGCAGAGTCCTCGGGCTCATTAAAAGCAATTAAATTCCTTTAATCACCTCACAGCCCAGATTGGGGAGCGTGGCAAGAGCCCCTCTGCACCAGCCTGTGCTCCTGGGGAAGGAAAGGATCCAGGGAGACCTTGGAGACCCTTCCAGAGCCTGAAGGGGCTCCAGGAGAGCTGGAGAGGGACTGGGGCCAAGGCGTGGAGGGCCAGGACACAGGGAATGGCTTCC
>JAWMRD010000037.1:762132-773219 GCA_035584875.1 Syndactyla subalaris | reverse complement strand
AGCAGAGGGGCTCCAGCCCTGCACCATCTCCACTCCCTCCTCTGCACTCTCTCCACCAGCTCCACGTGCTCCTGCTGTTGTCCTCAGGGCTGGGGGCAGAATTCCAGGTGGGGTCTCACCTGAGGGGCTCAGGGGCACAATCCCCCCTCACTCTGCCCACCCCCTGGGACCAGCCCAGGAGAGGGTTGGAATTCTGGCTCATGTCCCCCTTCCCAGCCAAACACCACTTGGGGGCAGGAATACACTCCCACTTCCCAGGGCTGTTAAACCCCAGCTGATCTGGGTTTAAAGTCACAGGAAGCAGCCCCAGCTCCTAATCCTGCCCTGCTCCAGGCTTTTCCCAAGTTCTCAACTCAGAGCCTGCAGATCCCTGCTGGATGAAGGTGCCTGGAAGCAGCTCCCAGCTCCTGCCCTACTTTTCCAGGCACAGTTAGCCCTCCTGGGAAACAGAACCTGGAGAATCACTGCACCCTTTACCCTGCAGTCATCAGGCTGAGGAGTCTGGAGAACAGGGATCAGTGGGGGAACTGCTCCTGCAGTGCAGCTAAGGAGGGAAAACCCCTCTTCCAGAAAAGCCACGTGCTCACTGCAGCTCTCCCAACTCCTCCATTTCCCAGAGGCAAATCTTACCATTTTTGATCTGGACACAGCTGTGGCACCTTCTGGCTGCTGGGAAGCCTGAGGAGAGGAAAGAAATGAAAATAAATGTCCTCTAGGGGTGATTTATTTCCAAGTGCTTGTGCCAGGGGGGGATTGGGCCCCAACATTCCACCCTCTGCTCAGTTTTTAGGGGTTTGGGCTTTCCTGCAGTCACAGGTATGGAAGTTCTGGCTCTCTTAGAGGTTTGAGGCCAATTCCTTGTCCAGGGAAGGGGGAAACGGGCTGGAATGTTGTTCCCCAGAGCCTCCAGCTCTCCAATGGGGCTTGGTGAAAAGCATTCCAGGGAAAGCCCAGGTCAGGAAGTGGGATTTGGATCTCCTGGGAGCAGAGCCAGGCACTACCACCTCTCCCTTCCTTCCCAGGGGTTAAATCAAACCTCCTGCTACGGCACAGCCAGGCCTGAGCCCCATGGGGAGCACCACAAGAGCCTCCCCAAGCAGCCTGGCCTCTGGTTCAGGGGGAAAGGGCCAGGAAGCTGCACACTCACCTACTTTGTCGTGAGGTTTCGTGGCAATCTCCTCCCAGGCGTTGGTTTCCAGGTTGTAGGCGTGGATCTGGAATGGCAGAGAGGACTGAGCCCCCCAAAACAACCCCTTTCTGCATTAAATGTAAGTCCCAGCTAGAGCTGAGCCCAGGCACTGCCTGAGCTGCACCAAGAGCCCCTCCCAGGCTCAGCCCAGCTTTGCTCCTGGAGCCCAAAGGGCTGAGAAAAGGAGAATATTGCCCTGGAAATACACTGGGGCATTTTATGTCATGGGAGTTCATTTCATTCCAGGAAAGGTAACGAAATGAAGTGTCAAGATTTCATTTCATTCCAGGAAAGGTGAAGAAATGAAGTGTCAAGATTTCATTTCATTCCAGGAAAGGTAATCCCACGACACGTCATGAATTGAAATGGAAGTTCAGGAAATGAAATCAGATTCCTTGAAATGAAATTTAACAAGATAGAACGAAATCAAACGTTGCAGTTTCACTTTGTTTCATGGAAATGAAGGTTCATTTCATGATGTGAAATGTGATTTCAATAAATGGAATCAAATCAAATCAAATTTCAGGAACTGAAATGAAATTTAAGGGAACGGAATAAAATCAGGTTTATTCAAATGAAATGGAATTTAAAAAAATGAAGAGCTGGAATTTCATTTTCTTTCATGAAATGGTCATTCCATGGAAGAAAACGAAATGTGCTTTCATGAAATAAAATGAAATCACATTTCATGAACGGCAATGAAATTTAAGGAAATGAAACAAACTAAAATCAGGTCTCTTGAAACCAAGGCTCAAAATTTCATTTCAATTCATTTCAAGAAATCAAAGCTCATTCCACGAAACCAAATGAAGTGTAATTTCCTAAAAAGAAATGAAATTAAAGAAAATCAGGCCCCTCGAAAGGAAATTTAACAAAATGGAATGGAATGAGGAGCTGAAATTTCATTCCACCAAAGAAAATAAAACGCAATTTCACAACCCAAAATCAAACTCCGATTCCTTGAAAGGAAACGAAGAGCCAACGTTTCATTTCATTTCCTCAACAAATCCTTTTCCTGTTTAGAGCCTGGGCTTTGGAAATGAGAGAAATCACATTTGATGAGCTGCAGTTTAATGAGCTAAGAGCAAAGCTCAGGCACTGAGACACAAATGACTGCTATGGGGGAAACGAAGCGCTGCCATTTCATTTCCTGCCAGTCAAAGAGAAGCAAAGAAACCCAAAGCAGCAGAGCAGATCCTCGGGGTGCCCTGCAGGGCCACCCTGGCACCCCCTCACCTTGTCCAAGGAATAAGCTGTCCAGGAGGTGCCCCCTCCCAGGATGTAAATCCTCTGCCCGTCGTGAGCGATCTCGTGTCTGTACCTGAGGAGCCAGAACCGCTGTCAGGGCGGGAACAGCAACAGAACCCCGGGAAAAGCACCCCAATCCCAGGGATTCCAGGGCAAACCCCGACCCTGGCTGAGCTCCTCCACTTCCCCAGGACATGGGGATGCTCTCCTGAGCCCTCTGAGAATTCCAGAAGGGCATTTTCCAAGGGCACCACTGGATTCAATGCAATGACTTAGGGAGCTCCTTATCCATCAATATTCCAGCCCTTTCCTCACTAGGATAATCCCTGGGAGTGCCCAAGGCTGGGCTGGACACCCCTTGGAGCACCCTGGGCTAGGGGAAGGTGTCCCTGCCACGGCAGGGGCGGGATGGGCTCTCCAAACCCCTCCCACCCACACCATCCCACAGCTCAGTGACGACCCCTCCAAGCCAGGACCGAGGAGGTGCCCCGGGGTGGGGATGAACATCATTGGAAAGCCCCCCACGCCATCCCAGTGCTGGCCCTGGCTGTGGCACACCCCCAGGACGTGCCCACCTCTCCTCTGGCATGTCACAGGACATGTTGTTGGGCTTCAGCTGGATCCACTCCCGGGTGTTGAGGTCCAGCTTGTGCAGGTCGGTGCTGTAGATGTAGCCGGTGGTTCCCCCGAACACGTAGAGACACCCGTTGATGATGGCCATGGCCTGCAGGAACGGGCACAAAGGCACCTCTGGGGCTGGGAATTGGGAATTCCTGCCCCTCCACGCCCACCCAGGGAGCCCCACACACCTGGGGGCAGGGAAGAGGCCCTTCCCGGGCTAGGAATGCCCCCCAGGGCCAGGGGAAAGCACAGGGAAAGGGGTCACTCGGGTGAGAGAGGGTCTGTCCCTCTGTGCCCCACGGCCACCCACGGCCCATGGCAAGGCCCAGAAGGTGCCACTCCAATGGGAGGGAGGCCTGGAAACCTCTTGTGGGATTCAGAGTTTGGGGGTTTGGAAATGACACCCACAAAGCACTGTTTGCTGTCAGAGTTTTGACAACTGTTTTCATTCAGAGTTTTGGGGTTTGGAAATAAGACCTAAAAACCCACTGTTTTCACCCAGAGTTTTGGGGTTTGAACTACAAACCACTGTTTTCGTTCAGAGTTTTGGGGTTGAAAATAAAACCTACAAAGAACTGTTTTCCTTCAGAGTTTTGGGGTTGGAAATGAGACCTAAAACCCCACTGTTTTCACCCCGAGTTTTGGGGTTTGAACTACAAACCATTGTTTTCCTTCAGAGTTTTGGGGTTGGAAATAAAACCTAAAAAGAACAGTTTTCATTCGAGTTTTGGGGTTTGGAAATAAGACCTAAAAACCCACTGTTTTCACCCAGTTTTGGGGTTTGATCTACAAACCACTGTTTTCGTTCAGAGTTTTCACCACTGTTTTCATTTAGAGCTTTGAGTTTTGAAAGTAAGAGCTGCAAACCCCCATTTTCATTCAGAGTTTTGGGGTTTGACAATAAAACCTAAAAAACACTGTTTTCATTTAGAGTTTTGACCATTGTTTTCAGTCAGAGTTTTGAATTTTGAGCGTTGTTTTCCTTCAGAGTTTTGGGGTTTGAAAACAAGACCTACAAAGAACTGGTTTCATTCAGAGTTTTGGGGTTTAGAAATAAGACCTAAAACCCACTGTTTTCACTCAAAGTTTTGGGGTTTGATCTACAAATCATTTTTTTCCTTCAGAGTTTTGAGGTTGGAAATAAGACCTAAAAACTACTGTTTTCACCTAAAGTTTTGTGGTTTGAACTACAAACCATTGTTTTCATTCAGAGTTTTGGGGTTGGAAATGAGACCTAAAACCCCACTGTTTTCACCCAGAGTTTTGGGGTTTGATCTACAAACCATTGTTCTCATTCAGAGTTTTGGGTTTGGAAATAAGACCTACAAACCACTCTTTTCCTTCAGAGCTCTGGGGTTTGAGACCAAAACCTACAAACTCCTGTTCCCACTTGGAGCTCTGGGGTTTGGAACCAAACCCTACAAACCTCTGTTCCCACTTGGAGCTCTGAAGCTTTTGATGCAGCACCCCTCCTCAGAGCCCCCCACCCCATTTCACGTGTTTTTCCCCCTGTTTCACCCTTCCTCACTCCAAGGAACCTCCCCCTTCCCCTCTGAGCCCCCCAGAGCCCAGTCTGTCCTGTTCCTCCATTTGTGTGCAGCCAGAGCTCTGTGCTCCCTCTGAGGGGGGAATATTTGGGATCCTGACCCCTCCCTCCCCTGTGGGTGCCCTTGCTCACCTGCCCATAGATCCTGTTGGGTTTCTTGCCCCTGCAGCTGAGCAGGGCCCACCTCTTGTACTTGACGTTGCAGACGTGGACGTCGTTGCCGTTGCTCTCTCCGAAGGGGATGCCGGTGCCCCCGAACACCAGGAGGTTGTGGCCATGCAAAACAACTGGGGCAGGGACACAGGGCACGGCCACTGGTTGGTCTGGGGGGCACTGGGACCAGCAGGTGCTCTGCAAGGGGCTGGGGGGAGGCAGGGGAAGGTGCCACGGGTGGGGCTGGGTGATCCTTAAGGGCCATCCCAGAGCGTTCCATGGTTTAGGGCAGGGAGTGCTCCCAGTGGTGCAGCACTGCACCTACAGCTGGGCAGGGATAAACCCAAGGGAATACAAGGCCTGCTCTTAAAAATGGGGAGGGAACAAAAAAAAGGCTAGTTTTGGATGCTTTGAGGTGTCTGCTGGAAGCAACCATCCCACTGAAACACCTGGAAGACACCTCCTGAATCTTCATTTTTCCTTCCCCTCTTCCTTTTTTTGCCAAAGGGGAAGAAAAACCAACAATCCCAACCCAAACTTGGAGTCTACTTGCAAAATAACTGGAACCAGCACCCAGAATTCCCTGTTCCTGCCTGGATTAAACAGCTCAGGAGCAGGGATTGTTCCCATACACACCTGGATGCTTGGAAAACAACCACCCACTGGAAAACACCTCCTGAATTCCCATTTTTCCTTCCCCTCTTCCTCATCTGAGCGGAAAGGGAAATAAAACTCACAAAACCAACTCAAACTTGGTGTTTACTGGCGAAATAACTGGAACCAGCATCCAGAATCCCCAGTTCCTGCCTGGATTGAAATACCCGGGATTAAAACAGCCTCAGGAGCAGGGACTGTGTTCCCATACACACACGGATGCTTGGAAAACAACCACCCAGTGAAACACCTGGAAAACACCTCCTGCTTTCCCATTTTTCCTTCCCCTCTTTCTTTTTTGCCAAAGGGGAAGAAAAACCAACAATCCCAACCCAAACTGGGGGTTTATTTGCAGGACAGCTGGAACCAGCATCCAGAATTCCCAGTTCCTGCCTGGATTAAACAGCTCAGGAGCAGGGATTGTTCCCATACACACATGGGTGCTTGGAAAACAACCACCCAGTGAAACACCTGGAAAACACCTCCTGGATCCCCATGTTTCCTTTTCCTCTTCCTCAGCTGAGTGGAAAGGGAAAGAAAACCAACAATCCCAACCCAAACTTGGTGTTTACTGGCGAAATAACTGGAACCAGCATCCACAATTCCCAGTTCCTGCCTGGATTAAAACAGCCTCAGGAGCAGGGATTGTTCCCATACACACATGGATGCTTGGAAAACACCTCCTGAATTTCCATTTTTCCTTCCCCACTTCCTTTTTTTGCCAAAGGGGAAGAAAAATCAACAAACCCAACCTAAACTGGTGTCTACTTGCAAAACAGCTGGAACCAGCATCCACAATTCCCAGTTTCTGCCCGGATTAAACAGCTCAGGAGCAGGGACTGTGTTCCCATACACACATGGATGCTTGGAAAACAACCACCCACTCTAACACCTGGAAAACACCTCCTGACCCCCCATTTTTCCTTCCCCTCTTCCTTTTGACCCACAAGGGCCCCCCAAAGTGGGGCCCAGCCCCCCCTGGGGTGTCCATACGTACGTGACATGGATGCCAGCTCCCTGGGCATGTAGCCCTCGGTGCCCATCTGGTGCCAGGTGTCTGTGGCGAAGTTGTACCTCCAGAGCTCCCTGAAGAGCGGGTAGTCCTCGTTGTCGGGCCCGCCCGACTCGTCGTAGTCGGGGTTGTACCCCCCGAACACGTACAGGTTGGAGCTGTCGGCCACGCAGCGGTGGCCGCTCCGCGCCGGGGGGCAGCGCTGGCCTGCGGAATAGGGATAAAGGATGGCATTGGCATTGCCAGGGGGATAGGGGGACAGGGAACAGGGATAAAGGATGGCATTGCCAGGGGCACTGCTGGGAATAGGGATAAAGGATGGCATTGCCAGGGGCACTGCTGGGAATAGGGAATAGGGATAAAGGATGGCATTGCCAGGGGCACTGCTGGGAATAGGGAATAGGGATAAAGGATGGCATTGCCAGGGACACTGCTGGGAATAGGGAACAGGGATAAAGGATGGCATTGCCAGGGTACCACTGGGAATAGGGATAAAGGATGGCATTGCCAGGGGCACTGCTGGAAATAGGGATAAAGGATGGCATTGCCAGGGGCACCTCTGGGAATAGGGAATACTGGGAAAGAGAAGGATGGCATTGCCAGGGGGCACCTGTGGGAAAGCAGCTGCAGGGGAACAGCCCAGGGGCTCAGGGGTGCCCAAGGGGCAGGGATGCCCATGCTGGGCCTTTTCCCAAGGGGCTGAGGGAGAGGGAAGCACATGGAAATGGCTCTGTAGGATCCAAGCAGGAACAGGGACAATCTCTGTGTGTCACACCCTCATTCCTGCCCCCTGAGCCCCTGGAACACCTTCCCCAGCAGCAATCCCTGAGGTATGTGGTGAATTCCCCTTTTTTCATTCCCTCTGGCAGATTTCCCCACGGAAACAATTCCCAAAATGTTGGTTTTAAAGCAGCCCAAGAGAAAGTGGGAAGCAAAGGATGGAATTCCCTCCCTCCTGCACAAGCCTCTCTGTATCCTCTCCTTGGTTTCTGTCCCACCATGAAGTGACACAGGGCTGGCAAATGTGCTCCTGGATCAAGGCATTCCATGGGAATGCACCTGAGATCCTCCAGGAAAGCCCTTCCCAAAGGAATCCCTCTGCCTGCCCACCCTCTTCCCCAAAAGGCCAATGGGAATAAAAGCAGGGAGGAGAATCCAAGCTCCCAGCTCAGCAGGTGCAAGAGGCAAAAAGGAGGATTCAATCCAGGAGAAATATCCCTGTTGGACCCCAGGTCTTGGCTCAAAGCAGTGACCTTCACCTCCCACCTGCTCCCAGATTTTTTGATGGGATTTTTAACAGAGCAGGAGCCTGGGAAGGATCTAATGGGGGCCTAAAACATTCTCACAGAATTATCAGCAGTCAACAACAAAAAACAGGAAAAAAAACAGAGTCAGGAAGGATTTTCCCCCAGGAAAAGCAACATAAGTGAATTTTCCAGGCTGGATAATGAACGTGGAGCAGCTTCATCACATTCCCTGGTTGCTCCTGCTTTGAGCTCCAGCTCTGGTGCCAAATTCAGCTGCTCTGCAGGGCTCACACCGACTCCTGCTGGCAGAGGTGGGGCAGATTTGGGCTGTTTCCAGTGAAAACTGTGTCTCTCAGCAATTCCCACTTAGGAAATTAATAAATACTGGCTGAGAGGGTGGAGAAAGTGAAGGAATTAAGGGGGAAAGCAGCAGGCAGGACATGGATGTGGGGACAAAGGATGGGGGGGAATATTCTGTGTCCTAATTGAAAAGGTGGCAAGGAATTAGAAGTTCAAATACTAAGGAAAAAGGAGCTCAAATATTAAGGAATTGAGGTCAAATATTAAGGAATTAGGAGCTCAAATATTAAGGAATTAGGAGCCCAAATATTAAGGAAATAGGAGCTCAAATATTAAGGAAACAGGAGCTGAAATATTAAGGAAACAGGAGCCCAAATACTAAGGAAACAGGAGCTGAAATATTAAGGAATTAGGAGCTGAAATATTAAGGGAACAGGAGCTCAAATATTAAGGAAGTAGGAGCTGGAATATTAAGGAAATAGGAGCTCAAATACTAAGGAAATAGGAGCCCAAATATTAAGGAATTGAGGTCACATATTAAGGAATTGAGGTCAAACATTCCATTAACCACCAGTTTGATGTCCCTCAAGTTACAGCACCACGAGAACTTTCCAGAGGGATGAGGAAAGTGAGGCTGAGCTTGGAAAAGCCACTGACTAAAGGGGAGAGAGACCTAATTCCATGAAATTGAGCTGCTTTCTGCATAAATCACAGCAGGAGATTCCTCCAGCCTTGTCTTTTGATGGAAAAAAACCTATCAAAGCTGCATTTCTGAAATAATTCCCATCAGGTTCTGGGAATCCATGGGAAGTGGCAGCAGGATGGCCCAGCCAGGACAGGGCTGTGGGAAAGGGGCTGGAAAAATGGCTTGGAAATGTGTGGGTCTGATGTGGGGAGTGTTTGTTTTCCCAGGCTGAGGCTCCAGGGCAAAGCAGGAGCTGCACTGACCAGGAAACTCTTCCCGAGGGATCCCCTCCCCTCCAAGGGCTGCTTTGGGCCCAGGGATGAAACCAAACCTCTCCCTGAGTTTTTCCATGAGACAGCAAGGAATTCCCGGGACATTCATTTCCCACTTGCCCCAAAAATGTGAACACACAGAAGGTCTGAGCTGAGGAGAGGCCAGGGATGATCACCAAGAAGCTGGGACAGTGGGAGGTGTCCCCCTGCTCCTGGCAGGGGTGGGAATGGGTGGGCTTTGAGGTCCCTCCCAACCCAACCCAACCCATTCCAGGATTTCAAGAGCTCCAGGATGAGGTTATGGAAGAAGGCATTTTGTACCATCAATTCAGGCCTCCATCTCCTTTGGGTGCCACTTGCATAGGATTCGAGTTTAAATCCATTTAATTCACCTTTAAAGGTTTGAGAATTGGAACTCGAGGGCAGAGCAGAGCCCAGAGATTCCCCTTTCTAATTCCAGCAGCTCCCTCCAAAGCCTGGAATCTCCATTTCCTAAGGATGGCAGCTGAGCCACGAGCTCTTCCCACCAAGGGGATGGGGCATTTCCCTCCCCCAAGGAATTCTGCTGGGAAAAATCCAGGATTAAACACTGCTCTACCTGCAGTTCCATGAGGAATCTTACATGGATCCATAGTTTTCCTTGGAGCCTTCCCTAAATGCTGGGCAAGCCCCCAGCTCATCCCATAGACAAATGGGGATTGTTTTCCTGCCATCACTGGATGGATTGGAACCTGCCATGGACAATGTGGAGCATCCCATCCAGTCTGGACATTTGGGCTGGCACAGGAGGAACAGGGATTGGGGTACAGCAGGAAACCTCTGGAATTCCATCCCGGATTCCTGTGCTGCAACCAGAGCACTGGTGGGTTTAACACTCCAAGAGTCCCCCTTGCTCAAATCCTAAAGGTATTTAGGGAGATTTTCCTGCCAGAACAGCAATCCCAGGAAAAGCTGCCCCTCTGGATCCTTGGGAGTGTCCAGGGCCAGGCTGGATAAGGTTTGGAGCAGCCTGGATAGGGGAAGGTGCTGGGGTTGGAACTGGACAAGCTTTGAGGTCCCTTCCAACCCAAACCATTCCAGGATCCCTTCCTGAGTTTTCCCAACCTAATTTCATCCCAATATCCCCCCCAGGGTGACTTTCCAAGGCCACAGGGGGAGCCCCCAGGGCAGCAGACCCAGGGTGAGGAGCTGAGGAAGAGGAGGGGGATTTCATTCCACACAACACTCCAATTGCAGTTGTGGCCACTCATTCCCACAGGATCCATCCCAGAGATCCCACCAGGATCCCCTATGGAAGGCCAGGGATGGCAGGAATGACTCTCCCAAGGCCCCCCCTGGGATTCCCAGGCTGTTCTTCCTCCAAGGAGATGCTCTGGCCCCAGAGCTGCTCCTCCTTCTCCTCCCACCTTTTGGGAAGCTCTGGGATTTAGGATTTTAGTGTCTCCCCCTTTGAGGAGGAGAACAGGAATGGGAACAACACCCCTGTCCCGTTATCAGGGTGTCCCAGACACGGCTCTTCCCATCAATCCCTGATTTTCCAGCCCCATCCCAGTGGTTTTGGCCACGAGAGGGATCAGATCTCCCTCAAAGAACACACAAGAGAAGGAAAGGAGGGACGTGGGGAACAAATCCAGGGCCCTTTCCAGGGTTTCACAACAGGAATTACTTCTGAAAACGGGATTAAAGGCAGGAAATGTCCTTTTAGGGCCCTGACCAGGAGGGAAAAATGAAGGCACAGCTCCTGAAACCTCTGGATTGGAACTGGGAGGTAGGAAAACAAACCTGGCCACTCTGGATGGGAACTGGGAAGGAAGGAAATAAAGCTGGGAAATCAGGAATCCCAGAGAATTGGGGGGTAAGGAAATAAACCTGGAAAATCAGGAATCCCAGACAATTGGGGGGTAAGGAAATAAACCTGGAGAATCAGGAATCCCAGACAATTGGGAGGTAAGGAAATAAACCTGGAAAATCTGGAATCCCAGAGGATTGGGGGGTAAGGAAATACACCTGGAAAATCAGGAATCCCAGAGAATTGGGGGGTGAGGAAATACACCTGGAAAATCAGAAATTCCAGAGAATTGGGGGGTAAGGAAATAAACCTGGAAAATCAGGAATCCCAGACAATTGGGGGGTAAGGAAATAAACCGGGAAAATCAGTAA
>JAWMRD010000037.1:732820-762032 GCA_035584875.1 Syndactyla subalaris | reverse complement strand
TTCCCTTCTTTCCCTTCTTTCCCTTCTTTCCCTTCTTTCCCTTCTTTCCCTTCTTTCCCT
This sequence comes from Syndactyla subalaris, assembly GCA_035584875.1. Lineage (NCBI taxonomy): Eukaryota > Metazoa > Chordata > Aves > Passeriformes > Furnariidae > Syndactyla > Syndactyla subalaris. The sequence continues at coordinate 761,972 of JAWMRD010000037.1, read as the reverse complement.
TCTTTCCCTTCTTTCCCCCTCTTGCTCACTGTGCTCCTGTTTCCCTTCCTTCCCTGTTTTCCCTGTTTTTACTCTTGCTTCCCTTATCCCACTCTTTTCCTGTTCTCACTGTTTTTCACTGTTTTCCCTCTTTCTCACTGTGCTCCTCTTTCCCTTCCTTTCCTGTTTTCCCTCTATTTCGCTCTGTTCCTGCTTCCCTTATTTCCCTATTTTCCTTCTTTTTCACCACACTCCTGTTCCTCTGTTTCACTCTTTTCCTGCTCTCATGATTTTTCACTGATTTCCTATTTTCCCTCTTTTTCTCTGTGCTCCTGCTTCCCTCATTCCACTCTTTTCCTTTTTTCACTTTTTGCACCATTTCCCCTCTTTTCCCCTATTTTTCATTACATTCCAGCTTCCTTTATCCCACTATTTTCCCATTTTCCCTCTTTTTTGCTATGATCCTGTTCCCTCATTTCACTCTTTTCCAGTTTTCACTCTTTTTCACTCTTTTCCCCTTTTCCCTATTTTTTTAAGCCTGCTCCTGCTTCCCTGTTTTCCCCTCTTTCCCTATTTTCCCTATTTTCCCCTCTTTCCCTATTTTCCCTATTCTCCCCTCTTTCCCTATTTTCCTGTCTTTCCCTATTTTCCCTATTTTCCACTCTTTCCCTATTTTCCCTCCTTTTCTCTGTTCCCATTCCCTTATTCCGCTTTTCCCCTTTTCCCTATTTTTCACTTTTCCCCCTTTATTTTTCACTCTGCTCCTGCTTCCCTTTTTCCACTCTTTCCCTATTTTCCACTCTTTCCCTTTTTCCCCCTTATTTTTCCCTATTTTCCCTATTTCCCCTGCTTCCTGCCAAGGCTGAGCCACTCCAAATCCATGTTATCCACGGGTTTGATTAATAAGGTTTCCCCTTATTTTCCAAGCCCAGCCCCTTCTCTCCTAACTCTTCCCACCCCTGGAAGTGCTCCAGGCCAGGCTGGGTTGTGCCTGGAGCCACCTGGGAGAGCGGGCTGTGTCCCTGCCCTGCAGGAGGGGGGGAATTCCCAGCCATTCCCTGATTCCCTGCCTGTCCCATGTGGTGTCCCCGCAGTGCCGGCGGCTCGGTGGCCCTGCCGGTGATCTCCTGCTCCCGCTGCATGAGGAAGGTGGGGCTCTGGGGCTTCCACCAGCTGGAATCTGCAGCTCCAGAGCCCGAGTCCTGCGGCCCGCCCGTCCCCACGTCCCCACGGAGGATGCTCACACGGAGCCAGGACACACTCCCGGTGGGATCCGAGCAGGTACAGCCTCCAGGGGGCACAGAGACACCTCCAGGGGCTCCACTTGGACACCTCCAGCACGATCCTGCTCAAACCACGGGCTGGCTCATCCATGTCCAGGATGCTCCTGGTGGGAAGGGAATGTGGAGCAGCTCCACATGGATGGATGAGGGTTTGGGCAGGATCCTCCCACCCCTTTCATGCTGCTCCATAATTCCCTGGGTTTACCCCCCTGGCTGCATGAGAAGAGTTGGGCTTCTCCACGGGGAGAGTTGGGCTTCTCCACGGGGAGACTTGGGCTTCTCCACGGGGAGAATTGGGATCCTCCATGGGGAGAGTTGGGCTTCTCCACGGGGAGAGTTGGGCTTCTCCATGGGAAGAATTGGAATTCTCCATGGGAAGAGTTGTGATCCTCTATGGGAAGAGTTGGGACTCTCCCGACTCCATGGCCACGGGGGAGCTGGAGGTGAGGTGTCCCCAGGAGCTCCATAATCCATTCCCTGGTGTTTTCCCCCACTGGCAGCACGAGAAGAGCCCGTCCCCATCCGTGTCCCGCCCGCGGGGCTGGGATTCTCCCAACTCCCTGGAGCGGGCGGAGCTGGAGGTGTCGAGCCCCACCCCGCGGAGCCGCCCCGTGACCCGCAGCATGGGACAGGGGGACAACATGGAAGTGCCATCCAGCCCCGTCCGCAGGGCCAAGCGGGCCCGGCTCTGCTCCTCCAGCAGCTCGGTGAGCCCGGCACGGGGATTTGGGAAGGCTCTTCCCCATCCAGGGGGCAGCTCCAGGTTTAACCCGTGGGATTGAACCCGTGCCCTGTTCCTTCCCCTCCTGCCCTTGCCAGGACAATTCCACGAGGAGCTTCTTCCACCCCACGTCCCAGCACCGGGACTGGTGTCCCTGGGTGAGCAGCACGGAGGGACAGGAATCCCTGGAGGACGTGGCATCCCACACAGAGAAGGCCGGGAATGGCGAGCCAGGGTGGCAGGTGGTGCTGAACACCCTCCTGGGCACCCGGAGCTGCGACACGGTGCCTGACACGGAGCCAGTGGTGAGCCTGGGAATGCCCACATCCAGAGCCAAGCGCTGCTTGCCCAGGGCTGGATCCCTCTGGGCAGGATTCAGGATGGGTGGGCTTTCTTTGGGATGAATCCCACTTGAGAGACAAGGACCAAACATGTCTCCAGGGTCTCCACTCCCCTCTGGCAGCTCCTTACTGGGATTCATCCATGACAATGTGGAGCTGCTCAAGGACTGGATCCGTCTGGGCAGGATTTGGGATGGGTGGGCTTTCTTTGGGATGAATCCCAGTTGGGAGACAAATACCAAATGTGTCTCCAGTCTCAGTTTCCCTCTGGCAGCTCCTTACTGGGATCCATCCATCCAATGCCTCAGACTGGATCCCTCTGGGAAGGATTTGGGATGGAAGACTTTCCCTTGGGATGAATCCCAGCTGGGAGACAAGGACCAAATGTGTCTCCAGTCTCAGTTTCCCTCTGGCAGCTCCTTACTGGGATTCATCCATGACAGTATTGTTTGTGGAGCTGGTCGAGGGTTGCATCCCTCTGGGCAGGATTTGGGATGGGGGGGCCTCCTTTGGGAATGTGACCCCAACTGGGAGACAAGGACCAAACGTGGCTCCAGTCTCAGCTCCCTCTGGCAGCCCCTTCCCAGGGTTCATCCATGACAGTGTGGAGCTGCTCAAGGACTGGATCCCTCTGGATAGAATTTGGAGCTGTTCAAGGGCTGGATCCCTCTGGGCAGAATTTGGGATCGATGAGTTTTCTTTGGGAACTCAATTCCAGCTGGATGACAAGGACCAAACATATCTGCAGTCTCAGTTTCCCTCTGGCAGCCCCTCCCCAGGGTTCTTCCATGACAATGTGGAGCTGTTCAAGGGCTGGATCCCTCTGGGCAGGATTTGGGATGGATGGACTTGCTTTGGACTGAATCCCAGTTGGGAGACAAGGACTAAATGTGTCTCCAGTCTCAGTTTCTCTCTGGCAGCTCCTTACTGGGATTCATCCATGACAATGTGCTGTTCAAGGACTGGATCCCTCTGGCAGAATTTGGGATGGGTGGGCCTCCTTTGGGAATGTGATCCCAACTGGGAGACAAGGACCAAACATGTATCTCCAGTCTCAGTTTCCCTCTGGCAGCTCCTTACTGGGATCCATCCATCCAGTGCCTCAGACTGGATCCCTCTGGGCAGAATTTGGGATCAATTGTCTTCCTTTGGGGTGAATCCCAACTGGGAGTCAAGTACTAAACGTGTCTCCAGTCTCAGTTTCCCTCTGGCAGCCCCTCCCCAGGGTTCATCCATGACTATGTAGAGCTGTTCAAGGGCTGGATCCCTCTGGCAGAATTTGGGATAGGTGGGCTTCCTTTGGACTGAATCCCAGTTGGGAGACAAGGAGCAAATGTGTCTCCAGTCTCAGTTTCTCTCTGGCAGCTCCTTACTGGGATCCATCCCTCCATCCATCCACCCATCCATCCCTCCCTCCATCCCTCCATCTCTCCATCCATCCCAAGCCTTGGAGCTGCTATAAACAGGACATCCAGTTTCATTCCATGTTCCCAGAGCTGCCCTCTGCAGCCATCCTGATCCCCAGCCTTTCCTGGCTTTCCCGAGCCAGGGGAGCAGAGCTGAGGCCACAACCCCTCTGTGGGTGGCTGTGGAGCAGCTGGCTCCTGCTCCTGCCTCCTTATCCCTTTGGATTCCCCTTCCAGCCCCCTCCTGCTTTGCCTGGGGCTCGGAGGAGCAGTGGGACAGTCCTGCTCCAGGATTTGTCTCAGGGCTTCCTGAGACTTGTGTGCCCAGCAGGTCCCTGCCCTCAGCAAGGCCTTGAAATTGGATGATCTTTAAGGTCTCTTCCAACCCAAACTATTCCATGATTCTGGGATTCTGGCTGTGCCACGTGCCAGGAAAATTCCAGCTGGTCCAGTGGGACCAGACCCAGCTCAGAGGCACCAGACCCCTGCTTGGAGTCCCTTTCCTCCTTCCTGGAGCCCTTTCCTGCTGCCAGGAGCCCTTTCCTACTTCTGGGAGCCCTTTCCCGCTTCCTGGAGTCCCTTCCCACTTCCTGGAGTCCTTTCCCTCTTTCTGGGAATCCCCTCCTGCTTCTGGGAATCCCCTCCTGCTTCTGGGAATCCCTTTCCTGCTTCCTGGAGCCCTTTCCTCCTACCTGGAGTCCCTTGCTCCTTCCTGGAGCCCTTTCCTGCTTCTGGGAATCCCCTCCTGCTTCTGGGAATCCCCTCCTGCTTCTGGGAATCCCTTTCCTGCTTCCCGGAGCCCTTTCCTGCTTCCCGGAGTCCCTTCCTGCTTCCCAGGGTACTTTCCTCCTACCTGGAGTCCCTTCCAGCTTTTTGCTTTGTTGTCACCTTGGGTTTTTTTCCCCTCCATCCCGTTGGTAAATTGGGATAACAAAGAAAAGGCACCAGCTGGGGTCCATTGGTGTCCCAAGTGCAGCCAGCTGGGATATTTGGGATGGAATTCCTGCTGCACAGCCTTGACTCTGGTCTTGTTTGCTCCCGTCTCTTCTAGAGCCTCTCGGAGAAGTCCTGCAAGGTGTTCCGTATTTTCCGGCAGTGGGAGAGCATGAATTCCTCCTGAACTCCTCCTGAACTCCTCCCAAATTCCTCCCAGATTCCTCTGCCTCTGGAAACCAGCACTGGGGGCATCGTGGCAGAGACCCCCCCCTGTCCTCGCTGTTCCTGGGCAGCTCTGTGCCTCGGGAAGGGCATCCCGAGGAAGCTCCAGCCCGGGATGCCCCTCCCTGCCTGCCTTGCTGAAGCCCCTGCCTTCACCAGTGAATTGCTGCTGTATCCCGAGGCTCCAGGGGCTCTGGGAGCTGTGCTGGAGCCGGGATGTGCCGTGGGATGAGGAGGAGACGCCGTCAGCTCCGTGGCGTCCGGCCCCGTCCCGCTGGAAGTGACGCCAGGTGGGAATAAACATTTCAGTTTTTCTTGGTTGCTTTTTCCTTCCTGCTGCTTTTTCCCGGGGTGGGATGAGCTCTGAGCGTGGGATGTGGCTCCTGCATCCCTGGTTTTTTGTGGGATCAGTGTCCCATCTGCCTTCCCTCTCTTTTCCCACTCCTCATTTCCTCATTTCCCAGCCCCTGGCCTCGTGTCACCGTGCCTGGAATCAGCTGTCAAAGCATCCCTCTGGAATGATAAATCCCTGGGTTGGAGGGTGGGATTTAGCCAAAAACCCAGGAAGGGGCAGGTCAGGCCTTCCCATGGCTTGGCATCTCATGGAGCAGGGAAAAGAAACCAGGAAGGTCCACCCTGATCTGTCACCTCCATCCTCGAGGATATCATAGAAGGAGCTTTGGGAAGGGCTGTGATTCCACAGAAAAGCCAGGCACAGCTGGATCTCCTCCCTCCAGGTGTGTCCCAGCCACCGGATGTGGCTGAAGGCACAGGGACTCCTTGGTCCTGGTTTTTGGAGCAAGGCAACCCCCCTGGAGGGGGAGCCTTCCTGGGATTCCCCAGCCCCACCTCTGGACTTTCATCCTGCCTTATCCCCTCTAAGGAATTTTCTGCCCATCCCATGCCTGGGAATGCTGCAGGTGCCTTGGGCATGATCCCTGCTCTCCCTGAACCCCAAAATTTGGGAATGCTCCTGCCCTCCTGGGTGGATCCTGGCAGGGATCCCCTGGGAAGCACCAGAGCCTGAGCTTGGGTGGGAATCCTTCCTTTCCCAGGAGGATCCTCATTCCCATGAGGCTTCCTCACCCCCTGGCCCTGCTGGGCTGGGATTTGGGATGAAGATGTGGGTATTCCCAGTCCAGAGGGGTGAGGATGGGCTGGGAGGTGCCTGGGCTGGGCATGGAGGAGCCTCTTTTCCAGCTTCCCACACCTGCAGATCTCTCTGTCCCAGCCCCTCCAGGTTTTCCCTGATCCCACAGAGCTCCCACAGCTCCCTGTGGCTTCCCATGGATCCCCCATTTCCAATGGTTTCCTGCAATTCCCAGTGGCTGCCCTTATTCCCCACATTCCCCATCCATTGATTCTGACTCCCCATCTCCACTGCGCTCCATGGCCATGGAACCATCCCACAAATCCTGGGATTCACCCCTTCCAGGGAGGACAATGTCCCCATTCCAGGGTGGACAAGGCCAGACAGCCTCTGTATCCCAATTTTCAGACCCAGAAAGGGTCAAACCCCCCAAAATTCCATGTGCTCCCACATCCAAGGGTGCTCCAAGAGTGGCCTTAAGGCTTCCCAAAAAATAACAGGATGCTGTTTTAGCCCCTGTTATCCTGAAATTCCTGTGGCAGAACTGGGGGGTCACACAGGTGGAATATGAGGAGTCCAAAAAAGTAGGAGGAAATCCTCATTTTGCCTGTCCTGTTCTCCCAGTTCTCAGTCAGGGAATGACAGGAGCCTGGATCCCAAATTTTCCACATTCTCTGCTGCCACAGAGCCCCGTTCCCCTCCCAAATTCCACCCCCCCACACACACACACGTGTGTTGCCTCCTGCTCCAGCTGCCTTCAGGGAATGCTGGGACACGAAATGGAGGAACTTTTCGGGATTCCTTGGCCGTGTCTCCTCCCCTGGCAGGGGAGGAACAGCGGGCTGAGTTTCTGGGATGATGCTGGAGTCAGGAATGTGGGGTGTGGAGAGGCTGGCTCCCATTAGTGCCCCGGGACACTGAGGCACCGGGGATGCCACGCCGGTGTCGCAGCGGAAATCCGGGATGGGCACTGGGCACTGGGGACTCCATCCACCACATTCCCAGCCTGCAATCCCAGGGAGAGGCTTGGATCCAGCAGGAAGTGACACTGGAATGCTGGACACCCCGCCCTGGCACGGGGATGGTGTTGTCCCTGGCATGGGGGGATCCCAGGATTGGTGGGGTGGTTCCCTCCTGGGCATGAGGGCAATGGAGGGGGTGTCAGAATCCATGGGAATGGGGAAACAGGGAAAAAGGGGGGAATGTTGGCCCTGGCACAGGTGTATCCCATGATTTGTGGGGTGACCTTGGTGGGGATGGGAAAATGGAGTGTCAGAAGCCATGAGGAACGGGGGGAAGGACAGGGAATAGGGGGAGCTGTGGGGAATTGCAGGAAACCACTGGAAATGGGAATAGGAACAGGAACCCCAGAATTTGTGGGGTGGTTCCATGATCCTGGTGCATCCATGGATGGGGAATGTGGGAGAAGCAGGGATTGGGAATGGTGGAGAACCCTTGGGAACGGGAGAGCCATGTGGAAGAGGGGAAACCCTTGGCCCTGCCATGGGAGCACCCCAGGATCTGTGGGATAGTTCCCTGATCCTGGTGGGGATGGGAAAAGTGGAGGAAGGGGGAGCAAGAATCCATGGGGAATGTGGGAGAGGCAGGGAATGTGGGGAGCCGTGGGGAATTTTGGGAAACCCTTGGAAATGGGGGAGCCACGGGGAATTTTGGGAAAGCCTTGGAAATGGGGGAGCCAGGGGGAATTTTGGGAAAGCCTTGGAAATGGGGGAATTTTGGGAAAATCATGAGAAACCCTTGGAAATGCGGGAGCCATGGGGAATTTTGGCAAAGCCTTGGCCCTGACCCTGTTGGGGACAGCAAAATGGACATGGGGGACACTAAGAGGGGTCGGAATCCCTTGGGAATGTGGGAGAAGTGTGGGAATAGCAGGAGCTGCCGGGGAATTGCAGGAAACCCTTGGCCCTGCCATGGGAGCACCCCAGGATTTTTGGGATGGTTCCCCTGGACCTTGGTGGGAATGGGAAAACGGAGATGTGGGGAGCAAGGGCAATGGCAGAATCCCTTGGGAATGGGGGAGCCATGGGGAATATGACATGGGAGCATCCTTTGGGAATAGGGAGAAGTGCGGGAATAGCGGGAGCCGCCCGGGGAATTGCAGCAAACCATTGACCCTGCCATGGGTGGGAGGGTTCCCTGAGGCACGGCGGGGACGGGAAAGCGGAGATTGGGGAGGGTGGGGAGCAGGGTCTGCATCACGATCCCGGAAAAACGGGAACGGGGGATACCCCGGGGGCTGTTGGGGGGCGGCGGAGCCCGGGCGGGGTCTCGAACCCGCGTCCCCTCCATCCCCGCCATCCCCCCCCTTCCGCCTCCGTCCCTCCCGGAACTACAACTCCCGTCACGCCCCGCGCGGGCGGCGCGGCGCTCGCGGGGCGCGGCCAATGGGCGCGCGGCGGGGCGGTGACGTCAGCGCGGGGTGACGTCAGGGGCGCAGCGAGAGGCTGTGGCAGAGGCGGCCGGGGCGGCTGAGGGAGCGCGAGCGGCGCGGCCGGGGTGGGGGGGGGCCCTGTCGGCGACAGCGGCGACAGCGACGATAGCGGCGACAGCACCCGCACCCGGCACCCGCAGCCGCCGGCCCGCAGCGCCACACAGCCCGGCCATCCCCCTCGGTGCCGGGCGGCCCGCGGCGGCGCTGACAGCCCGCCCGGAGCGCCGGGGGCGGCCGCGGCCACCATGTCGTCCCCCAGCCCGGGCAAGAGGCGGATGGACACCGACGTGGTCAAGCTGTATCCTTGCCGTGCCCTCGGGCTGGGAGGGGACGGGCCGGCCACGCTGCCCCCCCCCCCCCCCCCCGGCTGGGGCCCCCCGCGCCCCCCGGGGGCGGCCCGGCCTGCGGGGCCCTGTGCGGGGCCTGGCCCGGCCTGCCCCGGGCCTTGCGGGGCTCGGCCCCTCCCGGGGTGGTGCCCCCGCCGGGTGGGCGCCCCGCAGCCCCCTGCCCGCCGGGGCAGGCCGGGGAGGGCAGGCCCCGGGGCAGAGAGGCCTTGGTGGGCGCTCCGTGTTGGTGTGGTGGGGGTTGTTCCCCCCCGGCCCTCCGAGCGCCTGGGCCCGGCCCGGGGGCTCCGTCTGGGGGGGCCCCGGCGCTGTGGCTCGGCCCGGGGGTGGGCGAAGGGCAGCGGGGCCCCAGCCCGTCTCCCAGGAGGTTTATGTAACCTCCAGGGCTGCCGAGCCTTTATTATGCCCGTTTTCCCCCTTCTTCCTTTCGAGATCTGTTGATATTTTTTTCCTCCTTGTTTTCCTTCCCCGGCCCTTTTACGGGGCGGTGAATCCCTTTTCTCTCTCGTCTGGGGAGTGGGTGGCGTTGAAAAATATCATCGGGAATTCGGTGCCGGGGTTGTTTTATTAATAGTTTTTTTTGTTTACAAGGTGGCGGCGTGAGCCGGGGAAAGGGGTTAGGATTGGCAAGAGTGGACGAAATGCTTTTTTTGGGCTCCGTCTCCTGGATGTTCCCGACCTCCCTCGGCAGGGTTTGGGTTTGGTGGTGCTGCCGAGGGGGTCGGCGAACGCCGAGGGCTGGTTCAGTTCCCAGGGAGAGATAAACAAACTTCCTTGGATTCGGTGGTGTTTTTTTGGGAAGGTGGGGGGGGGAGGGAGGAGGAGCAGCAGCTCCTGTTTGTGGCTTATCGAAGGAAACTTGTGCCTGACGTTTCTCCCCCCCTCGCCCCCCCGGAGCTGCTCTCGGGGTGGTTTTTTACCCTGTTTCGAAGCAAATAGGAAATGAGTCCTGATGGTGCTCGAATCGGAGCTATTTTTATCCGGGGGTTTAAAGTTACACATGTCAGACTCCGCCGAACGCCATTTGGGATCGATGCTTAATCGCACCGGGAGGAGGGTCGGGAATTCCAGCTGTTTCCTGCGCTGGGGGGGGATAAAGCCTTCCTTCGGGATGGATCGGCTGCCCAGGGCCGGAGAGGGCCCGAGGCCCAGCCTGCCGTGCCGCTGCTCTGCTTCCCTTTCCCCTCCCCCTCGCCTTTTTCCTTTTTTTTCCCCCCTTTTTTTGTTCCCGTTCGTCGCCAGCCATCGCAGCATTTTGGGAGACAAAGAGCAGGTTTTCCCCCAGTGCCTTTGCTGCTGGGTGTTTTCCAGCGGCTGCCTAGGTAGAAATCCCTGGATATCCGGGATTCCTCGCCGTGCTGGCGAGTTGCTGCTCGGCTCTTTCTCCCCCGGCTTGACAAAAGGAACCTTTTCCCAAAGGAGGAAAGGCGCAGCGTTCCCGGTTTGCCGAGGGGGTGAGGGTTAGAGCAGCCGGGCTCCTGCGGACAACAAACTTAGGAAGTTGGATGTGTCAGATGACTCCTCTCCACTCCTCCCTCCCTCCCTCCTCCCTCCCAACCTTTTTTGTTTGTCTGCCTGGCTCGCCCGCAGCTCTCCAGGCCCCGGCTCCAGAGATTCCCTTGGGAATTTCCCTGCCTGGAAGCCGCAGGGAGGCTCTGCCGTGCCCCTTGGGTGGTGACCAGGGAAAAGACCCCTCTGAAGGAATGTCCTTAAGGCAGCTCCTCCCCGGCGCTCCGAGGGTTTTGTTGTGTCGGGCAGGTTTTTGTTACGGGGCTTTTCCCCCATTTTCCCTGCTGTTTCCATCCCTCTGCCGTGTCTCCGGCGGGGAATAAAGGGAGGGATTTATGGCCTGCCAAGGGGGCCACCTTTTGCAGGGTGGATAACGCGCTGCCTCCCCTGCTGTGCCAGGTTTGGGGGCTGAGCTGCTTTTCCCATTCTCAATCGCGACACGTCCGTGTCCTTTTGTGGCTCTGTCTTTGTGAGCAGGGGAGGGGAGAGGTGCCTGCTGCCCGTGGGGCTGCGCAGGGAGGGCAGGCCGGCCCTGTTGGGCTGCCCTTTATTCCTCTGGCTCGGGATGTGCCCCAGCTCTGAGTCACTCATTGTCCGTGCCCCGCTCTGGCCCGCGGGGCTGAGCCTGGCACGGGGGGCCACCTTCCCTGCCTCCTGCTCTGGGGGTCCCGCTGCGGGTCTGGGTGCCCTGTGCCCCCTCGGGGTGGGGGGCACTGCCACCACTGAGGGACAGCCCCAAAAACCCCGCTGGGTTCGCTCGCCAGCCTGTGGTTATCCATGGGGCAGCCCCCCAGGCCTCTCCAGCCGCCCCCCAGCCCCTGGCAGTGCCAGGCTGGGGGTGCCCCTGGCCGGGTGCCCCCAGTTTGGGCCCGAGGGGCGGCCTTGGAGCCGTGTTTGCAGGGAAGAGGCCTGGAGCACAGCTCCAAACTCCGCGGATTGGCTGCTCTGTTACTACCCGGAAACCAGGCCCGGGGCGGAGCAAGGCGGCAGCTCCTGGGGTGCCCCAACTGGGCTGTTTACACCCCAAATCCTCCCTTCCTGCCCCCCAAAACCCCCCCAGAGCCCTTTGGCCCGGGCTGCAGGGCTCCCCGCCCCGGCCGCAGCTCCCGCTTCCTTCCCTGCCGGCCGCTTCGCCTCCCTTTTGTGGGTAAATGGTTGTGGTCCCTGAGCTCTATTTTTAAGCAGCCGAGCTGGGAAAGGGAAGTGTCACCGTGTTTTGTGCCTGAAAGGAATTATAAATAGTGCCCAGCTTTATTTGACTGTCCCTGCGCTGCCCAGTTTACCCAGGGTTTGTAACACACGGCGAGCGTTGCGCTCCCTGCTAATTTTAGGCCCGTCCTAAGTCAAGGAGAATAAAGGTCCAAAGCTCCCGGGGGGGAGCGTTTTGTAATCACCAAACTCCCCCCCGTGTTTGCTCCGTGCAGGCAGAGGGGAGGACACAGTTTACATTTGGGATAAATTCCTTTTTATGCCCATTATAGGCTTACACCACACTTATCATCCGACTTGAACCCCTTCCAAGGGGAGTTGAGCAAGGGGGGGGTCACGTGGCTTTGTTCTCTCTGGCCTGTCCCCAGGGAAGAGCCCGTGCACTGGAATGTCTTGTTTTGGTAGGGGTTTGTTGTTGTGGGTTTGGTCTTTAAAGGCACACGTTTCTGGAAACTTTTGGGGGAGCCAGGGTGTGAGTTTGGGGATTCCTCCTGCCCCCAGGGGATGGGTGGAATCGCGTGGTGATGCTGCAGAAAGCACAGAGATGTGGCAACAGCTCCATTCCGGGGCTGGGAGAGCCCCCCCCTTTCTCCCAGAGCCATCAGAAGTGCTGGCACAGGTCGTGGCTGATCCGTAAAATCCAGGTAAATGTGGCTCAGGGGGTGGTGCCTGCTGCTGGGAGAACTTGAAATCCATGGATTCCTGCCAAATCCCAGCAAACTGGACCAAAAGATAATCTCTGTTGCCCAAAGGACAACTTCAGGGGGGGATTGTCCTGCTGCTTTTAGAGTGGAATTTGGTGCCTTTGCTGGTGGCTGGATGGGGATTTTCCCTGAAAATTGGCTGGAATTCTCAGTTCACTGTGCCATGGTTGCCTTGTCAGTTGGATCATGGAGGATATGGGAGCAGACCTGGAATGCCAGGGAGCACCTGCTTCATCATGGAATTGCCACAGTCGTGGAGATCCATTTGGGAATTACGGATTCAGTCAGGAGTGTTTGGAGTGTGCCTGTTGTGGCTGGACATCCCAGCCCTGCTTAAAAGGAGGAAAATAGGGAAAATAAGGGTTTTGCATTGCTGTGCACTGGGGTGATTTTAACTCTTTCCTTGTCTCATTCCCAAACTTCGGAGTGGCTTTGGAATTCTGAGCAGCCCAGCGGGATTGTGCCTCTGGTGCCAGTCCCCATGTGGCCTCGGAGCACTAAATGCTGATTAAACACCTTGTAGGGGCCCTTTCTTTGTTGGGACACCTTAAGGGAACCCCAAAGGGACCATGGGATTTCGGGAATGTGAGCGCCTTGCCTGGACAAGGGTGTCCCTGCTCCCCTTCCTGCTGCATCCAGGGGGTTGCTGCTCTTCCTTCTGGCTTTCCCAGGGAAGCTGCACTTGGATTTGTAGTAGGGATTGTTTTGGAGTGTCATCAGGACTCCCTTACAATCCCAGGGAGCCTCTGGGAAGCGACTTCCACGTGCCCAGCGTTTCTCAGCAGCAGCAGCAGCCCAGTAATGTCAGCTCAGAGCAGGGCTCCGCACCCTGCAAACCTGGCAGGGCTGGGGTTGGGGGATTAAGCAGGGGATGCCCCCCTCATGAGGCTCTGCATTGTGCCCTTTGCCAGGGGGAAATTCCACTGAAGCTCCCTGGAAGTGCAGCCTGTGTTTTGTCCTGGGTGTCGCTGGGCACTGCCTTGAAATGCTGCTCTTTAGAGGGTCTGTGTTTTGGGGGCTTTCAAGTCCTAGGAGAAGCAAAGCCTGCTGGACATTGGCTTTGTTGATTCCTGGCACACAGGAGGGGCTAATTCCTGTTGTGCTCCTGCCCTTCCTCTCCTGGGGAGCAGCAGTTGTGCTTTCTCAGGGTGTTTTCTCCCTTTGCTCTTAGAAGAAAATCACCTAATGGGTCCCTCAAACACATCCTGGGTCCCTATTCTGCCCTGTGTTCCTGGAGGAAGGTTGTGCAGACACTCTGGAAGCTCAGGGATTAAATCCTGCCAGGTGCTTCTTCCCAAGGGATGGGCACACACAGAGCTCACCTGGATCACTCTTGGCCATGGGGATGCTGAGGACAGGGCTGGCTGCAGTCCCTCTTCCCAAGGGGACAGGATCCCTGTCCTGCACCCCATGGGAAGCAGCACCAAAGCAGTGCTGGAATTCAGCCTCCTGGCAGGCTTTTCTCCCAGTTTTCTTCGGGGTTTTCCTGCTTCCATGGAGGCAAAGCAGCAGGAATTGGGCTCTTCTGGGAAGGTGCCTCTGGAGCCACCCCAGGACATCTGAGTGTTCCCAGCACCTCTCGGTCCTTGTGCCCTTCTTGGACTGAGGTTTAAACAGAGCCTCACTGGGGTAAACAGGACAGGGTGTTGAGGTGGCAGAGATCCCCCTGGTAAAGGCACAGGCGCCTGGATGGAGCAGATTCCCAGCCAAACAGCTCCTCCTCCCTTGTCTCCTTGAGTCAGGGGTGATTCCATGCTGAGGGAGAGGGCTCTGAATCTTCCCGCTCTCCTGGACTTGATTCCCACAGCAGAAATGGCTGAGCAGCACCTTGATTTTTCCTCTAAAATGTAAATGCCAGCTGAGAGTGGTGTTGGGGCTCAGCACTCATGTGTGTCCCATTGTGTGCACTCAGCTCCCTGCTTTCTGTGCTCCCTTTCCCGGGGCATTTGGTCCATGGAGTTCTGGAATAACGAGCACAGGGCCTGGCTCTTTGTGTCCCCTCACCAAAAGCTCCCGTGACAGGACTCGCCCAGCCTTGTCATCCCTGGGGGTTCCAGCAGGAGCCTCTGCCTGGGCTGGATCTCCCACCACATCCCGGGAATTGGCCATACTTTGCTTCCTGTCCCTACTGGGGTTCCCCTCCGTTTTTCCCCTTCCTGGGGTGTTCAGAGTTGATGGTGTAGCTACACTTGGAGTGCTGGGTGTGTCAGGGAAGGAAAAGCACTCCCTTATTCATCAATAAGGCATCTTTTCCAGTCTGTTCCCTGATTTTCCCTCTCCTCTCCCCTCTTAAGTGCTGCCTCCTCATCTTGTCTCTCCATCCTCTTCCAGTTCCTCGGCCTTTCTCAGGATCTGGCCAAGACTGAGGGTGGATTTATTGGAGAGCACTGATTTTCCTGCCTCTTGTGTATCTATTAATGATTCCCTGCAAACTGTGGCTGCTTCAGGATTCAGGACTCGGACACTGGTTTCTTTTGCAGCTTCCAAGAGCTGTCCTTCAGCCTTAAATCACTTGACTTGCTCCCTGGAGCAAATGGATCCGGCCTTCCAGGAGAAGCCAAACCCCTCCCCGAGCATTTCCTTGGAATGGGCTGTTCCAAATGAGTTTTCCAACTGAGCTGGTGGTTTGTCAACTCCAGTGCCTCTGAGGCTGGGAATTGCAGGGCAGGGATGTGTGTCCTGCCTGACCCACATCCAGGAGGTGGGGGAGACTCCCAGCTCTTTGTCAGTGACTCAGCCTGAGGAAGGGATGGACCCACTTGGGGAGCATTTCCAGAGGGTCAAATGCTGCTTTCCTGGGAACAACAGCTGCCAAAACCCCAGCCTCAAACCTGTTCTTTGGGGTTCTACAAAAACAATTGGGGGGGATCATTCTGGAAGGTTTTGCACTACCTGCCTTTGATTTTTTGTGTGTGTTACTCCCTTTAAGTTGTGGTGGTGTTTTTTGAGGAAAACTCTGCATTTGTGACCCATTTAGAGGAGTTGGACCCTGGGGGGATTTGTCCTCCCCTGTGGAAGGCGGAGGTTAAAAGCTGGCAGAGGATTGTTGGAGAAATTCTGCATTATTTCCAAATTCCAAGGGGTTTTTTTCACCTGGCCTTGAGTGCTGGGGGGTGGAAATTCCAGATGTGCAAATTCTGATTGTTCCCAGTCCCTCACCAGTGGATCCTTAATAATGCTTGGATTGGGACAGACTGTTGGGTTGGAGAGATGAGGTGGTGCTTGAGGAATAAATGGCATGGGGAGAGGAAACCCAGTGTCCATGCCCTGCTCCCAGCCCTGGGCAGGGACTGGCATGCAGAGCTGAGCTTAGGGATGTTTGCACTGGGGAAAACACACCCTGGCAGGGCCTAAAAGCTGAGTTTTTCCCTAAACCCAGCCAGTTTTTAGGGTAAGATGAGGTGTTTACCCCAAACAGGTAAAAGGCAGCGTGTGGTCCCACCCTGTGACCCTGAGTCACCTGCCCTGGGGTGGGTTGGAGGCTGCAGAGCTGGGGGGGTGGTGGATCATTAACTGGGACCAGCTGGCACTGTCTCTGAGGCCACTGGGGCTTGGCTTTGTCCTGCTGGTGGCAGGGCCAGGCCTGTCCCAGGGGACACCTGAGCCTTCCCAGCAGGAGAGCTGGGTGGGGACATTGGCCCTGAGCAGAGAGTGACAAGCATTGTGCTCTTAAGGGTGTTTCTGACTCCAAGTGGGGTTCTAAAACTGATTCTGACTCCAAATGGGGGTCTGAAACTGATTCTAAATCCAAATGGGGGTCTAGAACTGATTCTAAATCCAAATGGGGGTCTAGAACTGATTCTAAATCCAAATGGGGGTCTAGAACTGATTCTGACCCCAGTTGGGGACCTAAAACTGATTCTGACCCCAATTGGGGGTCTCAAACTGATTCTGACTCCAAATGGGGTCTAAAACTGATTCCAAATGAAGATGATACTTTAAAGCTGTCCTGTGAAGCTCTTCCATGAGCAGCATGGACGTGGTTGAAGAGTTAAGACCCATCTGGGGTTTAGGGGCAAATAAAGGTGCCCCTTGGAGTTCAGTGAGGAGGGTGTGAAGGCCACAGGTAGTTTTAGTTTGGGAAGAACCAGGTTTGGGTTTTCAGTGGGTTTGGGAAGGGGAGTTGTTGGCACTGAGAGGAACCTGGAAACCTGGGGCAGCAAACGTGGAATTGCAGGATGTTTGGGTGGGAAGGGACCTGAAATCCCACCCAGTGCCACCCCTGCCATGGCAGGGACATCTCCCACTGTCCTGGCCTTGGACACTCCCAGGGTTGGGAATTCCCAACTTCTCTGGGAAACAAGGCCATGGTATGGAGCTGCTTTTGGGTCATGGCTGTTCCCAAACTGATTTGTTTGGCAAAGTCCTTTTTAATTTATCTTTTTCTTGGTTTATTCTTTTATTTCCCTGGTTTTTCCTTCCCCTTTGGGTGTGGGGAGAGGTTTCTCCCTGGTGGATTCAGGGGAAGGCTGATGGATGGATCCATGGGATGCTTCTTGAAGGCATCACATCCCACTTGGCTTCTGTGTTGCTGAATTTTGGGAATTCTCAGCAAGGAGTGAGGCTGAGAAATCAGCAGGTCCAGTTTGTGTGGATAAAAATGACATGTGGAGTGACTTCCACGTGGATTTTAGGGATGGCTTTGCTTTGGAATCCTTGTGTGGACAAGAGGACTGTGAAGTCAACAAGGATAGGGAATATTCAGTGGAGGAATAGGTATTTCAATAGAAATGGATGTATTTCAATGGAGAAATAGATATTTCAATAGGAAAAGTACATATTTCAGTAGAGAAATAGATATTTTAATAGGGAAATTACCCTTTTAGGAGTAAAACATTTATCCTGGGAGTGGCAGATCTGACTCCTTGTGGTTACACTGATTTACTCCTGTGCTCCCAAAGGCATCTCCTACTTTTGGTTTCTGTTGGCTTTTTCCCCCCACTTTTTCAGGCTTTTCACCTTTTTGGGAAGTGGGGGAAGCAGAGAAAATAAGGGATGATGAGAGGAAGTGAGGACTCTGGGTTTGAGAGCCCTGGGAAGTGGATTCTCCTGGCTGGGAATAGGAATCCCTGCAGGTTTAGGTCCCATTGGGAAGGGGGGACATGGTGGGAAAAGTTGGGCTGGCAGAAATCAGATCCCTGGAACTCAGGGCTGGAGTTCCTTGAGAGGGAGGGAATTTGGGAGGTGTGGACTCACCCTGTTCCCACCTGGACACCATCCTGAGGTGGGTGTGGAGCTCCAGGGGCTGGGATTTACACAGGTTAACCAGGAGGTGCCATGGAAAGTAACTTGAAATACTTGCCCTCTTTGGAGCAGGAAGATTTCCCTGGAAAAAAACCCTGTGGGGACTTGGCAGGGACAAGAACAGTGTGTGGGGACCCCCAGGATTAATGACAGGGCTGGGAGGTGCCTCAAACCCCCAGTTTCACAGGACTGGAGAAACATTCCCAGTGAAACTGGGGCTGTGCACATCCTCAGGGTGCTCCCCACCTGCTGCAGCCTTTCAGACATCACTTCTCTGGGACAACTCAGGATTTTTCATCACTTCACTGGGAGACAGTGCAAAATACTCAGGATGAAGCAAAGGTTTGCCTGTGGCACTGGTTTAATCATGGCAGGAAATGGGGTTTGTGGGGATCCCAGGGGATGGGGCAGAGCCCGGGGGCTGCTGCTGCCTCTTCCCTACATTGTGCTCCTGGATCTGGGGCCTTTTTCTCCATGAGTTTTCCTCTGGAGCTGGCTGGATGAGTGGGAATTGGGTAGCAGAACACCCCTGGCCTAGTGGAAGGTTCCCTTGGAACCCTTGGAATTGGGGATCTTTAAGGTCCCTTCCAACCCAAACCATTCCATGATTTCCCTCTCCTTTGGGTCTGACCCAGCATCTCTGTCCTGTTGGAGCCTAAACTTCCAGTCCTCTGCTGATAAATAGGGAATTTGATGGAGTTGTCTTTTTTTCAGGCCTTTATCATTCTGTGCTTTATCTGCTTGGACACAACAGGATTAATGACAATTAATTATAGAATACAACAGCGCCATTAATGTGGGGTTTGAGTCCCAGGGTTCCTGAAATCCAGTGTCATCGGGACATTTTGGGATGTTCTCTGTGTGACTCCCCCTGCTTCTCTCCAGGCTTGGAAGGCACAGGAGGTGGGACTTGAGGCAGGAGAATTCCATGGTCCTTTGTCAGGGAATTCCGTGGTCCTCTGTCAAGGAATTCCATGGTCCCCTGTCAGGGAATTCCATGATCCTCTGTCAAGGAATTCCATGGTCCCCTGCAGGAGAATTCCATGGTCCCCTGTCAGGGAATTCCATGATCCTCTGTCAAGGAGTTCCCTGGTCCTCTGTAGGTTCCTGTCAAATACCAGCAGGGAATGCACTGCTGAGCATCCCAGGAAAAGGCTGCCCATCCCTGTGGATGGGGCTGGGATCCTGGAGGATTTTGTGCTCCTCCAAGGTGCTTCCAAGAGCAGAGCAGGCCCTTAACGAGGGTCCTGAGGCAGGAGGTGGGGAATGGGGTATTCCCTGGCTGTCCAAGGTGTGCCATGGATTGGGGCTGAAGCAGAGCCTCTCTTTGAGGGGGAGGTGACAATTCCAGGTGCCACTGGGGCCTCCTGGGGCAGCAGGGCCTTGCCACGTGCACATTCCTGCCCCAGGAAGTGGCTGGAGCTGCCCAGCCCATCCCGTGTGTCACAAACCCCACATCAGGTGCTTTTTAGGTCATTACCTAAGCGGTGCTTTAGTCAGGCCCCACTAAATTTAGCCCATGAGCCAGCAGTGAGGCTTTGTGTCCAGGGTCCTGCCCAATCCCTGTGGCTGGGCTGTGGCCCACAAGCCATCCTGCCTGTGCTGAAGGGCAGGGATGGAATCCCTGCTCCCCTGTGCCTTGGAATCCCAGGGCTTTGCTCCTGGAGGCCCTGGCTGAGGAGCTGGAATTCCAGGGCAGAGTTTGCTGAGTGTGGCAGGGCAGGGAGCTTCTCGTGGAGCACAGGCTTGAATCCCTCTCCAGGAGGAGAATCCTGCCCACTTCTTGTGTCTGGAATATCCTCCCAAATGTCCCAAAATTGCTGACCTCTGGAGAGCTGCACAGGCTTTGGGATGGGGATAATTCCTGCTCAGAGTAAAGGGGGAAAACCACTTTCCTCACTAACCTTCCAGCGTGTCTCAAGTGAGGGATATTCCCACTCCTTTTCCAAGCAGAGATGAAGTAAAAAGGGAGGGAAATGAGGCACAAAGGGAAATTTCCAGGCTGCTGGTTGGGCACTTCCAAGCTGTCCTTTATTTCTGGATTATTCCAGAATTCTGGCCTTTATTTTACTCCCCTGATTATTCCAGGGTTCTGTTGCTTTCCAGAGCCCTCTGGTTAATTGGGGGATTTTTTTTTTGTGGATTAGTAATATTGTCCCCCCAGAATGGGTTCAGGTGTGTCCAGGCTGCTTTATCCTGATTCCCAGAGAAATCTGGGATCAGTGGGTGTGTCTCTGAAAGCCTCTGGGGCTGCTGGAGGTCACCTGGAACTGGGAGCATCCAGCAGAGGGCACATCCAGGCTTTGTGTGCTGGGCAGGCACAGACTTTGGGGTTTCAGCAGCTCTGAAGGGACAGAGCTTCCCAAGCTGGGGACAAAATCCCCCTTTCCAGGCATCTGGGGACAAAATTCCCCTTTCCAGGCAGCTGCACCTGCCAAGGACCATGCTGGGCCCTTTGTCTCCCCCCCAGTGGGAATTCAGGGGGCTCATGGCAAGGAATCTCTCCTGTTTCAGCTGAGTTTCCCTCAGTGTGACAAAGCTCTGCCTTCACTCTCCAGAGCTCCACAGCCAGCCTGAAAAGTGGGAATGGCAGAGCCCTGGCAGTGGGATTTCTGTGGAATTGGGATGAATCCGAAGCTGGGGTTGGAGTTCTGGGGTTTTGTTTGACCCACACAACAGACATCCAGCGTTGTCACTCCTGCAGGGAACCTTCAGGCAAGTTGGGTTTCTCTTTTCCCTGCAGGAAAATGTGGGCACAAATGTAGGGATGGCTCATTTGGGATGGTGTGCCTCTCCTCAGGGAGCTGAGAGGGAAGGGGGATAACCAGTTGTTGTAGAATTGGGATTGGGAGCAGAAGGGATGGATGAGGAGCTCCTGATTCCAGCAGGTGCCAACTCATCCCTCTGTCCTGGTCCCTTTTTCCAGGTGGATTTGGGGAGTGTCCCTGCAGGGGGGACTGGGGGGTTTTAAGGTCCCTCTCAGCCCAAACCACCCTGTCATTCCATGTTTTCCATGTTTTCCAGCTCCTACTGACCCTCTTCCCAGCCTCAGGAATGTATTTGTGTTTCCCAGGGCTTGGTACCTCCCTCAGGGTGGGGAGGGGGCTGAGGGGTAAACTCACACTTATTAATGAAGCCTCTAAATGAGGAGGGGGAAGTGGCCTGGACCAAAGTGCAGTGGGATGTGGGATCTGGTTCTGGGATCTCTGCAGGAAGCCCCGAGCAGGCCCCATTCCAGAGCTGGGATAAAGGGCATAATTGGTTTAATAACCATGGCAGGCACTTGTGGGGTTCCTGGAGGTGTTTATGGAGCAGACTGGCATGCAGGGAATTCCTGCAGCTTTTCCTGCAGCACCTTTTCCTGCAGCACTTCCTGGGGCCTGGAATTCTGGGGGTTTGTATTGCAGGGGACCTGCAGAGCAGGGAGACTTCATAAACTGCAGGGTGTCAGAGTGGGGAAGGTGTTTGTTCCTAAATCATTGGGGTTTTTAACCAGGGTCTGGAAGGTGTTTGTTCCTAAAGCTTTGGGGTTTTAACCAAAGTATGGTGTTTGTTCTGAAATCTTCGGGATTTTTAACAAGAGTATGGGATTTGTTCCTAAATCATTGGGGTTTTTAACCAGGGTCTGGAAGGTGTTTGTTCCTAAAGCTTTGGAGGTTTTAACCAAAGCATGGAAGGTGTTTGTTCCTAAATCATTGGGGTTTTTAACCAAAGTATGGGAGGTGTTTGTTCCTAAATCATTGGGGTTTTTAACCAAAGTATGGAAGTTGTTTGTTCCTAAATCATTGGGATTTTACTCCAGGTGTGGAAGGTGTTTGTTCCCAAATCATTGGGATTTTAACTAGGGTCTGAAAGGTGTTTGTTCCTAAATCTTTGGGGTTTTTAACCAGAGTATGGAGTTCCTAAATCTTTGGGATTCTTAACCAAAGTGCAAAGTTGTTTGTTTCCAAATCTTTGGGATTTTTAACCAGAGTATGGAAGGTGTTTGTTCCCAAATCAGTGGGGTTTTTAACCAAAGTATGGAAGGTGTTTGTTCTGAAATCATTGGGGTTTTTAACCAAAGTATGGAGTTTGTTCTGAAATCATTGGAGTTTTTAACCAAAGTATGAAAGGTGTTTGTCTCTAAATCTTTTGGATTTTTAACCAGGGTGTGGAAGGTGTTTGTTCCCAAATCATTGGGATTTTACTCCAGGTGTGGAAGGTGTTTGTTCCCAAATCATTGGGATTTTAACTAGGGTCTGAAAGATGTTTGTTCCTAAATCATTGGGGTTTTTAACCAGAGTATGGAGTTTGTTCTGAAATCTTTGGGATTTTTAACCAGAGTCTGGAAGGTGTTTGTTCCCAAATCATTGGGATTTTTAACCAGAGTCTGGAAGGTGTTTGTTCCCAAATCATTATGATTTTTAACCAGAGTCTGGAAGGTGTTTGTTCCCAAATCATTGGGGTTTTAACCAGAGTCTGGCAGGTGTTTGTTCCCAAATCATTGGGGTTTTTAACCAAAGTATGGAGTTTGTTCTGAAATCTTTGGGCTTTTAAACCAAAGTATGAAAGGTGTTTGTTCCCAAATCATTGGGATTTTTAACCGGGGTGTGGAAGGTGTTTGTTCCCAAATCCCCCAGTGCTGTTGTGTGTAGGATCCTGCCTGAGCTGCTCCTTTAAATCCCAATTCCTTGGGCCAGCTCCGAGGGGTAGCAGCAGATCTGATCCCTGGGAAGTTGGGGCAGGCCAGCCCGACCCTCCTGGCTTGGCAGTGATCCATAAAAGGCCCAGCTCCATTTGGGATGTGCCCTCCCAGGGGAGGTGCTGCAGCTGCATCAGGGGCAGGGCTTGGGGTGCCCAGCCAGGGATTTGGGGTGCAAACCCCTTCCCTGGGCTGGAATGGGGAATGAGGTTGCCCCAGGATTTGTCCCCCTGTGTTGCTTTGGGCCAAGGGAGCTTAACTAATCTCCAGCTTAAATTCCAGAGTCAGTTTGCTTTTATTTCCTCACTCTTTAGAATTCCCACTGGTTGGGGGATTTGGGTTAAAGCTCTTTTTCTGGGAGGATTGTCAGCAACAACCTTTTCCCAGGGAGGCTCCAGACTGCTGGAGCTGCTGGATCAAGTGGTGTGGAACAACCAGCTTGGGAATGGCCTTAAACTGAAGGGGGCAGGTTGAGATTAAATGCTGGGAAGGAGTGGTGAGGGGCTGGGATGGAATTCCCAGAGGAGCTGTGGATTCCTTTTCCCTGGAAGTGTCCAAGGCCAGGTTGGATGGGGCTTGGAGCAGCCTGGGACAGTGGGAGGTGGGATTGGATGGGCCTTGAGGTCCCTCCTAACCCAAACCACCCTGGGATTTTATGATTCCATGAAAGCTCCGTCGCTCCCTCTCCTCCAGAGGGAGGAATCCTTCCCAAATCTCTTGGAGAGACCTTGTTCCTGTGCTGGCTGTGCAGGAACCCCCAGCAGGGTGGCAGGCTCTCTAGGAGCAGCTTGGCATTAAAGCCAGGATTGAGCTCCTGTTGGACTGAAGCTGAAGCAGCTTTGAGAGGACCAGAGCTGCCTCATTTTCCCTGGCACTGCCCCATTCCATGCTTTCCATGGCTCTGAGCGGGACTTCCAGCTGCAGTTCCAGGTAGTTGTTGCTGTGTCAGCGCTGAGGGTGGTGGTTTGTGAAGGCTGGGCTTTGTAAAGCAGAGCCTGGGGCAGGTGGGACCCAGAAATGCCTCACTGGGGCTTTGTTTCCGTATTTTACATGCTATGGGGGGCTCTGGGAGCAGGGAAGGGACAATCCCACTGGATTCTGTTCCTGGCAGCCCAGGGGCAGGTGAGACCTTATCCTGATTCCAGAGGAGCAGGAGCCTAAACAGGACTTCATCCTTGGAATGTTTTAATGCTTCAAGGCTGAGTCTGGGGGAAGTTTCTTCCAGAGAGGACTTGATTTTTGTTGGAGACATCCTGGGGTGGAGTGTTTTATTGAGAGGATCCTGGGGATTCCTTTCCTTACCCATCCTGGATTCCCTCCTTTAACCATCCTGGGGATTCCTTCCCTTACCCATCCTGGATTCCCTCCTTTAACCCTGCTGGGATTCCTTTCCTTACCCATCCTGGATTCCCTCCTTTAACCATCCTGGGGATTCCTTCCCTTCCCCATCCTGGATTCCCTCCTTTAACCCTGCTGGGATTCCTTTCCTTACCCATCCTGGATTCCCTCCTTTGGCACTGTCTCAACCCAGGGCTGGGCTGCAGTCTGAGCTGCTGGTCAGCATCCTCTGGCTGAGTCTGGCCCAGGTCAGCACCTTTTGCAGGCAAGAAAAGGCCCAGCCTAAGAGGAGCAAAGAGGATTTATTTGGGCTCTGATTCCACTCTCTGCTCCCTGTTAAAATCAGGCTTGGACTGAAGCTGAATCGATTCTAAGCATAAAAGAGGTGCTTTCTCCCTCCTGCCACCAACCCCTTGTTTAAAATCGACATCTTGAGGCACTCCTGGATTTGTTTTCCCAAAGCTAAACCCTTGCCTAAGCTCAGCTCTGCCTCTGTCACGTCCTGAGGGCTCAGGGTTGGTGTCACCTTTGCTGAGGGACTTTCTGAATGACTGGGGAGGGTTTTTTGGGGAGGAAAAAGCATTTCAGTGAAGGCCAGAAACATAAACCCAAAGTGCACCTGAGGGGAAAGGCCGTGTCTGAAAATCACAGCCCCAGCTCCCCCTCCTGCCCCAGAGAGCCAGAAGGTCCCCCCTGAGCCTCCTTTTCTCCAGGCTCAGCCCCTTCCCAGCTCCCTCAGCCCCTTCCCAGCTCCCTTCCCTGCCCTGGAGAAAAGATCCCATATCTCCCTGTCCCTGAAACTTCTCAGTGGAGCCACACAGGGTTGGGGAGGGCGAGGCATTCACTGGTTTCCTGGAGGAAAGCTCAATCCAGCATGGAATGGGATGCCCCTTGTCTTCCTGGGGGGGTTCTGGGTAGGGAACACCGGGATTGGAGCCTGGAATGTTGGGAAAAGGCTGCCCTGGGGTTGGGTCAGTTCAGAGCAGCCAGGTGGCTGCTGGAAAAGCTGCTTTTCCCTTTTCCTTGTTCCTCCAGTTCCTTGGCAGGAGATCATGGCAAGCAGCCAGAGGTGAATCCCTCCAAGGGAAGGAAGCCAGGCTGGAGCAGCACTTCCTTCTCCCAAAATCCCTCCCTGTGCCCACAGGGAATTCCTTTGGATGGGGTTGCTGCTGCCTGGGGTGTTTATCCCGGGGAAACTTGCCATCCTTGGTGTGGAACTGGGAATGAGCTGTGCAGAACAATCCAAGAATTCCCTTTCCCGTGTCATTTCCCATCTGAGGCAGCTGAAATCCAGGAGAGAAGTGCTGGGAAAAGGCTCCTGTTAAAGCCAAGCTGTTTCCACCAGGAGTGAAGCAAAGTCCAGGTGGCTGCTGAGTTGTTCATTCCCAGTTCCTGGGGCATTCCCAGTTCCCAGGGCATTCCCAGGTGCCCACAGGAGTGGCTGCTGTCCTGCAGCACCCCGGGGTGCTGGCCCTGGATCACTTGGCCCATGGCAAGGAGGCCAAAGGGATGGCAGAGGGATTTGTCACCAGAGCTTTCTGGGAGCTCCTTATCCTCTCCTTTTTCCTCACTCTGGGGGATTTAAGGGACTTTTGTGGCTCCCAAAGCTGGGGGATTCCTGATCACGGAGTCATGGAATGGTTTGGGTTGGAGAGGACTTTAAAGCTCAGCCACTGCCCAGCTCAGGGACACCTCCCAGTGTGCCAGGGTGCTCCAGCCTGGCCTTGGACACTGCCAGGGATGGATCCAGGGGCAGCCCCAGCTTCTCTGGGCAATCCAGCCCAGCCCCTGCCCACCCTCCCAGCCACCAATTCCTTCCCATATCCCAGCTAACCCTCCCAGGGAAGAATCCCCTGTATCCTGTTAATAACCCCTGTGGTTGTTCCCAAGCCTTGCATCCCAATCCAAGCCCTTTTCCTTAGCCTAATTCCCTTCCTGGTTTTTTGGTAGGAATTTTCAGGCTTTGCCTAAAAGGGACAAGAACCAACCAAGGCTCCCTTTGGCCTGTGAATATTCCATGGATTTGTGAACCCCAGAGTGTGCAAAGCTCAGCTTTAATGTGGAGAGGGTGTGAACTCCCAGATCCAAGGGGTGTTCTGGCTGGAGCTGCTGGGAATCAGCCTGGGAGAGCTGGGCTTTGCTCAGTGGTGCTTGATTTGGTCCTCAGCAAAACCACTGGTGTTTAAGCATTGGCTTTTAGCAGGGAAATCACTGGAATTTGGGGCATTTCAGGCTCTTCTGCCCTGGGGGAGTTGCAGGTGCAGGAGCTCCTTGCCATGGAATAGGGCAGAGCAGGAAAACTGGAGCCAAACCAAACCTCCGGGAATTTTTCCCTCTCCCCACGAGGGGATGGAGGTTGTGGAATCCAAACTCCTCTGGGAGTCACTGTGCTCAGGGAAGTGTGAGAATTCCTGGGGGATGCCACGGAGGGGACTTGGATCTGCTCCCCCACACTCAAGCATTCCATGGAATTGGCACTTTGGGAGCCTTTGGGAGGAGATGTCATGGATCACAGTTGAAGCTCTGAGTGGGAATTCTCTGTTCCTGGCGGATCAGGAATATTTAGGGATGTGCCTGTGGGTGTCCAGGGGTCTCTTCCCAGTGCCATGAAGGTCCAAAGGGTCTCTGTAATTCCTGCAATCCCGAGCAAACTTTGTGCTGGGAAAGCAGGAAAGCTTTTCCATCAGAGTGAAAAATCTTGGGAGAGGGAAAAGGGGATCTGGGTTTAATTCCTGGAGAGTTCCTGCCAGGCTCCTGCTGGGATTGAAGGATTTGATACTCAATATTCCCTCATGTGGGAGCAGCCCATGGGCTGGCCAGGGGGGAATAACCTTGGATTGTCTCCTGCTTCCCTGGAAATGCATGGGAAGGTTGTTGGTGACAGGTCATTCTGTGGGATGTTATTCCCAATCCATGAATCCTGGTTTAGAGCAGAGTTCTTCAGCTCTGGGGGAGAGACATCACCAGGAATGGTGTGATCCCAGCTTTGCCTGGAGTGGAGATTTCTTGCCTTTCCCTCTGGATTCCCTTTTCCTTTTCCTTTTGTATTCCCATCTTCCTTTTCCCTCTGTATTCCCTTCTCCTTTTTTCTTTGTATTTCCCTCTGCATTCCCTTCTCCCTTTTCCCTCTGCATTCCCTTCTCCCTTTTCCCCCTGTATTCCCATCTCCCCCTCCCCTTTCCCTTTGTATTCCCTGAGCCAAGCATCTTTGAGGGGAAGGGCTGGCTCATTCCCAGCCCCCTCAGTGCAGGGAAGGGATTTTTTGGGATGCACAATGAACTCTGCCCCCCATCCTTGTGGTGCTTTGGCCACGTGGACGTGCCTGGACACTTCAGTTCCAGGCAGGGGGATGTTTGGGATGTAGAATTGGGAATATTTGGGTGGGCAGGCTCCCCTGGAGCAGACCTGGGCTATTCCTGCCTGGATTCCCTGTTTTCCCTGACCTGGGGGCTCAGGATCGAGAGCAAACACGAGGTCACAATCCTGGGAGGACTCAACGAATTCGTCGTGAAGTTTTATGGACCACAAGGAAGTAAGTGGGGAACGGGCCCCTTCCCTGAGAACCAGCTCATTTTGGGGCTTCCTGCAGCTGCCAGCTCGGCCCTCTGCCCTGAGCCCTTTGTCCAGGTGGATTTGGGGAGGAAGATTCCATTCCAGGAGCTCTTCATGTTGGGATTTTCCTCAGGATCCCTTAAAATCCCAGATGAACCCCCACTATTCCCAATTAAAAGCACGGATTTCGGATCAGGCAGCACAGGAAAAGGGCTTTTCCACAGGAGATTTGCCACGAAATCTTCCCCCTGAGGGAATGTTTTATCCCAGGGATGTGTTTTCCTTCGTGCTGGGGCTCCATGTGTTCTGACCAAGTTCCAAAGTGTCCTAATTCCTGCATTTCCTTCCTTGCAGCACCTTATGAAGGCGGAGTGTGGAAAGTTAGAGTCGACCTTCCTGATAAATATCCTTTCAAGTCCCCATCCATAGGTAAGGAATCCTCTTTTCCAACCCTCAGTGCCTTCCCTTTGTGTCAGGAAAGATTTCTCTCATTAATTTAATTACTTAATTGATTGGAATTGAGATTAAACTCAGTGCAGGGTAAATTAAATTACACTGAAAATGATTTCCTCAAAATATGGAAATGAACCCTTCCTCTCAAGCCTGGAAAATTATTTCATCCAAGATTTTGGGTGCCAAGGGAGGAATTCCTGGCTGGAGCTGTGGGAGCTGGGAATGGCACTTGGATCTGTATGTTCAGGGATTCCATCCCCCTCCCAGTGATCCATCCCAAGGTGAGGACACCCAGGGAATGGGGGGAGTCCAGAGGGCAAACCCCCAATTTTGGGGACGTGTCCCAGGGGGGGTGGCAGTTCAGGCAGGAGCCTCTGGGAGCAGGGATTGCAGGACCCCCTGCACAAACTCAGAGCAGGGATTGACCCCCAGAGAAATTCCAGCTTGGCCAGGCTTGTTTGGCCCTGGAGAACAGCAGGAATTGGATGAGGAGTTCTGATTCCAGGCTCTGTCCATCCTGTCCTTGTCACTGGGATGTTCTCAGGGGCCAAACTCAACCCCAGGATCACCAAAACAGCCCAAATCCCTTGGAAAACTGGAGCAGGTGCAGGAATTCCCAACATCCCTGTTGTGGCCTGTTGGGAATTCAATCCTCTGGCAAAAGTGGGGGGGTTTGAGGGTGGGAATGGGAATGTTGGGCCCTTTCCAACCCCAGCACCCTCCTTTGGAGCTGACAAGGATTGCCTTGGGGGTGCCTTTGCTTTGGGCTCTGTGTGCTCCAGGTGTGACTGGGAACCTTGGGATAGACCCTCTGGAATCATGGAATGGTTGGGAAGGGACCTTAAGCCCCTTGGGCAGGGGCACCTCCCACCAGCCCAGGGGCAGAACTTCCTCCTTGCCTTGGTGTTGGTCTCCTCAGCATTATTTTCCCTGCAGTTCTTCCCAAGAGGACCAAAAATGGGGTTTTGTGCCTTAAACCAAGGCCAGACTCCCCTCCCAGCTGGTGGAGCCTTAAACCCTGCCCGGGCTGGGTCCCCACTTGGGGCTTTAGGCTCCAGTGGGAGGGGCTGGGACTGCCCTGGGAACTGCTCAGAGCTCTTGGGATAGATGGGAACAAGTGGCTGAAACCCCCCTCTTTCTCCCCAAAAACTGGGGTCTGCTGAAAACCCCCTTTTTACTCCCAAAAAGCTGCTCCGTGCAGAAAACCACCATTTTTCTCTCCCCAAAACCCCCTTTTTACTCCCAAAAAGCTCCTCTGTAAAGAAAACCACCATTTTCCCCCCCAAAACCCCCTTTTTACTCCCAAAAAGCTGCTCCGTGCAAAAAACCACCATTTTTCTCTCCCCAAAACCCCCTTTTTTTACTCCCAAAAAGCTGCTCTGTGCAGAAAACCACCATTTTTCTCTCCCCAAAACCCCCTTTTTGCTCCCAAAAGATGCTTCTTGCAGAAAACCACCATTTTCCCCCCCAAAATCCCCTTTTTACTCCCAAAAAGCTGCCTCTTGCAGAAAACCACCATTTTTCTCCCCCAGAAAATACCTCTTGCTGAAAACACCTTTTTTCTTTTTTGAAACCCCCTTTTTCCTCCCCTGAAAGGTGAAACCCCCCTTTTTCCTCCCCCAAAGCTGCCTCCTGCTGACAGTTCCCTTTTTTACATCTTGAAACCTCCCTTTTTCTCCCCAAAAAGT
>JAWMRD010000037.1:720283-732720 GCA_035584875.1 Syndactyla subalaris | reverse complement strand
TCCATTTTTTCCTCCCCCAATCCCATTTTTTCCTCCCCCAATCCCATTTTTTCCTCCCCCTTTTCCCCCCAGGAGGGGTTTGTTTGCCTTGGGTGCCCCTTCCCTGCCCCAGCCCGGTTTATCTGCCCTCCCAGGGCTGGGTGTGCCTGCTGGGCCATCCCGATATCCCACATCCCAAGCTCTGGGCATCCCAGATAACCCCAGCCCTATCCCAGGAATGGGATCCTGTGCTCTCCCACCAATTCCCAGTGCCCTGAGCACTGTCCAACTCAGCTCTGCATAACCCAGGGTTGGGAATTTTCCCTGGGAGTCTCTGATCTTCAGGGGTGGGATTGAAGGATTTCAGGGATGGGAGGTCTCCGTCAAAGCTGATTTGTGGGAATAACCCCGGAGCCAGTCGGGATCCTTGGAATGCTGTTGGTGCTTTGTCAGCACAGAATTCCCATTCCCAGTTCAGGAGGAGGAAGCTGTGCTGGTTTCAGGAGAAAGGAGGGTTTGGGCAGGGCTGCTCTTTCCCTGGGCTCCTGGTGCCATGGAGTGAGGCTGTGGGAATGTGTGGGAACACCCTTGGGAATGAGGAGTGCAGGGAGAGGACGTGGCTCTTCTTCCCTTGGGGAAAGCCTGAGCTTCCCAAAGCTCAAAGGGATCATTGCTGTGTTTTCTCCATCCTTCCCCCTCTTCTGCCTCATGAGAAAGGAGAAGGGTTTGGGATCCAGGAGCAGCTCCAGCTCTTGGAGCCGGGATTTGAACTCCTGGGAGCTGCCCCACGTAAGGATCTCATGGAATCACTTCCCTCTTTACACTCTGCCTCAGTTTTTCAAGCCAAGCTGTGCCAAGGTGGTCCTGGAATTCCCTGGGAGATGTTCATGGAATTCCCTGGAGGTTGTTCTGGCTCCAGGTGTCATTCCAAGCCCTGGGCTGTGTTGATGCAGAATCCGTGAGGGCAGGAGAACATGGAATTACACTGGTGTCCCGTCACACGGGAAGACAGGGAGCCCAATCCATGGGGCAGCTCTGATCCCAGTGGGATTGGCATTGCTCCTTCTTTGGGAAGAGACAATATTCCAGGGGCTGGACAAAGCTGAGGGGAGTTGGGAGCTTTTTCCCTGGAAAATAGGGAATTTTTTCTGCTTCTGGAGCTCCTCTGGAGAGAAAACTTGGGTGTGTTCTGAGTCCTGGGAGGAGCTTTCCCATGGATTGAGGCAATATCCCAAACTCCAGTTTCTTCCCCAGTTTTATCCCTGCCAGAAGCAACAGGGGCTGTGGCTTGAGTGGATTGCTGCTGGATGCAGGGATATTCCCAGAAATGCCGGAATTCTCAGTCCATTTGTCAGGGAAATAACTGACAAAGCCCATTTCCCATCCCTGCTCCATGTTTTGTGCCAGGCACGTCCCACATCCAGGGATTTGGGTGTTGGATTGTCCCCCTGCTCCCTCCATCCTGGGCAACCCTTGGCATTGGGGCTGCTTTGAGGAAGGGAGGAGGGAGTCACAATTCCAGGAATACCTTTGGGTTAGACCCCTTTTTGTGGGAGAACAGGGAAATCCCAGCTGAAGTCTTAAACTTGGAAAAGCCCAGTTTGTCTCTGGATAGTCCTTAAATCCCAGGGCATCTCTGGGATGTTTGGGATCTTGGAATCAAAGGATTTTCTGGAAGGGTTTAATTGGCAAGTCAGGACAGAGCAGACCCTCTCAGGTCTGGCTGACCTCAGGAAATCCCAGGCTTTTCCCAGGAAAGGGTCTATCCACCTGGCTATTGATCCCTGTTTCCTGCTATTATTGATCCCTGTTTTTCCTTGCAGGATTCATGAATAAAATTTTCCATCCCAACATTGACGAGGCGTAAGTAAATCCCTCCTTCCTTCCTTTCTGCCCCCAAATCCTCCAGAATTCCACAGGGTTTCTCCCTTTTTTTGTCATTTAAGGGCACTTTCCTGTCCTGGAGTCGCAGGAAAAGCTCCAGTTTGTTTTATTTGTGTACAAATTGATGGAATTAATGAGGAATAAATCAGGAGTAAATCCCTCATCCAGGGCATGGGAAGGGGGGAGGGTTAGATTCGACCCCCTGGTTATTTTTGGGTGTGACTGGGTTTAATTCCATCTTTCCCATGTTTTGAAGCCCTCCTTTTCCATGTTTTCCAGGTCAGGAACTGTCTGTCTAGATGTAATCAATCAAACCTGGACAGCTCTCTACGGTGAGTTGGGGATTCTCAAAGCTGGGTGTCATTCCAGGACGCTTTTGGGGGGGTTTTACTGAATGTTTGGGCTCCTCACTGAGCCAAAATCCTGGGAAAAAATGAGGTTTCCTTGGAGGTGAGGAGGTGGAATTGCATCCAACTCCTGCAGGATGTTTTGGGGATAAATGTCCTTTTTAGAGGTGGAAAAGACCTGTTAAAGTGGGATTTAGGGAAAGCTGGACTTGTTAAAGCAGAGCTGAGGTTCCACCCTGGGCTTGGCTGCATTTTGAAACTGGGAATTCCTTAAATATTCCGGTTTTTCTTTGTGGAAGAGTTTCCAGGGGGACATGCCCATGGAATCCCTCACTTTATCCCATGACAATCTGATTTGAGCCCCAAGCTGAGGCTTTGAAGGAGCTGCTGGAGGAACAAACCCCTTCACCCTCCTCCAGGGAAATTCCAGGGCAATCCTGGCTGGGAATTGCTGAAGCAGCTCCTTGAACTCCTCCTGGGAATGCCAGAATTCCAAGTGTGGATGGATTTGCTGGGGGGGAACAGCCACTGTCCCACAAAGGGAAGCCATTCCAGCGGTGCTGAAATTTGCTCCCCAAGTTTGGATCCTGCCCTGGGGCTGCAGGGAGGCCTCTGGAATGACAGAATTCCCTCAGGAATCACCAATCCAAGGTTCCTCCAGCACCTCCTCATTCCCAGGGATTTGCCTCCTTGTGTGGGACGAGGAGGGAGCAGGAGCAGGGAAAGGGGGAAGAACATCCCATCACTTTGGGGAGTGTCACCCCTTCAGAGCAGGGCACTCCAGAGGGTTTGGGTCAGATAATTCCAGCAGCAGCTGAGCTGGGGAGCAGCCAGGACAGCCAGCAGGGAATTCCTGTGTCCTGGGGCCATTCCAGGCCCTGCTTCCACACCTTCCAGGAGTTTTTAGCTGTCCAAATCCCCCTGAGATCCAGACCTGCTCCGGGGGCACCTTTGCCAAGAGGTGCTTCCCCAAATGAAAGTCAACTTCCTGAATCCAGCCCCTTGGAACTGTGCCTGCCATGGCAGAAAATCTCCTTCCAGAGCATTCCCACTGTTTCTGTGCGCTCTCTTGGACTGGGATCCTGCTTCCCACTGTTGTGCTTCATCCTGGAAGCAGCTGGTTGATCCATGTGCCAGCCAGGACAATCCTGGTTATGGATGGAGCTGCATCCCAGAACTCCTGGCACAGGGAGAGCACTTGGACATCTCTTTCCCTCCTTTTGGGTGGATTTTTCAGGAATTAAGGGCTCCAACACCCCTGAGTTGAACAAAGACCGAGTTGGAATTTTGGGAATTGGGTCTTTTTCCAGGAAAAGGGGCAGGTTGGGGTGGCCAAAATCCAGGCTGGAGGGCACTGGTGCTGCTCCTGCAGGATTTCCCTGCCACCAGCAGAGAGGCTGCTCAGGGACCTGTGGAACATTCCCCAGGAGGAATGATGGCCCAGGAGGAATTCCAGAGCACCCCACCACGGGCATGGGGTGTTTGTCACCTCGGGGATGTGGGAAGAGGGCTTTGTGTGTCCCCAAATTCCTCCTGGGCACCACAGCAGGTTTCCTCTTCTGGGTTGGTTGGGACAGGCCCCGGTGGCTCCAGGGTGTTCCCAGGAGCCCTTAGGGGTGGGTTGGGGTGGAGGAGGGATTTGGGGGAGGTTCTTTCCATTAGCATGATCATCCAAAGCTCTGGAAGACAAGATTTCATGGAGTCATGGAATGGGGTGGAAGGGACCTCAAGGAGCTCCAACCCCCTGCCAGGTCAGGGAACCTTCCATGGAGCAGAAGACATTCAGGCCAGTGGGAGAGGGAGGGAGAAGAGGAATTCAGTGGGGGTGAAGCACAGCAGTTTGTTCTCCTTTTTCCCAGTTTTTGAACCAGGATCCAGAATCCAGAGAGGTGTGTCCATCCTCTTCTCTTTTTCTCCCAGCAGTCCTGTCTTTCTGGACTGGATCCTGAGCAGTCCAAAGGTCCCAAGGGAGCTGCAGCAGCTCCTGAGCATCCCTTTCTTTATGTGCTTTATTGTTATTCTATATTTATTCCCTCTGGAAGACACTTGGTGCTCCTGATACGTGGATTTAGTCATGGAGCCATGGAATGGCTTGGGTTGGAAGGGACCTCAAGGAGCTCCCACTTTCCATGGAGCTGCAGATATTCAGGACAGTGGGAGAGGGAGGGAGAAGAGGAATTCAGTGGGGGTGAAGCACAGCAGTTTGTTCTCCTTTTCCCCAATTTTTTGAGCCAGGATCCTGAATGCAGAGAGGCGTCCATCAGTGCTTTGGTCCCCTGTGTGCTGGGCTGGCATCTCCAGCCCTTTGGGAGCTGCAGGAGCTGCCCAACATCCTCCATCGCCATTTCCCCCTTCACACCCCCTGTTCTCCCCGGGGTGTGTCCCCCTCCCTGGCTCTGGGGGCACCTCTGAGGGTGTGTTTCCCTGCAGATCTCACCAACATCTTCGAGTCGTTCCTGCCCCAGCTCCTGGCCTACCCCAACCCCATCGACCCGTTGAACGGAGACGCCGCCGCCATGTACCTCCACCGACCAGAAGAGTACAAACAGAAAATCAAAGGTGAGCCCTCCCACCCCGCCATTCCCAGCATTCCAGCCTCGGGAAGGGGGCCTGCCTTCCCTCAAAATCTGGGACTCACAGCCCCTTCCTTCCCCTTCATTCCAAGGGCTCCTTTCTGGATGAGGGTGTGGGCTTGAAATCAGCAGACCCTAAATATGGGCATGGCTGGAGGAAAACTGGGATGGGATTCCGTGGGATTTTAGAGGAGGGGGAGAAATGATTCAGTGTGTGACCAAAAAAAAGGCAGGAAAAGAGTCAGGAGCATCCAGGGCTTGTTTATCCAGCATCAAAAGGGGCTTGTTGGAAGTCCTGAGGGTGGGAATGGAGGGATCGGTGGTGCTGCTGGAAAAGGTGGGTTGGTGCTGTGGCAGAGCTGGAATTTCCTGGAAAATCCCAGATAATCCTTCCTTGCCACTTCCCAGTTCAGCCAAGGTTTCCTGCAGTTCAGGGATTTCCACTGGGAAGCTGCAGAGAATGAGGAAAGGCTGGAATGTGTCCCAGGGGAGGGAAGGATCTGGAGGAGTTTAATGGGAAGGACCAGATGGGATTGTGAGCTCTGACATGTGGGAAGTGCCCCCAGAAAAGGAGGGAATCCCAGGAATTGTGCAGGGATCACTCCATTTCTGCTGGGAAATGACTCCTCAGCAGCTGCACTTTGGGAGGGTGGAGCTCAAACCAGGCTGTGCTTTAAATCCTGGGTTATCCAGCCTCCCTTGCCTGGCTCCTCTGCTGGGATCAGGGAGTCCATTCCCTGCTTTTCCATGTGGAGCAGCTTCCAGGCAAAGTGGTTTGTGAGGTCAGATCCCCAGGGGCAGCAGCAGGGACACGGTGAGTCCTCTGGGCTTGAGTGGGAAATAAAGATACTCCCTTAAAAACCCCTCATAAAATGGTGTCCAGGCCCAAGGAACATTCCCTTGGGATAATGGGATACCCTGCTCCCAAATTCCCATGGGGACACAGGATCTGGAAGGAGCTCCATGACCCCATAAATCCCAGATCTTGCTCTGCTGCCTCTTCCCAGCCTTGCCTGACAAGTTTAGGGTGGAACAAAACTCTCATTGCTCACTTTTTAAAAGAGCTTGGATGTGGAGGGAATGGAGCAGCTTTTCCACTCTGGGAATGTTGGGAATGCAGATCCATGACTTATTTATTGCTGCTCTTCTTCCTCTCCTTGTGAACAGATGGACCAGGTGGTGTTTTCCTGGTGGGAACTGGGGCATGATTCAGATTTTCCAGGTTTCTTTTCCCTCATAGACTGAAAATCCAAGTTCAGTGCAACGTTCAGCATAGAAAATCCCTGGAAATGTGGCCTTTCCCGGGTTAATCCTGCAGGAAAGGCCAGCCCTGGGTGGCTTTTTTGGATAGAGGGTGGCAGTTGAAGCTTGAAGGGCTTCAAGTTGTGGTTTAGGCTGGAGCAGGACTTTTCCAGCAGTGGGAAACACCAACTTCCACTTTGGAATGTCCCCTGGAAGCAGCCAGTGAGGAGGTGCTGGAGGCTCCTGTGTCTGGGAGCTCCCAAGGTGTGTTCAGGGGGATTTGGGATAATCCCAGAGGGAATGGATTTCTGAGGTTCCCACTGAGGGGGTTTGACATCCAAAGTCTTGCAGCAGCAGCAGCAGCACTTGGGTTCCCTTTGGGAATGTGCAAGGAGTAACAACTCTGGACACCCCCCCCTTTTCCAGAGGGGGATTAATTCTTGGAAAACTCTGGGAAGGGAGGAGGCACCTCAAGGACACGTCCTGGAATCCTGGAATGGTTTGGGTGGGAAGGACCTTACAGCCTGGGCAGGGACACCTCCCATTCCCAAGGAGGGAATTCCCAGATGGCTGGAGCCAGGAATTCCCAGGATGGAGCACAGGGCTCTTCTCTGTGAGGGTGATCCAAGGCCTGGAGCCATCCCTGTTTCCAGAGCAGTTTTCCACACTTTTGTCAGCCCTTACCAGGTCCTTGGGAAACAGCCTGGAGCAGGAGAATCCTGGGATAAACAGGGTGTTTGTGCCTCAATTCCAGCAGCATTCCCAGCTTTTCCAGCTGCTCCATCCTGGGAGCTGCTGTGTCCATAGGGTGCTCCTGGAGCTGGAGCAATATCCAGGCTCTGTGTCCATACATGAGGAAAACCAGAGTCCAGCCCTTTGGGAGCCTGTTTGCCTTTCCATTAGGGAAGGCTGGAAGTGCAGAGGGAAGGAGGGATGGATTTGGGATAAGCCAGGCTCTGCACAGCTCAGCCTCTGAACCTGGGCTGGGTTCCTGTGGGGTTATCTGTGTC
Organism: Syndactyla subalaris; assembly: GCA_035584875.1. Taxonomy (NCBI): domain Eukaryota; kingdom Metazoa; phylum Chordata; class Aves; order Passeriformes; family Furnariidae; genus Syndactyla; species Syndactyla subalaris. The sequence goes on along the minus strand of JAWMRD010000037.1, from coordinate 725,685 downwards.
CTCCCACAGCTTCATCCCTGCTGATAAACTCTGGAATACAGAGCAAACCTGGGCTCTGGGAAGGGAGAGGCTCCTCCTGGAGCTCATTCCCTGTGAGGTCACACTCCCTCCTTCCCAGAGCGTGTCCTGTGGGACACTGGGAGTCCATGGAGCCAATGCCTTGCTCTGAGGTGGAAAAGAGGAGCTAAAACCCAAGAAAACTGGAAGTTTGGTGCCAAGTTGTCCCTCTTTCCTTCATTCCACTATCTTGGTGCTCCAGGGATCCTTCCTGCTCGGAGCACCTGCCTGGATCCTGGATGGGCCACTGGGAGCTTCCTGCATTCCCAGGCTGATCCCATCCATTCCCTGGGTCCCTCAGCCATGGAAGCCACACAGCTCCCTCCCCTCCTGCAGAAATCCCAGTAAAGCAGATTTCCTGGCTGGAATTCCAGGAGTTCTGGGTGCCTGGAGGGGTTTGGAGCCCGAGCTGTGGCCCTGCTCCCTGTGGAGCTGATCCCATGGAGCTGCCTCGTGCAGGATTTGTCCTTGGAAAACCCGAGTCTGGAGCAGCCCCGTGTTCCTTGTAGGGCTGGGAAAGGGAATTTTCCCTTTTTATTCCAGAAAATCCAGCAGTTCCAGCTGTTCTGGGGGAGTTCCATGCTCTGCTGGCTTTATCCATCCTTTTTACACTCATCTTAGGCAGGGTTCAGTCTGGAATTTTAGCCTGGCTCTAAACTTGGGTGGTTCTGCCCCAGCAGTTTGAACCCAGATTTGAATTTCTTCCAGTCAGGCCCTCCGTGGTTTTTGGATTTGTCCTAAATCACCACTTTTGGGAGTAAATCAGCTCCTGTGCTGGTAATTGAGGTCCCCGCCCTGGGAAGGACTTGGGAGTTCCCAGCTCCGAGCGTGTGTGATGCTGGCACAGGATCCTTGGGATCCTCCTTCATTCCAAAGGTTTTCCTATCCCTGGGGCCTTCCCCAGCGGATCCTCCTTCATTCCAAAGGTTTTCCCATCCCCAGGGCCTTCCCCCATGGATCCTCCTTGATTCCAAAGGGTTTCCCATCCCCAGGGCCTTCCCCAGTGGATCCTCCTTCATTCCCAGGGTTTCCCATCCCCAGGTTCTCCCCCAGCTGTTCCCCAGTGGATCCTCCTTCATTCCCAAGGTTTCCCATCCCCAGGTTCTCCCCCAACCGTTCCCCAGCATTGTGGGGACAGCCCTGAGGAAACAATCCCGAGGGAATTCAGGGATCATCTGAAGTGTGAAGAGACACCTCCCACTGTCCCAGGTGGCTCCAAACCTCATCCAGCCTGGCCTTGGACACTCCCAGGGATGGGGAATCCACGGCCTCTCGGGGCAATGTAGAAATTCATAATTTATATGTAATTTATGTATAATTTATGTGTAATTATAGGATTTATGGAGCGCGGCACGAGCCGACGAGCTCCCTCCCCCCTGCCTGTGGGATCCCTGTTAACATTCCCTCTTTTCCCACTCTCCCTCCCAGAATACATCCAGAAATATGCAACAGAAGAAGCACTAAAAGAGCAGGAAGAAGGCACCGGGGACAGCTCCTCGGAGAGCTCCATGTCCGACTTCTCGGAGGACGAGGCGCAGGACATGGAATTGTAGTAGTGGAGCCGCCCTGCTTTTCAGAGACACTCGGATTTCCTAACCATGAGAAGCAGACTATAATATTCATATTTAAACAAAGCAATTTTTTTTATTACTAAACAAGGTTTTTATGAATTATAGCATTGATATATATATATATCTCACCCCGTAGGTCCGGGCGTTCCCGAGGAGCGTTAGCGTATTCCCACATTCCATTTTGGTAGCAATATGCAGTCGGAATGCATGAATTCCCATCCCATCCGGCCAACTCCGTGTGCTGCTGGACTGTCCCGGGACAGCTGCCCTGGCAGGGAGGGAAGGAGCGACACAGAGAGAGCAAAACCGGAACGGGGAGATTGGCATTTGGCTGTTTTGGTTGGTTTGGTTTCCCTCGGCGTTCCCCGCCCGGGCCGCGTGGAGGGCGGGCACTGGGATGGAGGATGGAAGGAAGGATGGAAGGATGGAAGGAGGGGGCTCCTCCTGGATTGCCAGCGCAGAGAGGGCAGCGTGGAGCCCGAGCCCAGAGCCCCTGGAAGGGGCACAGTGGGGACTTGGATCGTGAGTCCGTGTGTTCCGTGGATCCCTCGCCCTGCTGAACAGACTGGGGGCACTGCCAGCCAGGGGTGTGTCCCCTCGGGAAAGGCCCTGGATGTGCCTCGCTCGGGCCCCACGGACCAGCCCTTCCCTCCTGGCGGGGAGGAACCAGCGGATGGTGCTCCTGGAACACTGGGATTCCCCGGGAGCACGTGGGAGTCAGAGCCCGCCCTTGGTTTGGAACCTGCTGCCTTCGAACGGCTTCGAGTTGGCTTTTGGGGTTGGTTGGTTTTTTGGTTTTTTTTGGCCCCTCTTTTTCGCTTGGAATTTGGGTAAAACACCTCAGAACACTCTCCTGGGAAGCTCCTGGGACCACAATGGATCAGCCTCGCCAGGAGCTCCAGATCCACAGGGATTGTCCCACGGGCCGGAATCCACGAATCCATCGGCACTGATTTGATTTGTCCTTCTTTTCCTCCCCCTCCCCTTTTCCGCACCAGCTTGGTTCCCATCTGCTTGTGTGTGTACAACGGGAATGAGAAATTCCCAAAGAGTTAAACAAAGAGAAAATGATCTGGAAAAAAAAAAAAAAATCCACAAAAAAAAAAAAAAAAATTGGAGATGAATAAAAAAATGCCTAAAAAAAAAAACCAAAAAAAAGCACCACTTGAGGAAGCAGCTGAATCCTCTCTCTGTGTTCTTGGGGGTTGGTTGGTTGGTTGGTGGTTTGGCTTCGTTGTGTCTGGGATGGTTGATTGGGGATTGGAATGTTGGATTTGCAGCCGGCTGAGGTTTCTTCCTGTTCCTTAAATTTTGCCAGGATCCTGGAATGGGGAGGACGTGGAGATTCCAAGGGAGATCGATGTTTAAAGCTGAGTGTGACCTGCTGTGTTACTGGGGAGGTTTGGAGGCCTTTGGATGGGATATCCCATGGGAAAACCAGCCCTGGAGCAGGGTCTGGAACATCCCACTGGTCCATTTAACCCACAGGAGAACCAGCCCTGGAGCAGGGTCTGGAATGTCCCTCTGATCCATTTAACCCACGGGAGAACCAGCCCTGGAGCAGGGTCTGGTTTTTTGGCACTGGTCATTTCTCCTTTTCCCGGAATTTTGGGGGCTTCGTTTATTCTCCTTCCAAACACCACGGAGGGAGGGCTTGGAATATCCCAACATTCCCCATCCCTGGATGACAGGGCTGTTGGTTTGGCTGTTTTGGGGTAGAGCCCTGCTTTGCTCCCCGGGGATTTTGGGAACCTCCCTCCTCTCCCCATCCCTGCCAGTTCTGGGCCCGGAGTGGAGCTTTTCCCACTGCCTGTTCCCAGTTTTCCCTGGCAGTGACCTTAGGGCTGTGCCTGGTGCCTGTCCTGGAGTTCCTGTCCTAGCATTTGTGGCTTGGGGAGGGTCCTCAACTCTTCATTAGCTCTTGAACGTGTCCTGGTGTAATTAACTCTTACCTAGCACGTGGTTTGCTCATTAATTGGGGGGGAGGGGCCACTCTTAATTAGCTTTGCTGCTGCCCTGGCAGTTTGCTTGTGCTTTGACCTCCTTGTAGGTGCTGCTTAGGAGTAGATCCAGTGCTGGGGGGGGGGATTCCAGCTGAAAAGCTTCCAAAAAAACCCTCCAAAAACAACAAAAAAGGGGAAAAATCACAATAAAAATCTGTATTTTTCCAAGATTGTATAAAAATAGTGGTGAATTCCCTCGCCCTCGCCCTGCAGGGCTTGTTTTGCCAGCACTTTGTCCCTGGAGGTGGATTTGGGACGTCACTCCGGGTGTTCTCCTCCCCCCTTAGGAATTGCTGAGCTGGGATTCCCAAAAATCCCAGGAAGGCTGGGAAAGCCACAGGTGGTTCCTGACCCGGCCTGAGGACACGGGAGGGCTCGTGGAGCTTTTCCAGCTTGTGGGTTCCGGAGCCTCCACCATTCCCAGGCTTGGCCTGGGAGGGAAAAGGGCCAAAATGCTGCGTGGGAAAAGGTCCTGGAAAAGTGTCCAGGTGGAGCCTGGCCCTGCTGCTGCTCCCCCTCCAACCCTTCCCACCTCTCTTGTCCCAAATCTCCCTCTTTCCTCCCAAAAGAACCTTCCCTTCCAAGGGTTCAGTGATAAAACCCCTTCGCAGATGGAAAGGTGGAGCCACCAGGGCTGGTTTGGATCACTTTGAGGGTGTTTCCCTCCTTTCCCCGGGAATTCCTCAGCCTGGGATGAGTCCCCTGATCCCAAACTTTACCACAGCCCTCGGTGCTGTTTTGGGAACCACCTTTGCCTTCGGTCCCTGTAATTCCCTTTCCATGGAATGTGGAGCAGAGCTTTGCCCTCGCCTGGCTGGCTGAGCCCGACCAGGGGCAAGGCCAGGAGCTTCTTGACCCTTTTCAAAGATTTTTCCCTATTTTTTCCCATGGTTTTTTTCCCTCCTCCACGTTCTGCTGCCACTTTGGAATGGCCACAGTTCTCCTGCCCGTGTTTGGGCCCCGTCAAGTGGGACCTGAAGGGACCTCGGGCTGTTTCCACTTCCCTTTATTAATTCTCCTTTTCCCTCCAGTTTTCCCTTGTGCTGTCGGAGCGGGAACAGCGGGAGCCTCTCCTTGTTCCTGGAATGGCAGGACTGGAAACTCCTTTCGGGAACGAAACCTGCCCTGCCTCGAGCCCTGGCCGCTGTTTGGTGTCCCCAAACCTGGAAGCCCCAGGACAGCATGGACTTTGTGAGCTCAACCACGGCCCCAGAGCGGAGCTTTGGGATTTGGGGCTGGAAAAGAGGGCTCGGGGCATCCATCCCATCCCTTCCCTCCCTCCTGCGGGTCTCCTGGGAGCGGGACCCACTGGGAAATCCCGGGATGCCGTGGCAGGGGTGGATGACGGGTGTTGTCTGGATAATCCCACCGAATTTGGGCTCCGTGTTTTACAGGGAGGGGGATATCGAGGGCAGGGAATGCCACAGGGAGCGGGAGCGGCTCAGAGCGGGTGTTTGGGGGCCCGGGATGTGCCACCAGCCTGGCACGGGGCTTGTCCTCGCTCACCCCGCCTGGAATTGCTGCCCCAAATTTGCAGGAGCTGAGGAAGACCTTCCTCCCCATCCTCCTCCTCCTCCTCCCCATCCTCCTCCTCTCCATCCTCCTCTTCCTCCCCATCCTCCTCCTCCTCTCCATCCTCCTCCTCCTCCCCATCCTCCTCTTCCTCCCCATCCTCCTCCTCCTCCTCTCCATCCTCCTCTTCCTCCCCCTCCTCCTCCTCCTCCTCCCCATCCTCCTCTTCCTCCACATCCTCCTCCTCCTCCCCATCCTC
>JAWMRD010000037.1:690175-705841 GCA_035584875.1 Syndactyla subalaris | reverse complement strand
GGGATGGGATGGGATGGGATGGAATGGGATGGGATGGGATGGGATGGGATGGGATGGGATGGGATGGGATGGGATGGGATGGGAGGGGTGGCAGCACCGTGAGCTCAGCCCACACCCTGGGACTGTCCAGCTGCATGGAGAGAATAAGGAGGAAAGAAATGAGATTATTTTTGGAGGAGGAACCCCAAAGACATATTTTGGGATGGGACCTGCAGAGCCAACCCCATCAGGCCAAGTTTTCCTGGAGACAGGGACTGCTCCCACATTTTCCTGCCACAGTTGTGATCATTCCACCCCCAGCCCACCAGTGATCACCCATAGACAGGGAACATCCTTCAAAAAGGCATTTTTCCACTTGACATGCCCAGAATTAGGAACCAGGGAGCTGAGGAAGGGATAACCTTGGCTTCTCCCATCCCCTGTAATTCTGCAGGTCACTCCAACCTCCCCACTGGTGGCACGTGGAAGGATCCCAAAGGGGTGGGTCAGACTCCCATCCTGCCCACTCCCAGCCACTCCCAGGCACAATTCCCTTCCTCCAGATCCCTCTCCCCCCCAGCCAGCCCCCTGTCCCCCCACACCGAGGCAGGGAAAGCACAGAGTGGGACCAACAAGCCAAGCTTGCCCCTGGCAGCAGCTCCACGCACTCTCTCATCTCTAACAAACATGGTAATAGGGATAAAGGACAGCCAAGCCCATCTCTCAGCCCTTCCCCAGCCACGGATGGCTCTGGCAAAGTGGGCAACACCTTTTTCCCGGGGATGGCTCAGGAAGGGATCTGCAGGAAGGGATCAGAAGGCCCCGGGGTGAAGCTGCAGCTGGGAAAGCCTTGGAGCACCGAGGAAAGTCCCGGAGTGTCCCAGCCAAGGTGACAACAAAACAAGGAGGCCCCTGAGGGTTGTTGTGATGTGAGCGATGGAAAGAGGTGGAAAAAATAGGCAGGAGCTGGTACAGCTCCATGGAGCCAGGCAGGGGATGGGAATGGCACATCCTGCGGGCAGGGAAGGCAACCTTCATCCTTCTGGTCCAGGATTGTCCCTGTGCCCACCTCTGCCTTCGTGGCATTTGGGGGGCTGGGAAGGCAACCTTCATCCTTCTGCTCCAGGATTACCCCTGTGCCCACCTCTGCCTTTGTGGCATTTGGGCAAGTGGGACAATTGAGACATTTCTGGGAACATCTGCCCCTTGTTGGGAGAAAAGGCAGCTTTTCGAGGCAGCAGCAGGGGCTGGGCAGAGCCTGCTGGGACAGCACATTCCCAAGCGAGGCTTTCCCAAAGAAGCTGGCCAGACCCCTGTGGAGCAGGGCCTGTGGCAGCAGCAGGCTCTGTCCTGCCAAGGGCACTCGTTTCATGCCCCGGCATGGCCAAGCCTGGCCGGTGTCCTCGGATAACTCGCCGTGCAGACAGGAAAGCTTAGGAGCTAATCGTGCTGCCCCCGGCTGGCCCAGCTCCTCCAGCATCCTCCCCATGGCACCTCGGGGTGCTGAGAGCCTTGGGAGGTTTGGGATGGCCCAGCCAAAGGGTTAGATCCCTACCCAGCCCGGCCAGGGAATGCCCTCCCCGGGGTGATGGCTGTGGAGCCAGGAGATGCTCCCGCTCAGGAGGAACTTCAGGGAACGGAGCACCGGGATGAGAGCTGAGGCTCAGCCCTGCTGAAGTTAATCTCCTACCAGAGCCCTTGAGAGAACACAGCACAGCCCACTTTGAGCAGGGCCTGGGGGTCTGGCCTGGGATGCTCCTACAATCCCCCATCCAGACCAACAAGCCGACTAAGCCCTTGGGCTTGGAAACGTGGAGGAGACCGACAGAGCTCCCGAGGGACACATGGAGTCCCCAGGGAGCAGAGTCACCACAGTCCCTGGGGCCACAGCCATCAAAGGCACAGCCCCTCCATGCTGCTGAAACATGTGGTGGCCACAGCCCTGCCAAAAACGGGCCATGGTGAGACCTGGGGAACCACGGGATATTGAGTCGGGAGGGACCCACAGGGACCAACCCAACTGGGTCTTCTTTGGGAAGGATGATCCACTCAGACAAGCTTTGGCCACCCAAATACCTTGGTGAGACCTGGAGAACCACAGAGTCTGCTGAGCTGGGGGGGAGCCACAAGGACCAACCCAAGCGGGGTCTTCTTTGGGAAGGCTGAATTAATTCAAACAAGGTTTGGCCACCCAAAAACGGGCGACGGTGAGACCTGGCGAACCACAGAATATTCTGAGTCGGGAGGGACCCACAGGGACCAACCCAAACAGGGCCTTCTTTGGGAAGGTTGAATTAACTCAGGCAAGGCTTGGCCGAGCGTGGCCACGTCTTGGAGCGCACGGAAGAGCGGGGAAGTGTCCGTGAGAGATGGTGACACACAGATCCCTTTCTGCATGGGATTAAAGCAAATCTCCTCAGCTCTGACGTAGCCGCCTTCCTGCCAGGGGTGGGAAGAAGCCAAGGCAGGAGAGGGCTGGGAAGTCTGTGTGCATTAGGGCAGAGCTCTTCGCCCTTGGGAGGGACACGATTAAAGCGGCGAGATGCCGTAATCAGGTCTGGGATTGGCCCCGCGCTGCATCTGCTCAGACCTGCGCCCTGATTAGCCCTAATCTAGTGGCATATGTTAATCTAAAGCGTGGATTTCAGACCCTTTCAATTGTATTAAAACCAGGAAATCCATTAGACAAAAAAGTCTCCAGTCTTTGGGAAATGTGTGGCTGCAAAGGGAGCGGAGCTGGAGCTGTGGCGGCAGCACTGCGAGGAACGGGGAGGGCAGGGATCTGTTAGATCCCCTTGGATCCCACTGGATCCCGTTGGATCCCATTGGATCCCACTGGATCCTGTTGGATCCCAGGTGTAGCTCAGCCCAGCTCCTGCCTGGGTGGACAACAGCAGAGGTGATGGGTCACACCCTGAGCAGCACAGACCACGGCCATGGGCTCAGGGGAGATGCAGCTGGGCTCTGCTTTGCTTCCCATTCAGGAAAACACCCAAAAATCCCCTCTGGAACGAGCAGCGGAACCTCCATCCCCCTGTAGATGACCCAGCCAACAGCTCCCATCCCCAGCAGGGTGAGGAGCCAGCTCCATCCCCCTGGCAGCAAGGCCAGCATCCCGAGGGGCAGCCTCTCACTCTCCTGCCACATCCCAAAGACCTTTCCTGGTGGAGGAGCAGCCTTGGCAGGAAGGAGGCTTTGGCATGGCCTGACAGCAGTGCAGGGAATAGGTCAGGCCACGAGGGGCCAGGGGAGGAGAAGAGCCTTGGGAAGCTTTTGGGATTGAGATGGCACCATGGATGGAAGGATGGGAGTCGATCAGCCCTGGTCAGACTGCAGTGCTGGGTCAGACAACATCAGAGGCTGCTTTTGCTGGGGGACTGGGATGGGCCACAGGAGGGAAGGAAATTCCTGCTGTTCCAGCAGGGAAGAGGGCCCAGAGGGGTAAAGGTCAGGCTCTACCTGTGCCCAGAGCCAGGGACTGACAAGCAAAAAGCCACGTGGTGGTTGATGGAGAGATCCCACTGGCACGGAGGGTAACAACAGCTGATCTGATCCCAAAGTGCAGGGATCCACGAAACCACCAGCACCAGCTCTGGGGGAGAAGGTCACATGGGTGGGGTGGTTCAGTGCCCAGGGAGTTGGTGTCAGGGAGCAGAAGTGCCCTGGACACCCAGGAGTGCTGATGCTCAGGGCACTGGGGCCACCAGTGCTGGTTTCTGCCCCGCTCTAACACCCCTGAGATCGGAGCAAGGGCAGCACAGACAAGTCCTCAGCTGTTGTGCACATTCCCAGTCCTCCCAGATATGGAATACTGTCCTCCTCAGGGACACAACACATCCTGTCTTCTTCCTGGAATCCTCATCCTTATGTCCTGTCCAGTGTCAGGGAGCCTAAAGTGGTTGAGGACAACACGAACGTTCAGTGTAACACTCCTGAAAGCTTCATCTTCGTGTGGAATTCCCAACACCACGTGGGATGGCAGGGAGGGATGGAGCAGTGTGGAATTTCAAGGGACCTCCCAGCTGCCAGGCACTCACTCAGTGAGGGATGTCCTCCTCCCAGCTGAGAAGGGCTCCTCCAGGGAAGGTCTTGGCAGGACCCTCCAATCAAGGGAAGGTTGAAAGGCAGGACCTCGCAGGTCACGTTTTCCATGTGCAGCCCAAACAGGGACTCAAGAACAAAGTCCTGGAGGGTCAGAGGGCAGGAACCAGCCCAGACAAGAGCAACCAGCGTCACCATGAACATCAGCTCAGGAAAGGAAACTTTCAGAAAGTTCTTCTTTCAAGAAGTGCAAAATCCTGTTCTTTGGCAGCATCAGCTACCACAGAGGGATGATCTCCTGCCAAGGAGAGCTCCCGTGGGAAGAGCCTCTGGAAGGGCAGAGCAAGAAGGCGGCAAGTGGAGAAGAATTCCCACCTGGCTCCTGCCTCGGGGAATCTCGGGGGATGCTCAGCCCTGGGCACCAACCTGGGCTGGCCCCAGCAGGAGGGGAAGGGAGGGATGGGACCTCCAGTGCCACCTCCAGTGCCACCTCCAGTGCCACCCCAGGGGATTTGGGGCTGCAAAGGCTGTGAAGCCACAACAAAGAGCAGTCTGAGTGCTGGGCAGGGAGGAGTGGACCGGCACAGAGTTATTCCTCCTGGGAATTCCTTACAGGGGACTTGAGAGCCCACCTTGGAGCCCTTGGGAGAGTACAGGGCGTTGTCTGGTCTTTAGCAGGACAACACCACCTTGGGAAAGCCAAGACCTGGACTGAGAGCTGCATGTCCCCTTCCAGAAGCTGCTGGTGCAGATCCAGGGGTTCCAGGAGCCTCTCCAAGGAGAGGAAGCATTTCCAGTGGAAGGGATGCCAAGGCTGACACATCTTGGACACCAAAGTGCTGGAAGTTGTGTGTCCTGACCCTCTGCAACCACGGCAGAGCCAGGAGTGAGGGACCTTACAAGGCTCTCAGTCCCCTGTCAGGGCTCCAAAGGCCTCCCAGTGCTCACACCAACAACGGAAGAGGCAAAAAAGAGCGGAATTTCCCACGGGGCTTTCTTGGCTGGGGAGCTCCAACTCACTCAGGGCACTTTGCTTCCATCTCAGCTCCCACCGAGGGGAAACACTTCACAGCAGATGCTCCTGCAACCTTTTCTTCCCCTCCTCCAGAGGTAGGGGCTGAGGAATCCAGCCGAAATTCCTGTGCTCAGGAATGCCCTGCAGGGCCCTAGAACACAGGGCAGGAGATACCATCTCACCCCTGCCTCCAGTTCAGAGCCAAGGGCAGCTCCTGAACACACCACGGGAGAATCCTCCTGGATGGTCCGAAACCAGCAGCGTGAGGTTTTAACACACAAAATTCGAGCAGGGAAATGAAAAAAGAAAATCAAACCAAGCTACGGGATCTCCAAACAATGAAATGTTTGCCCCTGGTGGGTGGCCCAAGGAGAGGGCCCTGGGCAGGCTCTGAGCTGCACTCCCACATGTAAATGCAGCCACACTGGGTGTCTTCTTCTTTTCCCTCCCCAGCTGCAGTGCTGGACACCACCTGCAGTGTCCAAAAGGCCCCACAACAGACCTCTGTTACAGCCACGTTGCCTTGAACCTGGTCCACCAAGGTTTCCAGGAATTCTCTTCCTGACCACCCCCCTCCCTGGGGACCGGCTGAGGGGCTCTCCAGGGATGGAAGGGGCACAGACAGTGGGCACAGGCCTGGGTTTGCAGAACAACCCACCTCTGACCAGCCCTCTAAGGAGTCCAAACCACTGCAGCTCAAACAAGAGCTCCCAAAGTCCTGCATCACCCCAAAAACCCCTCTGACCACAGAGGAGAAGCACCCACCGACCTGACAGTGTCCCTTGAGACACCAGGTGTTGATGTGACAGCGTGGATGGGATTTCAGCCAAAGGCCACTGCAGCAATCAAGCACTGCAGGAATGCCACCACCCTCAAGGTGACAGAGGGAGCAGGAGACATCCCTTCACACAGACCCCCTGTCTAAGGTAGGATGAGCTGTCCTCTGAAAGCTCAACCACCCATCTCGCTCCCCCCCAGCTGCATCAAGGACTAACTCCAGTCAGGCTTCTCTTAGGGCAAGACAACAACTGGAAGGATTTTCCCCATCAGAAAATCCTGCCCCTGGATCCCTGGAAGTGTCCAAGGCCAGGTTGGACGGGGCCTGGGGCAACCTGGGCTAGTGGAACGTGTCCCAGGGGTTGGAACAAGATGATCTTTGATCCCTTCCAACCCAAACCATCCTGGGATTCTGTGAGAGTGACAAGTCCCAAAAAGCCCTTCAGTTGAAGCTCTGAGAACTCTGCAGGCACACAACAGGCACAGCTCTGCCCCACAGATCCTCTGTAGTTCAAAACACAGAGGATTTTCCTCCAGACAATAACCTGCAAGAAGCTGAAGTCCCCATTCTGCAAGTGAACCTCCAGACCATCCACCTACTCTCTTTTCAAGAGCTACTCTGGTCAAAACCACAACAGAGAGAAACGTAACGAGGCCCCGAAGCTCTGGCAGCAAAGTTAAGTAGGTGACATCATAAATTCAGAATAGAAGATAAACACAGGAGACAAAAGATGCAACATTCCCCCCAAGGGGGATGCAGGAAGGACAGCCCTGGAGCCACAGTTCCCTTCCCTGCATCCACCACATCGCCATGGCCACATCCCAGTCTGTCCCTGGCTGTCACCCACCTGCTTCACATTCCCAGGGCCTTGTTCTTTCCTGAGCTTTCCAAGGCAGGACTGGCCGTGGCACTCAGAGCTCTGGGCTGGGGGACAAGGTGGGCATGGGGCACAGGGTGGGCTCCGTGGGCTGGGAGGGCTTTGCCAGCCTCAGGGATCCAGGGGGTGGTTCTTGGCTCCTCTGGATCTGTTGCAATGAGCTTCCCCTCTCTGCTCCTCTGGGGCAACCAGAGCTGTGTCAGTGACCCCCAAAGCCACTGGGGGACCTGGGACCTCTGGCCTGACACGAGCCGGGATGGAACACCACATTGACATGGCCTGGTCTTCCTTCCATTCCTTTTCAAACCCCAGATTTGGATGTTTGGATTTTATTTATCTCCAAATCTCAGCTGGAGACCAACCTCCCTACTCTAGCTGGGAGGGGACAGCTTATCCCACCAGCACCTCTGAGACATCCCTGTGTTCTTCCTCCCCACAAGGGTCAAAGCTCAGCTGAGATCTGCAACATCTTTGGCTTCATCTCCCTTATTTCTTCCAGATCTTTTGGGGGCTTTGAGTTTTTGGGGTTTGTTTTGCATGTCTGGGGATTTTTGCTTTTTTTTGGAGTTCTTTTTAAGTTGGAGCACTTTGAGACAAAGACACAGCGCTGGGATTCCTGATTTCCAGGAGGTTTGTTTTGGGGTATTTGGGGATTTATTTTTGAGTTCTTTTTAAGTTGCAGCACTTTGAAACAAAGACACAGCGCTGGGATTCCTGATTTCCAGGAGTCTCCGATGCTGGAGGGGACAACCCAACCTACCAAGTGACACATGGAATTCTCTCCTCTGAAGCCTCAGCACTCCCATGGAGGGAGGAAGATCCCAGTGAGCCAGCCTGATGCCCGGGCTCTCCCCTGGCACAGCAAAGACCCAGCATCTCCCAGCAGTGCTGACAAAGGTCTCCTTCCCAGCTGTGTCTCACCTGTGCCTTTGCAGCCCTTCCCTGACACTCCAAACCTCTCCTGCCCACAGAGAGGAGCCAAGTGAGGAAAACTTGGGATTAGTTTGAACGCTGGAAATGGCTGAGCTGAAATCCCAGGTTTCCTGCTTCATCCTCATTTTGGTGCAGCTGAAAAAGCCCCTTGGAAAGGGTGTTTGGGAAGGGGAGGCAGAGCAGCAGCCCGGGCTCCTGAGGGTGGGTCAGCTCCTTGCCTTTGGCCTGGTGTCCCACCCAGGGTGACCTGTCCCTCCCTCTGCCCTTCACAGGTCACTTCAGAGCTTGACAGGAGACCCTGGCCACAGCTGAGGCTCAGGAGAGCTGGGCCTGCTCAAGCTCAGCCTCCACCAGACATCCCACACCAGGGCTGGGTCTGCAGCTCCGCTCAGGCCGGGCTGGAGCGTGGGAGAGGGGCCAAACACAGGAGGAGTGTGGAAAGGCAGCTCTGCCCTGGACTCCAGGGATGGCAGCTTAGTGAATAACCCTGCTAAGCCTGCGTGATGAGCTGGCTTTGCTCTGGAGCACAGGGCACACCTGAGGAGATTAGCAGTCCACCCTGGTCACTCAGCAGAGGATAAAAATAGAGGAGGCACAGCCACCCCAAGGGCTGCTCCCCCTGGGGTTTGGTTCCCTACAATCTGCTTGCTGCCAAGAAAAAAGGATGGGGCACACAGGGTTGTACATGCCAGGCTGCTCAGGAAGAACAGGAATAACTCAGTCTGCTGCTCTTCTCAGAAATCAAGTATTGAACTCGACTGGGATTCCAAATAATCACCTGCCAGGGATCCCTGTCACATTTGGCCATAAATACTGACTTCCTGGTTATGCTTCTCCATCCACAGGGGCTCTGCCAGGGGAAAATCTGCCCGCTGAGAGTGATTCTTATCCTGCTTTTTGGAACAGCTTTTAGTGCCCTGTATTCTCTATGGGGTTTCATTAGAGGTGAGAAGGAGGGCAGGGCACCACCTGGAACTGCTAAAATGTTGCATTATTTGAATGATAAAAGTCCATTTGAAAATAAATTATTATTAAGCACTGAAACATTGCATATTTTAATGAAGCTGGTAATTGTTTGGCAGTTTCTGCAGCACCAACACTCTGGGCATCCTTGGAAATCCTAAAGAGAGTGGACAGGGAATAGAGATGGATGACAGAAGACAGAAGGTGTGTCTGTGGTCCAAAAGCTGGTGGACTTCAGGTGGCAGAAGGTCATAGAGTGACAGACACAAGCTCTTGGATCTACCTACCCTCCTGTGCTGTGACCCTCACAGAACATCCTACTCCATCCTTTAGGCTTCTGCTCCAACACCTATAATTCCTTAGGGCTGCTGCGTGCTCCAAGAGTATTTCTGGGGTGGCCTCTTCTTTGATTTCCTGCTTTAACTCTGCAACGTGACCTTGAGAAAGCCAAACTTCACAGATGCCAAACTCACAGCACCCCCAAGAGCCCCCTCCATCACCACAGGGGGCTTTGAAATCCAGGCTCTGAGCCCACCCCTGCCCTCACTAATTCTTTACTTAAGTAATAATTAGGAGAGGGCTCAGGGTGCGTCAGGATAACAGGATTGGGCTGTAGGGCACCAGCACACCCCCAAGGCTGGGGCATTCCTACCCCAAAGGGTGTCCAGGCACAACAGAGAGACAGAGATAAAGCCCCTTCAGCCCCAGGAAACACCACGTGGTGAGGAACCTGAAGGTAACACGTGCAGCACCAGCCGAGTCCCAACATTCCAAACTACCACCACAAAAATCCACTCACCTGAGGAACACTCTGCCAGGCTCCACTTGCAACCTGAATAGTCTGCTGCTAGGATGCCTGACAATAAAATGTGGAAAAGGCTGAGAAAAGGGCAAATACTCCAACTGGGGAGGGGAGGGGGGGGTTAAGTGGGGCAATTCATGTATTCAGAGGAAAAACACCCTTTGGGGGGAATTCCAGACTTCACCACACACCGGGAGGAGATTCAGTGGGCACACAGGAGCAGCAGCCCAGACTCAAGTAGAGGAGCTGCAGTACCCCTGGCCCCACACACACCACTCTGGGTGTGCACAGGAGGTGCAGTGGGGGGCACCAATAAGGTGATTGTGCTGCTATTTTACATATATTTAAATGAGTGGCTTAATTGGCCCAGAAGAGCCCAGAAATGAGAGCAGAACCCACCCCTGGAACAGCTCAGGCCACTTCCATTAAAACTGTCCACAATCCCCAGAGGAGAGGGATGAGGGACGAGTGAAAAGCTGCCAAAGTGGGATTTCTATGGATCTCAAGAGCACGAGGCTGGAAAGTTCCTGAAATGCAGGCCCTGGAAGGAGCTCCATGGATTTTAGGGCTCCGGGGGCCGGGATCTGGCCGGGTTTCAGCTGGATGGATCCCATGTGAACAGGGACATTGCCATCCACTGCAGAGCACTCAGCACAGGAGATATAAAGCAGGCATTGTCCTGGCAGGAAGGCAATCCGTAACCAGATAGGCCCTGGCTCCAGCTAAAAGCCATTTTCCCAGCATTTTCCTGCCTCGTTCTGCAGGAGCCTCCGCTGCAACACAGGGCACATTCACACCAGCCAAGGGGTTCTGGCCCCCAGTGTCCCATGGGTGCCTCTCCCCCAGGGGACTTCATGCTCCCAACCCACCAGAGGGGCTGGAGTCCCAGCTGAGCCAAGCACATGGTTTCTGGAGGGGCAGAATTCCTTGGGAAGGCACTCCAAGCTCTGCCTTGCAGGCATGGGAAGCTGAAGCCTCACCTTGCCCCGGGTCCTGCTCCAGATGCCAGGAGGTAAGATGTACTTTTTCCTCAGGGGAAAGCAGGGCTGGACACAGCCCTGAAAGGGTCCTTTTCCCTCTTCCTCCAGGCATATCCTTCAGCTCCAGCTCTACAAGCATCCCTGCCACACAAGCATGGGTGCCACCATACCTGGTGACTGCAGCCTGTCCTCTCTGGGCCAAGGGACCTGCGTGGCCCCTGCAGGACCTGGACCACCTTCAGCAAGGTGGGCAACAAACCACAGTGAACACACAGACCCCAAGGACCTGCGTGGCCCCTGCAGGACCATCTTCAGCAAGGTGGGCAACAAACCACAGTGAACACAAAGACCTGTGTGCAGAGCCAGTTCTTGCAGCCCACACTCCTCCTGTCTGCACCCTTGTGTCCCATTGGGGTGGGTCCCTACCTCTCTCCCTCTCCCAGGACTATATTCCTGGGATGCTCTGGAGATCCCTCCCTTCTCAGCCCTGCACATCTGTTGCTACAAGAGAGGTTTGGCCTCTGGCCCTGTGGCTGAGGGCATGGAATTTGTGCCCCATGGACACAGCCTGAGGCACGCAGGATGGGTGGGGAGAAGCCTCTTTGAATGCCAAGAGAAGACAAGGATGGGTCAGGGAGAGGAAGGAGTTTCTCTGCTCTAAGCAGGGGCTTTCCAGAGGTTTTGTCCCTGTGGGTCTCATCCCACAGAGGGCAGATTTGGGGCACCTGGATCCGCTTGGATAAAATATGTGAGCAGAACCAAGGGGCTGCCCGTGCTGGCACTTCCCAGGGCACGGCAGAACAGGCTGGAAGTGCTTCCTGAGAGGGAAGAGATGTCTGGAGAGGATGATTCAGGCCACAGTGGCACTTGCTGGCTGTGGGAATGCCCTGGCTGCAGCCACAGATCCAGCCGTGCCAGAGCCCATCTCTGCCAGCAGCAAACACAGAAACACCAACACCCTGCCAAGCCCCAGCCTTGGGGATCCTCCACATGCCTTCCAACCTCTGGACACTCCATTCCTATCTGGAAGTGCAACTCGGGCATTTTGGGTTTTGCAAGGAAAGCAGACCAGGAACCTCGGAGAGGATCCAGCCGAGGATGTCGTGGTGCATCCATGGGGTTAGAGCAGCAGGAAAGAACCACTTCCAAAGGCCCTGCTGGCTGGGATCGAACACAAACCCCCCAGGCTGCTGATCCCTGGCACTTCAAAGGAGCTGAACATCCCCTATTTATGCCAGCAATAAAACTCCCCTTCCATTAGCTCCATGTCCCCCAGTGAAACACAGCAGCCCCATTGCATCCCCCCCCAGTTAAAGTCCCCTAATGCTTGGGAGAACAAAGCTGGGGGGCTTTTCCCTTCCTGCTGGGAAGGGCTGGAAGGGAAGAGATCAGCTGGCTCGGGGGAATAGCAGAGAGCCTTTCACTGTGAGGTCTCACAGCCAAATCTGTCCCAGGCCAGGGATAACAGATGGTCCCTTTGGAAGGCTGTGCTTGCACGAAAGAAGGGATTGTCTCAGTTGCTGGACAAGTTGTGGCAGCCACAAACACACTGCTGGTGGCTTCTGGTGGAGCAACAGAGAGGGGACACGGCTACGGAGCAACTTGTGCCCACCTGATCAAAGGCTGGAGGGAACTGGGGGAAATTGCTGCCTGGAATGTGGATCTCAGGCTGAGAGGGCCTGATTTAAGCTGTCATCAGCTCCTTGGACTTGTCAGCAGCAGAAGCCATTCACTGGCCTTCCCCTGGGAGGGTTTGAAGGTTAAAATCCCGGGGAAAACAGAGAGGAGGAAGTTCAGGGATCTGTGGCAACAAGGAGGAAAAATGTAGGCATGAGAAGTTTTCTGTGATCTCTAAGCTGAGTGTGGGAATAGTAATACCATGATTAATTTTAAACCAATTCCAAGCCAGTGCTGCCTCATCTTTCCCTTCTCAGAGTCCGTGTCCTCTCCAGGGCACACTTTGACTTCCCACAGGAGGGCAGGAAGCCCATTGAGTGTCCCCAGAGCAGAACGGGGGTCCCTTTCATACGATTGTGAGGGAATAAATGAAGCCAAAAAGATCTGGAGGGTGGAAAGAAAAAGCCACATTCGGGTTTAGAAATGCCACCTCTGGTTTAGGAAGAGATTCAGAGGAAACCACATCGGGAGAAGTGGCTTTCTGTAGTTCTTGCAGCCTGTGTGGCAGCTCCATGAGGACTCAGGGAAGCACCTCATGGAGGCACGTGTGGTGGTCCTGACCTCGCTGTTGTGGCTCCAAAGATATCAGCTGGTGGGTCCCTGCAGCCAGAAGGACAGCCACCATTGGCAGGAAGCAGGAGCCACCGTGCTGCTCCAGCCAGGCCCTGCAGAGCAGGGAAAATAGGGCGATTCCCTGGGATGTTCCTGCCCAGCTGTTTACGGGCTGCGGATTACCCCCGTCACATGAGCTGCTTTACAGCAAAGCCAAGCTGTCTCCATGGGCTGGGAAGGTCACTGGGAGACAGGGACCTGCAGGGACAAACACAGCACTGCCACCTCCTTCCCAAAGGGACGCCAGGCAGTGGGAAAAGCCACCCCAGGCTCCTCAGAGGGCAAGGAAAGGGCGTTTTGCCTTCAAGCCCTTTGTCCTGTTGCCATGGGATTCACCCAGAGGAGGGATATCCTGGTGCTCAGCCTCATGCTGTCCATCTCCCAGGCTCCAGTCGAAGGGCTGGAAGCTGGAAAAGCCCTCACAGTGACAGATTGACCCTCCCTTCCCTGTGTGCCCACCGATGGTTTGGACAAGGCCACCCCACTGTCACCAGCCAAGGGGTGCCAAGGGGGAGCCGGTGCCTCAAACAACACACAGACCGACCCCATGGCAAGAAATGTCCTCTCCAAACCCAGGTCTGAACAGCAGGGATGAAGAGGAATGAGTTTCACCTGGAAAAGCAGGAATCTGATGGTTCAGGGCAGCCTCTGGGGGGAATGAACCAAAACCTGCCACTTCCATCCCCTGCCATGGGCAGGGCAAGGAAAACATTCCTGCTCCGTGGCTGCAGGACACGGCTCTTCACTGGGCCCCAGAGGCACAAGCCAGATGGGGCTGTGCTTTCAGGCTTTAAAATCAGTCCCTGCCCCGGAGATTCAACCAAGAGGATAAATCCAGGCACAGAGGGATCCCCTGGATGTGCTTGGAAAAAAGCAGTAGAGGAACTGAGGAGGTCAGAGCCTGCCAGAGCAGTTTGAAAGGAGGGGCAAAGGAAGCAAACCTCGAGCAGTTTGGAGATGTTCAGGAAATGGGAACGCACAGCCCAAAGGGGAGCAGGGAGTGAGGGAGAGCAGAAACCACAAGAATCTCCCCAAGGAAGAAACTCTGGTCTAAAACACAAGAGCAGGGGCCAGAAAACATCAGTGGACGGAGGAGCTGCAGGTGGGGAAGCCCCAACTTCCAGACAGGGGATTTCTCCTTCCAGTGGGTGCCTGGTGGTGGGAGGGAGAGTTCCCAAAGCCCATCTCGTTTCCTAAGATGCCTCACACAGACAGAACAGCTTGCTGGGATTTCAGCCAGCTTCCCATTTGGATCAGGTTGCACCCTCCACCCAGCACAGCCATTAAGAGCTTGGAGATCACACACTGCCCCGGGCTCAGAGGAGCCCCCAGAGCCTCCAGCCATTCCAAACAGGCAGCATTTTCCACAGCTCTCCGGGGTGAGGGTGGCCACATCCAGCCCAGCCACAGGGA
Source organism: Syndactyla subalaris (assembly GCA_035584875.1). Classification (NCBI taxonomy): domain Eukaryota; kingdom Metazoa; phylum Chordata; class Aves; order Passeriformes; family Furnariidae; genus Syndactyla; species Syndactyla subalaris. The sequence continues at coordinate 691,771 of JAWMRD010000037.1, read as the reverse complement.
TACGTGCCAGGGGAGGCAGGAGCTGTGCCCTGCTGCCACAGCCAGCAGATTGCAGTCTGGGCCTGCTTGTGTGGGGCTGCAGGGGGGACTGGGGAGCCCCTGTCCATGTGCCCTGATTCAGTGGGGTCACAGCGTGCTCCCTCAATTCCCTGAGCCCTTGAATGGTTCCAGGGACAAACATGGCCCAGGAAACAGCGCTGAGACCCCCAGCTCTGCCTGTGGTCCCATCGCAGCCCAGGTGAAATGAGGGGATGCTCCTCCCCAGGCAAGGCAAAATGTGCACTGAAGGATGTTCCAGCTGTCCCCAGCAGGGTCATTCCCCATCCTCAGCCCCTGGCATGAGGGCTCTCTTGGGAGCAGCTGAAGGAAGACACGATGCCATGAGCTCCAGACCCCAATTCCGCTCCGCCCTGGGAAGTGGCTCCCAAGGAAGGTGAGCTGGGACCTCTCCTCTGGGATTGCCTGGGGGAGCAGAATGAGCAGAGGCCGTGCCAGCAGCATGGAGCTGTCCTTGGCTGTCTGCTAAGCTGGGAATTCTTCCAGAGACAGGCTCGAAAACCTGCCACGTGCTCAACATGATTTGGAATAAGTTGTCACTACACCCATCACTTTTCTGGTGAGCTCCACCCTGGGGGCACTGAGAAAGGAGCAGCAAAGCACAGCCTGGTTTCAGTCTCAGCTTAACCCACCACCCACCAGTTCAACACCCGCGGGTTTGAGTGCTCAGCTCCACACTGAGCTCTTCCAGCATGGATGTGTCCAGGGAAAAAGCTGCTTTCTCCAGCTTGGTGTTGCCTGTGGTCCTTCCAGGAGCTCCACCAGCCTGTTTGGATCTCCTGGAGAAGCTCTGCTGGTTGAGCTCTGCCAGCCAAGCCTCTGACCCAGGGTGGGTTAAGCATGGAGGATGAGGAGGAGGGCTGGAGAAACCTCAGCAGCCCCTGTGGTGGGTCAGGAGAGTGATGAAGAATCGCTCAGAGCTGGGCCCTGACTCCACCTGTGCCCTTTGGTCTAAGCCAGGAGCTACAAATCAAAGAGCAGCAGGATGTGCAGCCTGCCAGGAGAGCACTTCCCTATCCCAGCCCAGGGATGTGCCTGCAGAGACCCTTCAGAACCCCCTCCATCCCTTCCCATCTCATTCCTCGACTATTTGTCGTGCTGACTACCCTGCCTGCCCTTCCTTTCCTGCCTGGATCCAACCACGGCTCATTCAGACAGGAGCTGGTCCAAGGATTAAAATTCCCAGCTCTTGGAGAGACCCCAAAACCCTGCTGTAACCCAAGAGCCTCAAGCCCTGACACCCCCAGAGTGAGGGACCAGCAGAGCTCTGGGCCTCAGAATGTGGCTCTCAAAGCCAAGTTAAGTTGGGGATTTTGTCACTGTAAACTGGAAAGAACACCCAGAATTTGATGTGAATGTTGGTGATGGTAAAGTGAAATGCAAAGTCTCACTAATAGATCACAAAATCATGGAATGGTTTGGGAGGGAAGGACCTTAAAGCCCATCCAGTGCCACCCCTGCTATGGGCAGGGACACCTCCCAGTGTGCCAGGGTGCTCCAGCCTGGCCTTGGACACTGCCAGGGATGGATCCAGGGGCA
>JAWMRD010000037.1:601220-619195 GCA_035584875.1 Syndactyla subalaris | reverse complement strand
CACTGAGAGCTCTGGGCTGGGGGCCAAGGTGGGCATGGGGCACAGGGTGGGCTCTGTGGGCTGGGAGGGCTTTGCCAACCCAAATGGTTCCTTGGTTCTCTGGCACGTGATAAGCAGAGGTGGAAGGACCGAGGAAACCCCTGGTGGACATGGGGGTGCTCTGTGTGGACACCCACACTTGGATCTCAAACAAAGAACACCCACTTTCTTCCTCTCCACCACAGCCACAGAATCAGGTGTGGCTGAGCCACAGAATCAGGTGTGGCTGAGCCACTTGCCTCCTGATTGGCCACATTCCCTGGAATCCTCCATCCAACCTCTCCATGCCATGGGGAAGAGCTGGCACCCTGTGGCAGTGTCAGAGACAGGACTGATTGCTGGGACTGGCAACTTTCACAGTCTGCATTTGCCCACCCCTGTGATGTCCAGCCCTAAAAGCAGTGCTGGGATATGGAATCAGCAGCCAGGTGTGTGACAGAGGGTGGGACAGCTCCATGTGGATCCTTTCCATGTCCCTCCTCCCAGTTAAAAGCCACTGTTAACCAGGATGATTCCAGCTCCTCTCCAGCCCCACAGTGATCCCACTGCAGGGGAGCTTTTCCCAGCAGCACTGCAAGCTGAGCCTTCCAGGCATGAAGGACATGAGGGAAAACAAAGAGTTATACAGAAGTTTTTCAATTCTTTAAGACTCCAGCACCCTCCTGGAAGCCAACGGACAGTCACCATCCTGCCAGGATATGAAATTCCAGACTGGAAATCAATACCACCCTATAACATTATCTGACTGTCCCTGTGTTCCACTGATAGGAATTTTGGATGATTTTGGGATGATTCAGCATTTGCCCACTTGATTCCAGCAATCCCATTTCACTGCAGCCATCAGTTCCTCCTGGCAACATCCCTGTGACCAGCCTGTGCTACCTGGAGTCCTCATTCATTAAATTACAGCAAACCAGATGGATGGGTAATGCCAACCTTTGTCCCTGGGCAGTGTATCCATAGGGAATATCATCCAGATTACTGGAATCCTCCCCATTTTGCCCCACTGCAAGCTCTGGGGGTGCAGGGGAGATGTGAGACCCTCTCTGGTTTGATCTCCTGTGCCACCCCCAGGAGTGTGAGCTTTTCCCTAAGGATACTCGAGGAGCAGCCAAGGAAATTAATTGGATTTTGGCAGCCAGGGGGAGACACCTGGGTCACCCAAAGGAGGAGATTTGTCCCTCAGCTCCTTGAAGCTTGCCAGGATTTGGAGGGAGATGATACTCTTGCAGAAAAGCTCAGGGAAATGTGATCCCACCTTGTCCTGGAATGGCCACCCCAGGGGGCTCCATCCCTTCCCTGGTCCCAGATCACATTGTGGGGAATCAGAAAGGCTCTCCCTACTCCAAAGGGTGATTCCCTGCATGGGGTTCCCATCAGCAAACCCAGGCTGTGCTCCCCATCCCTGTCCCCTGGGCACGTGGCAAAGGGAATGCAAAGGCACCTCCCCACCCCCTGACTCTTTGTTTTTATTCCAAATTATCCTTATTCCCCTTATTCCCCTGAGCAGCTCCCATGGAACAGCAGGAATCAGGAATTGGGCTGAATTTATCCCATCCCCTTTAACCATCATTTTTTAAATAGTGGGGGTTGGGGGTTGCTTCTCATTTTTCCACACTGCTTCCATCTTCCAAGCCCCTGGTCAGGAAGATGGGGTGTTCTCCAGGATAAATGCTCTTTTCTGCCTAAAAACTCACTGCTTTGTCCCCATGTGCCAAATTGGGGGGGATTTTTTTGGGGGGAGGAAAACAGAGGGGATGTGACAGCCTCAGGACATCTTCTGCTGTTTCCACAATTAAATATTTTAGCTTTTTTGGTTCAAGATCGCCAATCACTGAGGAATTGTTTTGTTATGACTGAGTTTTCTTTTAAAAAAAGAAACTCATAATAATAAGATATGTATAAAGAGAAAAAAAAACCCACAAAAAATAATATATATATATAAAGACAAAAAAGGCCCCCAAAAATAAAAGATAAACCTTTTCTTTCACCCTGGACAACCCAGCCTTTACTTTGGAGCAGGATCAGCCAATTCTGCTCACCAAAAACCATCAGAAAAATGCAATTTTCACTGACCAATTGCACCCAAAAGTCAGGGCCTGGGCTCTGGGATAACCCAGCTGCATCATTCCCAAGTGACATAAAAAAGGGTATTTTCCAAAAGCACATTTATCCCTAAAATGCACCATCCACCCAGCGCTGTGGGAAACACTGGGTGCCCCTGTGGGAGCCCAGTGAGGCACCCAGCAGCCCCCCAAACTGGGACTGGGGGATATTTAAGCCCGTAGTGCCACCTGCTGGCAAAGGGCCCTCCCAGTGCTCCCAGTTTGCTCCCAGAGCCTGGCCAGTGCCCCCCAAAATCTCATCATGGCACCCACAGGCACTCCCAGCCCCTCGCCCCTGCCTTCTGCAGGTGAAATAGGGCGTTCAAAGCACTTTAAGGCAGTTCTTAAGGCACTTTAAAGCAGTTTTAAGCACTTCAAAGCAGTTTTTAGCAATTTTTAAAGTAGTTGGATGTTTTTTAGGACACAGGGCAAGCTCCCTCCCTCCCCCCTGCAATGTTTTCCCGCATCCATCCCTCCTCAAAGAGCCCAAGGCAGCCACCAGGAATGAAAACTTGGTAAATTTAATACTGATACAGGAGGGTTTTTCTTTACACAGCAAAAATGAACCCGTGGAGGCCGCTGGGACAGCGAGAAAGGCAGGAGCCACCCGGGCCTGGATAAAAACAGGAATGGGAATAATGGGCAGATACAAACACCAGCAGGGACCAGAGTCCTCCTGCCTCGGGACTCAGCTGGGTTCCTGCAACTTGGGGGTTTTTCCTTATAAAAATAATAAAAAAAGCTTTGCTCAGGGGGTTGGTGACCCCGAGGTTTTTAAGGTTTTGGGGTTTTTTTTGCATTGTGGCTCGGTGAGTGCCGGTGCACCCCGAGGCGCTTCCCATCTCCCATCCCACCAACCCTCTGTTTCGGGTCTGGCTCAGCCCTCTGGGAAGCTGGAAGGCACTTTGGGCCCCCTGAGGGAATAGGGGTGGACCCAGACAAAGGGGTGCAGCCCAGGGATGACCCCGCTGGTGCTCCATGGCTGGGCTCATCCCGCCCCTGCTCCAGCACCCAAGCGGAGGCTGTGCCTGGCGTCCCATACAAAGATTAAAAAACCAGAAATGTAAAACAAAAATCCCTATTGGCACAAGTGTCTGTGAGCTCTACGTACCTCTCTAGCCGTGGGTGGGGCAGAGCAAGGAGTGTTGGCACCTTGGCATGCGGGACAAAGCTGCCCAAAATCTACCCTGATCTACGCTCGCCCGCCGCTGGTGCCCTGCAAAGAGGGCGTCCCCCTGGTCCTTAAATCCCTGCAGGAGCTGGGGGGCAGCTGTTCCACTGGCAGCCCGTTTCTCTTCTCCCAGTGATGCTGGAGGGCACCCCAAAACCTTTCCTGCCAGGCTGGGACGTGCATTGAGTCTGGGTGTTGGCAGGAGAAATGCCATTCTCTGACGGGAGAATTCCGCTGTGGCCGGGCTGGTGGGATGCTCGGGATGGACCCCGGTGGGATGAGGTGGCATCCAGTGTCCCCTCGCAGGCTGCCAGCGCTGGCTGAGCCATCAGGTCTCACCCCAGGCGTCCCCATCCCCTCAGAACACCCCGGTGAGTTCAGAAGTCCGAGTCGGCGTCCAGCAGCTCCGCGTCCACCAGGTTGGTGCGAGAGTGGATGGGGGCCAGCCCGGCACGGCGACCCTGAGTCCTCTGCCCCCCGGCACTGGGGGCCCACAGCACGCCCCCGTTGTGCTGCCAGTGCCCGGGGCTGGGCACGGGGCTCTCCTCCTCCAGGGACCCGCTCTCGGGGCAGAAGGGGTTGCTGATGAGGTGCAGGACGTTGGCTCTGCGGCGCCCATCCCACGGCCCCCCGGGGAAGGCGGCTTGGGGCCGGCCCGGGGGGAGCCCCGGCAGGACATCGGGGGCGAAGGCGACCAGGCAGGGCTGGGGGGGCAGGCGGGGCAGGCGAGGGACGGTGCTGGGGGCCGGGGGCACCGTGGAGCCCCCCAGGCAGCGCTCGGGGCCCGGGTCCACCTCCTTCTTCTTCTTCCTCCGCTTCTTCTTGCGGCTGCTGCGCTTCTGCAGCTCCGGGGACACATCGGCTTCCACTATCCAGAGGTTGGCCCTCTCCTCTGGTGGCACTGTGGGACGTGGGATGAGCAGTGTGAGAGCAGCCCATCCCACCCTGTGCCCCCCGCCAGCCCCAGCCCCCCGGCTCTGCCTCTCAGCACATCCCCAGCACCCCTCAGCCTGGCCTGTCCCCCCAGTAACTCCCCACGTGGGACTTGCCAGGTGTTGCCACGGGTGTCACGGAGATGTCCTGGGGCAGGATGGCCCCTCTCCTGGCCACCATCTTGGTGACGTGCTGGGCCCAGGCTGAGGACACGTCAGCTGATGGCTCGTTGATGTCGAACGCTAAACCGGCTGCAATGACAGAGCAGTGTGGTCAGGGGGGACACTGGGGACACTGGGGTGCTGCTGGGACAGCCCCCTCCCACGGGCACGTACCCACGGGGCCATCGTGTGAGACGGTGTGCATGCTGAAGGACAGCTCCTGGCCCGGGTCACGCAGCAGCTCCTTGCGCTTGGAGAAGGCCTTGGCGATCATCTTGCTCTTCTTGATCCTCTTGGGCTGGTCATCGCTCTGCCCCGTCAGCCTGGGGACACAGCAGGGACACGGGGTGGCACAGGTCACAGCTGGCAGCACAGGGACCCTCCCCATCTCCCTCTCCTGTTCTGGATGGGGATACCAGTCTGGGGGATGCACTGAATAGGTCCCCTGGGGGATGCAGGTGTCCCATGAACAAGATGTGACACTTGCCAGGTGGGAGAGGCCACCCCGTTCCCACGTCACTGAGCCCACAACTCATTGTGCTGAGGGGCAAACGTCTGGGGACATCTTCCAACACCTCAGGATGTTGGACAGGGCAGGAAGGGCCCCACGAAGATGGGGTGACAACCTCAGCATCCCACCTGCACCAGGTGCGCTTCCAGATGAGCAGCGTGGCCTTGGTCCAGACCCAGGTGCTCATGGACACGCCGGTGCCAAACATGGCAAAGAGGTTGATCTTCTCCAACAGCAGGCTCGGCCGGTTCTTGATCTCACAGTCCGGGATGGGCTTGTTGGTCTGCGTGGCGATGGTCACGTTGGCCTCACACCTGCAGGGATGGGCAAGGGACAGTGACCATAAGGAGAGGGGACACCCCACGACCCCCCACAGCTCTGCAGGGTGGAGATGCAGTGGCAGCACTGGTGGGGGACATGGGGATCTCCACTCTGCAAGGTGAGATGCTGGGATGCCACTGGTGTCCCCCTCACCCTCCCATCCCCGTCCCACTCACAGGACGTATTCCCGAAAGCTGCGCTCCCACTCCGCCTGGTTGAAGAAGTCATAGAAGTGGCAGCCAAAAGTGATGAAGACAAAGCCGAAGGCCAAGAAGCCAAAGATGCCTGGAAGAGAAGTGGGACATTCCTGGTTGAGCCAAACACCAGCGACACCAGGACAAAGACACTGCACCGGGGCTGTGCCACCATCACTACATCTTTGTCCCCCACTGCCACCACCCCTGGGAAAGAGCTGTCTGATCTCAGGGGACAAAATGTCCCCATTCCCACTCCAGTTCTATGGGAATGGTGCCAGTGGAGCCCCTTACCCAGGCGCAGCATGGTCTCGTTGATCTTGCTGGCCGCCTTCTCGCTCAGCAGCCCAGGGTGGTTGCTCTTGATGGAGAAGAGCGTCATGACCCCTGCGGTGGAGGGATGAGGGGCTCAGGGTGGGGGGACACCCACGGTGTCCCCAGCCCTTCTCAGAGCTGAGCCCACACCTACCCCGGATGAGGAAATAGCCCCCCACGATGAGGACGAGCCCAATGGGCGCCAGGACAAAGCCGGCTCGGTAGCGGTAGTTCTTGTAGCCCACGAAGCAGATGCCACTGACAGAGTCACCATCCACCTGGCACAGACAGGGGCAGGGGGGTCAGCTGGCCCTGTGGGCATCACCCTGGCTGAGAACTGCCACAGGATGGCAACCCCGTTACCTGCGCCACGGCCAGGATGGCCACGGTGAGGACGAAGGGGATGGACCAGGTGATGAGGTGGAAGTAGGAGGTCTTGCCCAGCAGTGGCTGGTAGGTGGTGCCCAGGGCCTTGAAGGAGGTGTGCCAGGCGTAGGTCAGCATGACAAACCAGATGACACCCGACATCAGAGAGTAGTAAACGATGATGAAGATGATGACGCAGGAGAGCGTCTCGTTGGACCTACAGGGGCAGGTGAGACAGAAATGTCACCAACCTCTACGAAGAGCCAAGGAGGAGGAAAGCGGTCTCATCCTCCATGCTCACAAGAGGCCAGCAAACCCCAAGAGCCCTCCTTGGTCTCTGGGAGAGTGCTCGGCACACGGCTGTGGTGGGATGGGGACGAAGGGGACACGTACGTGGGCTCCCCCAGCCGCATGGTGCCATCGGCCCGGCACACAATCTCGTCACGGGCACCATCCATGAACTGCGCCAACCAGCCGATGCTGCCCACGAAGAAGCAGGCGTTGACGTAGAAGAGGATGACGGCGGGGTAGCGGTTGGAGTTCCTCCAGTCAGCAACAAACGTGGCCTGGTGGGGTGGAGAGAGCGACAGCTCGGTGCCTGGTCCCACTCTGGGCACACCGCCCCACGTGGCCCTGAGCCTCACCAGGGTGAAGAAGGTGCAGAAGATGGTGACGGAGCTGAAGGCGGCGATGTAGACGTGCATCTCGCGGTGCTCCTTCTCGGTGAACAGCGGGTTCTGGCACTGGATGCCACAGCCCTCCACGTCCTCGTACCAGCTCTTGGGGTTGTCCGTGCGCACCAGCGGTGCCTCGCACTGCCCCGAGCTGTTGAACTTGATGTTCTGCACCTCGTTCTGCCAGAGGGGAAAGGAGGCCATGAGGAGGAGGAGAAGACAGCCCACGGTGACATCAGTCCCTCACGGAGGGCAGGGGACAGCTGGGCTTCATAGAATCGTCACACAATCATGGAATGGTTTGGGGTGGGAAGGGGCATTAAAGGTCATCCAGTTCCAACCTCCTTGCCACAGGCAGGGACACCTCCCACTAGCCCAGGTTGCTCCAAGCCCCCTCCAACCTGGCCTTGGACACTTCCAGGGATCCAGGGGCAGCCACAGCTTCTCTGCCCAACCTGTGCCAGGGCCTGCCCACCCTCCCAGCCACCAATTCCTTCCCAATGGCCCAGCCAGCCCTGCCCTCTGGCACTGGGAAGCCATTCCCTGTGTCCTGGCCCTCCAGGCCTTGGCCCCAGTCCCTCTCCAGCTCTCCTGGAGCCCCTTCAGGCACTGCAAGAGGCTCTCAGGACTCCTTGGAGCCTTCTCTTCTCCAGGCTGAACAATGCCAACCCTTTTCTCCTCCAGAAAGTGACTTTTCCTTCCCAAAGGGTAACTTCTCTTCCCCTGTGCCCTGTGGGATGCAGCCTGGCAGGGCACCCCCTGTGCCGTCCCCGCCGTACCGGGCACCCCTCAGGGAAGCGGTCGGTCGTGCACTTGAGGAAGTCGGGCCAGCCACGCTCGCGCTCCACGATGGTGCAGGGTGCCCGGGTGGCCTGGCACAGGGTCTGGCTGGGAAGCTCCACCTGCCCATCCTCACACTTGGGCATGTAGACGGCGCAGAGCAGGGGCTGGATGACGTCCCAGCAGCGCGGGGCGTTGCGCAGGCCTGCGGGGACAGTGCTGTCACCCCCTGGGCACAGCCACCTCCCACTGTCCCCCCACCCTGCAGCCCCCTGGGGATGGGGCAGAGCACACACGTGTGGTGGGGAGCACCCCTCTGTAACACCCCTGGGGTGCCACGTGTGTCACCAGGTCCCCTGCTGTACTGCTCCCCTCTATACTGCACCCATCCATGGTTCCCTGCTGTACTGCTCCCCTCTATACTGCACCCAGCCCTGCTCCCCTTGATACTGCACCCATCCACGGTCCCCTCCATACTGCACCCATCCATGGTCCCCTGCTGTACTGCACCCATCCATGGTCCCCTCTATACTGCACCCAGCCCTGCTCCCCTGCTGTACTGCTCCCCTCTATACTGCACCCATCCACAGTCCCCTCTATTCTGCTCCCCTCTATCCTGTGCCAATCTCCAGGCCCTGCTATACAGCTTTCTACACTGCATCCATCACCACGTTCCCACTATCCTTCTCTCCCCAGTCCTGCACCCATCTCCTGTCCCCCACTATCCTGCTCCCCCTCTGCACGGTATACCCATCTCCTCTACCCCACTACCCTGCTCCTCTCTATACTGCACCCATCCATGGTCCCCTCTATACTGGACCCATCCATGGTCCCCTCTATACTGCTCCCATCCATGGTCCCCTCTATACTGCATCCAGCCCTACTCCCCTCTACACTGCACCCATCCACAGTCCCCTCTATCCTGTACCAATCTCCAGGCCCTGCTGTACAGCTTTCTACACTGCATCCATCCCCACGTTCCCACTATCCTCCTCTCCCCAGTCCTGCACCCATCTCCTGTTCCCCACTATCCTGCTCCCCCTCTATACTGTATATCCATCTTCTCTACCCTACTAGCCTGCTCCTCTCTATACTGCACCCATCCCCAGGTCCCGGCTACACCATCCCCTGTATCCCAGTCTCCTCTGCCCCTTCTCTCCAGTTCCCTGTTAGAAGTTTTCTATCCTGTACCCATCCCCAGACCCCCACCATACTGCTCCCCTCTACACTGTACCCATCCCCAGGTCCCTGCTACACCATTTTCTGTACTGTACCCATCCCTTGTTCCCCTTTATACTGTACCCACCCTGTCCCCCACTTACCCCTTGCCTGTCCCCCATTCTACTGCTCCTCTCTGCACTGTACCCATCCCCGCTCCCCTGCTATAGTTTCCTATACTGTACTTATCGCCTGTCCCCCATTTTACAGCTCCCCTCTCCACTCTACCCATCCCCACACCTCTGCTAGAGTTTTCTATAGTGTACCCATCCCCTGTACCCCACTGATCCATCCTTGTACCCCCTTCTAATGCTCCCCCTTCTACTGTCCCTGTCCCCACACTGCTCTTATACAGTTTCTGATACTATCCCCATCCCCAGGCCCCTGATACAGAGTTTCCCATACTGTCCCCATCCCCAGGCCCCTGATACACGGTTTCCTATACTGTCCACATCCCTAGACTCTTGCTATACAGTTTCCTATACTATCGCCATCCCCAGGCCCCTCCTAGAGTTTCCTATCCTATATCCATCCCTTGATATAGTTTCCTACACTGTCCCTGTCCCCACTCCCCTGATACAGTTTCCTATCCTATCCTATCCCCATCCCCACCTCCCCTCCTATACAGTTTCTTATCCTGTACTCATCTCCACTCCTCTGATACAGAGTTTCCTATACTGTCCCCATCCCTAGACTCTTGCTATACAGTTTCATATACTATTCCCATCCCCATTCCCCTAATACAGTTTCTTATCCTATACTCATCCCCAGGCCCCTCCTATACAGTTTCCTATCCTATACCCATTCCCGCTACCCTGATACAGAGTTTCCTATACTGTCCCTATCCCTAGACTCTTGCTATACTGTTTCCTATACTATCCCAATCCTCAGGCTCCTCCTATACAGTTTCTTGTCCTATACCCATCCCCATTCCCCTGATACAGTTTCCTATACTATCCCCATCCCCAGGCCCCTCCTATACAGTTTCCTATCCTATACCCATCCCCACTCCCTCATAGTTTCCTACACTGTCCCCATTCCTATCCCCCACTCCCCCTCCACCCTTTACCCCTCCCCAGCCCCCCAACACCCCACTCCCCTCCACCTCCATCCCCGCGCCTCCCCCGCACCGCTCCCGCTCCCGCTCCCGCTCCCGCCGCGTCCATACCCGACCACAGCAGGAGCTTCCCGTGCGCCTCCTCCTGCGAGGCGGAGTCGGCGGCGAGCAGGGTGGAGGTGGCGGTGTAGGGAAGCGCGGAGCCGAGGCAGGCGGCGAAGCGGAGGCGCTCGCAGGTGGCGGGGCGGCGGCAGCGCGGGGGCCCCGTCGAGGCGTTGTGTGCGGCGGGGCCGCCGTGCCCGCCCAGCGCCAGCGCCAGCGCCACGGCCAGCACCGCACCGCGCCACATCGCGGCGGCACCGCGGCGCTAGGGCGGCTGCGGCCGGCTCGCCTGCTCGGACATGGCCCCGCCGCCGCCGCCGCCGCCTTTGTTGGACGGCAGCGCTGCGGGCCCCGCGCCCCGCCCCGGACCCCGATCCCACCCGGCCCCCGACTCAGCCCCCGCCCCGCCCCGGCCGCCGATCCCACCCGGGACGGCCCCGCTCCGCCCCGGCCCCCGGTACAGCCCCCGCTCCGCCCCGACCCCCGACTCGGCCCCCGACCCGTCTCGGTCCCCGCTCCGCCTCGGCTCCTGCTCCGCCCCGGCCCGGCTCAGACCCCGGCCCGGTCCCCGATCCCCCCCGACCCCCGGCCCGGTCCCCGATCCCCCCCGACCCCCGGTCCGGTCCCCGATCCCCCCCGACCCCCGGCCCGGTCCCCGATCCCCCCGGTCCGGGCGGGACGAGCGCGGCTCCGCACGGAGGGGCGGGGAGAGGATTCGTCGTGTGCGGGAAAGGCCCTGGGAGAGGGAGGGGGAAAGGCTCTTTGGGAGCCCAGAGCGCTGCTCTGCCGGGGAAAGGCGCTCCTTGGGAGGGAAGAGATTCTCTTTGTGAGGAACGAGTCGCTCTTTGGGACAAAAAAGTTCTTCTGTGTGAGGAAAAAGTAACTTTTTAGGGAGGGAAAGTTTCTGTTCGTGAGGAAAAAGTTCCTCTCTGAGGAAAAAGTTGCCTTTTGGGAGGGAAAAGTTCTTCTTTGTGTGAAAAAAGTCGCTCTTTGGGACAAAAAAAATTCCTCTTTGTGAGGAAAAAGCTGCGTTTTGGATGGAAAAAGCTCCTCTTTGTACGAAAAAAGTAACTTTTAGGGACAAAAAAGTTCCTCTGTGAGGAAAAAGTCACTTTTTGGGACAAAAAAGTTCCTCTTTTTGAAGAAAAAGTCGCTCTTTGGGGAGGGAAAAGTTTCTCTTTGTGAGGAAAAAGTAATTTTTTGCGGAGGAAAAAGTTCTTTGTGAGGAAAAAGTCACTCTTTGGGACAAAAAAGTTCCTCTTTGTGGGGAAAAAGTCAGTTTTAGGGACAAAAAAGTTCCTCTTTGTGTAGAAAAACTCACTTTTTCGGACAAAAAAGTTCGTCTGTGACAAAAAAGTCACGTTTTGGATGGGAAAAGCTCCTCTTTGTGAGGAAAAAGTTCCTCTGTGAGGAAAAAGTTCCTTTATGTGTGGAAAGTCACTAAAAAGTGAGGAAAATTTGGAGGTTTTGTGAAGAAAAGTCACTTTGGAGGAGGAAAAAGTCCCTTGTTTGGTAGGAGAAGTTGCTTCATGCATGGAAAAAGTCCCTTTTTGGGAGGAAAAATGTCCTTCTCATGAGGAAATCGTCACTTTTGGGAGGAAAGAGTTACTTGATTAGGAGAAAAGTTTCCTTTTGGGGAAAAAATCACTTTTGGGGGCAGAAAAGTTCCTTTTTTGAGGGGAAAGTTCCTTTTTTGAGGGTAAAAGTCACTCTTAGGGGCCAAAAGCCTTTTTTTGAGGAGTAAAGCTACTTGTTTGATGGGACAAGTACAATTTTGGGGTCAAAGTCACTCTTGGGAGAGAAAAGTCAGTTTTGGGGGAGAAAAGTTGGTTTTATGGAGGAAAGTTCCTTTGTTTTAGCAGGAAGCCACTTTTTTAGGGGGGAAAGTCACTTTGGGGGTGACTAAAGACATTCTTCTGGAGAGAAAAGTTTTGGGGACAGAAGTGCCCTTTGGGGGGGAAAAAGTTACTTTTTGGGGAGATTGGGCTTTCTTTGGGTGGAGGAAGCCACTTTTTTGGAGAGCAGCTCCTTTTAGGAATAAACTCTCCTTTTGGGGGAGAAGCAGCTTTTTGGAGGGGAAGTTTTGGGGAGGAAAAGTAACTTTGGAGGGGGGAAAAAATCACTTTTTTTCCAAGGGGGAGGTGTCTCTCCGCAGAGAAACGATGACTTTTGGGGGCAGCAGTGCCTTTTGTGGGTGGCAGCCCCTTTTGCAGAGGCCGAGGTGGGTTTGGGGGAGGAGGAGGAGGAAGAGGAGGAGAAGGAGGAGCACGGGGGGGGTTTGGGGAGCTCCGCCGGTGAGTCCCGGCCGCACAGCAAGAGCTGGAGCCGGGCCTCATCCCGCCGGGCCCCGCCGAGGGACCACCCAGCCAGCCCGAGCACAAGGGCAAAATGGAGGGGCCAAAAAATCCCCCCAAACTCCACCCCCGCTTTGCGACAGCTCCGGAATGCGGCGCCGGCGGGGCCGAGGCTGCGCTCCCACTGCCCCCCGGCGCATCCCCCGCGTGGGGAAGGGACGCGTGGGACACCCACAGGGGTGGTGGCGCGGGATGGGGTGGCCTCCCCTGTGCCCCCCGGGTGTCCCCCCGCGGTGATCCAGCAGCGCCCGGGCAGCCTGGCAGGGATCGGAGCCTCCGCACTCCTCTCTTTATTCTCCGTGAAAGCCAAGGGAGCGTCACAGCCTGGCACTGGCTCCTCCATGCGGGGCCCAGCACCCTTTGGGGGGGCCCAGCACCCTGTGGGGGGGTCCAGGACCCTGTGGGGGAGCTAAGCACCCAATGGGGGGGCGCAGCACCCTGTGGGGGAGCCCAGCACCCTGGTGGGGAGCCCAGCACCCTTTGGGGGACCCAGCACCCTTTGGGGGGCCCAGCACCCTGTGGGGGGGGTCCAGCACCCTTTGGGGGGGCCCAGCACCCTGGGCACAGACGGGACCCTCAGCTGAGGAAGCACCCCTGGGTCAGCCCTCCCGTGCCCATGGCTCCCACTCCCAGCCCTCAGCTCTCCTCATCCCCACGGGACACAGAGGGAGCCATTGGGGTTGGTGGCACCTGGCGAGAGCAGGGATGTCCCCAGTTCTGGAGCCCACCTTGGGCGAAGGCAGCTCGGTGCACAGACAGACAGACAGATAGACAGACAAATGCCCATCTCCAGTGCACATGGAGATGGGAAGCACATCCGAGTTCAAAGCTTTGTGCATGCCCTCTGCACCAGCAGGACAGACAGACAGACAGAGAGAGGTTCTGGGGCTGGCTCAGTCCCCAAAACAGGGCACAGCAGCCCGGCACGTCCCGGCCAAGCCTGGCACTGGCTGCCAAAGGCACTGAGTCTCCAGTCCCTGCATGTCCCTCTCCACAGCACAGCAGCCACCACGGATCCACAGCCTGCTCCAACCTCCCTCTTCTCCAGCAAAGCCCCTTCAGCTCTTCCCACAGATCCAGGGTTGGGAAAATGGCAGCTGAGGCCGCAGGCGCCACCGCTGTGCCGTGGGGACGGACGGACAGACCCCCACTCAGTACCAGGGGTCTGCCCGGTGCTGCTGGTTGTAGAGCTGCAGCTTGATCTGGTCACGGATCTGGTTGATGAGGAGCTGAGCCAGGACGATGACCACCAGCTGGAGGGAGGGCGAGGGAGAGGGAGAGGAGGGGATAGGGTGAGGGAGAGGAGAGCATGGAAGAAGGAAGGGGAAAGGGGGAGAAAGGGAGAGAGGGAAAGGGAGGGGAAAAGGAAGGTGAAGGAGAAAAAGAAAGGGGGAGAGAGAGGGAGAGGAAGCAGAAAGGGAGGGGAAGAAGGGACAAAGAGGGAAGAGAAGAGGAAGAGGGAAGGGGGAGATGGAGGGGAGGGGGAGAGGAAGGAGAGGAAAAAGACAAGAAGAGGAAAGGGAGAAGAAGGGGAAAGAGAAAGAGGGCAGGGAGAGAGAAAAAAAAAAGAGGAAGGGAAGAGAGAGAGAGAGAAAGAGGAATGGGAGAGGGCAGGGAGAAGGAGGTGCTGAGGGACACCAGGCAGTGTCACCCCATGCCCGACATTTGCACTGCTCCCCCACCCCAAATCCCACCCAGACATCCCCCTGTGTTGCAATTAACCACATCCTTAAGGCAACTCTCAAACGAGACGGAGCACCAAGTGGAGCTGTGGGATAGACCCTTCTCCCCCCCAGTCGCCGGGCACCCCATACCTGGGGGAGGGCCAGCCCCAGGGTGATGCCCCCCAGCAGGAAGAGGTTGCTGTGGATCCAGTTGACCAGCTTGTCGATGCAGCCGTTGGTGTAGATGAAGGCACTGGCCTCCAGGTAGCCCCTCTTCTGCATCTCATGGCCACACATGGTGTTGATGACGGTCTGGGAGGGGGGACGGGGCACAGAGGGGTTGGGGACAGCACACACCGGGGACCCTGTTCTTGGGGGGCAGCCCTGGGGTGACCAGGAGCTCTGCCCTCACCTTGGCACCAAGCGGGGTGTCCCTTTCCTCGGGTGTTCCCACCCCATCCCTCCAGAGCCAGGCTCCCTAAACACTACCAGCTCCAGAAGGGGGGGCAGCAGGGGGGCAATTCACCCCCACGTCACCACAGTACCCCCAGCTGGGGGTCCCCAAACCCAGAGGGTGGGATGGGGGTCCACACCACGTTCCCTCTCCCTGGTAAGGGGCTCCAGGCTCAGCACAGCCCCAAGGGACAGAGCAGGGGTGCCCCGAGGCCAGCCGGGGTGCCCTGGGGACTGACCTGGTTGGCGTCGTGCAGGCAGCAGGAGAAGGGCACGGAGCAGCGCTCCCGGCTGGGGTTGGTGGCCGTGCAGTTGAAGTACATGTTCTGGGACCAGTCCTTGTAGGAGATGCCCCCGCAGCAGCTGAACTGTGGGAAGGGCACAGAGTGCTCTGCAGGGACAGGGACCCTGGCCCGTGGGGGGGGGGACAGGGCTCTGAGGGGTGTTTCTTCCCCCATCCCCTTTTCCTGCAGCTCTCCCCAACCCAACCTGCCTAACCAGCACATCACCATGAACATCAGATCCGCACAGAGGAGCCACCCCATGCCCCCAGCCTGTGACACCACATGGATTTAAGCCTGACCCAGGAGTGGGGACACGTCCTCATCCATTGGAAGGAAACCCCAGTGCCCCCCACTCACCTCCTTCTGCCCGAAGTCGATGAGGTTCTGCAGGTCCAGGTCATCCCGGTAATGCACGATGGCCCCGTTGATGATCTCACTGACCTTGCCACGCGCCTGCAGGTCGATGGAGGGGACACCAGTGGGGTTGTCACCCAGCAGGACAGGACTGGGGTCACCAGCCTCCCACTGCTCCCCCCCAGTACCTTATCAGAGAAGACAAAGCCCAGCACACCAGCTGCCAGCTGCAGGAGGAAGACGATGGTCAGGCACACGGAGAACTGCAGGAGAGAGGAGTGTGACAGTGAGGGGACCGTGAGAAAGACACCAAGATTCCCCCACGAGGGTCCCCCATCCCCAGGGACTCACTGTCTGCAGCAGGCAGATGTTCTCCCGCAAGGAGCCGATGCAGCCGCAGAAGGTGATGAGGAAGGTGAGGACGCCAACCACGATGAGCAGGATGGCAGGGTCCACTGCCAGGCAGGCCATGGCCGCCTCTGTCGTGACAAGCTGTCACCAGCAGCCCCCGGGCTGCCAGCACCCCCAGGTCCCCCGGGATCCCCCAGGGATGGGGCAGCCCCACTGTGGTGCTGGCTCGGGATCAGCCCGGGTAAGCAGCCCCGCTACCTCACCTGCATGTTTCAGCAGCCGGGCGTAGACCCCCACGGCCACCATCAGCATGGAGACCATCTGCAGGGCAGGACGGAGGGTTGTGAGCCCCCCAGGCACCCACCCCACACCCGGGGTCCCGGCTGCAGCCCCCGCAGAGTCAGGGGCTGCTACCTCGGCTTCCCTTCATCACCCCCAGGTGGACACGGTGTCCACCACGTCCCCACCTCCTGGGAGGTCACACCTGTCCCCACCTCCTGGGAGGCCACCTCTGTCCCCACCTCCTGGGAGGCCACCCCTGTCCCCACCCCCTGGGAGGCCACCTCTGTCCCCACCAGCCCTGTTCTGCTACGGGTCACTGGACACAGGGACGTGGTTTATTGGAAGCGAGAAACTTCCTCAAAAATACAAGCACAAAAACGGAACCAACCCTCAAAAAAAAACCCGCAACCCTCCAAAAAACACCCCACAAAAACATAAAGAAACACCCCCAAAATATTAAAAAAATAAATAAATCCCTCCAAGCAGTACAAAAGTCCTCAAAGCTTAAAATAAGCCCCAAAACATAAAAATATCCTCAAAAGATAAAAGAACTTCAAAAACATTTTTAAAAAGTTACAAAAGCCCCAAAACATGGAATAATGTGTGGCTGCCACGCATGAGGTTTCCCTGGGGTGGCCTGGGGACAAGAGGGGTCTCTGTCCCCCCTCCCTGTCACCACTCTGGGGGGTTGTCACCTGCATGGGGTCAGGAAGGGTCCCGGTGAGGTGGTGGGGGCCCAAAAGACCCCAAAAACCTTCGGGGAATGGGGGAAATCCCCCAACCCCCAGAGATAAGGGGGTGTCCCAGTGAGGTCTGGGGGTTGGGAGGGTCTGGGGGTCCCAATGGCATCCTGGGGAAGGGGACAGTGCTAGGCTTTGGGGTTCCCTGGTGGGGTCCCAGGGATGGAGTGGTCCCAACGGGATCCCAGGGGAGTCCAAGGATGGAGGGTCCCAGTGGGGTCCAGGGGTGGGGACAGTCCCAGGGCCCTGGGGTCCCCTCGGGGATGGGGGGTTCCAGTGGGTCCCTGGGGATGGTGGGTCCCTGGGGGTACTGGGGATAAAGGAGGGATGTCCCAGAGGGGTCCAGGGATGGGGACAATCTCAGGGTCCAGGGGATGGAGAGCCCTAGCAGGGTTCCAGGAATGGGGGGCTCTGGGGGTCCCAGTGGTGTCCTGGAGCTGGGGACAGTCCCATGGCCTGGGGGTCCTCGGTGGGGTCCCGGGGATGGGGGCATCCTAATGGGATCCCGGGGGAGTCCAGGGGTGGGGACAGTCCCAGGGCCCTGGGGCGCCCTCGGGAATGGGGGATTCTGGAGGTGTCCTGGGGATTGGGGGAGTCCCAACAGGGTCCAGGGGTGGGGACAGTCCCGGGGGGCAGGGAGTCCCTGGGGAATGGGGGGTCCCCGGGGTGTCCCAGGGATGGAGTGGTCCCAATTATCCCAGGGGTGGGGACAGCCCCAGGGTACGGGAGTCCCTGGGGAATGGGGGGTCTCGGTGAGGTCCCAGGGGTTGGGGGGCCCGACTGGTCCTTGGGGATGGGGTGATCCCAATTATCCCACGGATAGGGTCAGCCCCAGCGTCTGGGGGTCCCTGGGGAATGGGGGGTCCCGGTGGGGTCCCAGGGATTGGGGGTCCCAGGGATTGGGGGTCTCGGTGGGGTCCCAGGGATAGGGGGCCCCTGGGGAATGGGGGTCCCGGTGGGGTCCCAGGGAATGGGGGGTCCCTTGCCCCCCGGCACTCACCCAGAAGAGCAGGTTGAAGAAGAAGAGCACGTACTTCACCACCGGGCTCACGAAGGAGAAATCATCCCCGAGGGGCCCTGCGGGGGCCGCCGCCCGCCTCGCCATGGCCGAGCGGGGCCGGACTGAACCCCAAGGGACCCAGTGGGGCCGACCGGGATCCCGATCCCGATCCCGATCCCGATCCCGATCCTGATCCCGTTCCCGTTCCCGTCCCCGTCCCCGTCCCCGCCGCGGGGGCCGCCGAGCAGCGCCCCGCCCCCTCCCGTTCCCGCCCGCTCATTGGCCCGCCCGCCCGCACCCTGCCCTCCCATTGGTCGCTCACCCTGTCGCTCAGCCGCCGCCGCACCTGTGCGCCCTTAAAGGGCCAGCGCACCCCGGCGCCGGTCCCGGTACCCGCCGCGATCCCGATCCCCATCCTGATCCCCATCCCGATCCCCATCCCATCCCATCCCATCCCCATCCTGATCCCCATTCCCATCCCCATCCCCATCCTGATCCCCATCCCCATCCTCATCCCGATCCCCATCCCCATCCCCATCCCCATCC
>JAWMRD010000037.1:545794-558802 GCA_035584875.1 Syndactyla subalaris | reverse complement strand
CTTGGGCACCTCCAGCCCTGGGCACTCCAACCCTCCCTGGGCAGCCCCTGCCAAGGCCTCACCACCCTTTCCAGCAGGAAGACGAGCAGGGACACCTTCCCTTCGCCCAGGCTGCTCCAAGCCCCATCCAGCCCAGCCTCGAGCACTCCCAGGTGCCCTCCTGGTGGCTGTCTCCTCTTGCCCCCGTCCCTTCGGCAGGGCGGTGTCGGGGGGTGTGTTACCTAAGCGGGCTCACGTCACCCACAGTGGGTGCAGCCCCGTGGGAGTGGGCTGCAGCGCCCGGGGTGCAGCTGGGAGCGCTCCCTGGAGCCAGGGGTGCCTTCAGCTGACAGCGGTGGGCGGCCGTGGAGCAGGGGATGACTCACCGCTCCATTGACTTCACTCCCAGCTCTCCATTGAGGCTAAAAGGAGCCCGGAGCCGGCGCTCGCTGGGGGTGCTCGTGTTCTCCTCGCCCACCCACGGTTAACTCGCTGCCTCCTGGAGCAACTCCAGCGGGGAGGGGATGGTTCCCAGCCCTGGATGGCATTCCTGGCTGTGCATCTCCGGTCGGTGCCGTGGTCACCAAAGGGTGGCACAGCTGCAGGGATGGTGGTGGTGGCCTCTCCTTCCTCCAGCTGCCCGGGCTCCTTCTCCATCTCCTGTTTCCCTTTCCGTGGTTCTCCCTGCAGCGCTTTGGGCTTCTCCTCCATTCCCTGCTGTGTCTCAGACCGCTTCTCCAGTGGTAGCACCACGTGAATCCAGAGCTGCTCTTCCATCGTGCTGCTGCCCTCTCTGATGGGACCTCCTGCACATTTCAGTTCACTCTCCGTTCCAACCCTAGTCCTTGGTGATCACCTTGAGCTCCTCCCAAGACAGCCCCTGGTGAAATCCCGCTTGATCCATCCTTGCAGCTCAGCAGCGAAAAATGTGTCAATGCAGCTCTTTCCTCACCTTGCTGTAGTTCCTTGGGTTTTATGGGAATGCCTGTGGGAGTGCTGGGAATGCTCAGCTGGCATCGAGCTCCCGTGTGGCCGTTCTGCCTTTCCCGTGTTCAGGAGGCCCATTATTGCCACACACAATTGGGTTCCTTTAGCACATCCTGTTCTCTCCCGTCCCTTCCACCTGCTATTTATCACCTGGATGGTTTGTTAAACCCTGGTGCTGTTTGTTAGAGGATTTGCCAGGGAATTAAAGATGAGTTGCTTCATTTTAGGCTTCCTTTGATCTTTCTACTGCCGGTTTATAAAGATGAGCATCATCCTTTGTGCAGCTCTCCAGGAATGTTGAGCGTCCCAGGTGAGCTCTGGCACAGCCATGGCACATGTGAGACACTTTCTGCCACCTCAGTGAGTTTCCCCAGGCCCAGAGAGTTGAAATAAACTCTCAGTTCTTCCAACTGCTGTTTTTTCACTCAAAGGTAGAGCTTGGCTTTGCTGTTACAGTGGCACCAGGAGTTGACTGGGACTGGTTTGTGCACACCTAACCATGAGATATTTCAGTTGTTCATTTGACAGGTCATGGAATCATAGAATTATAGGATGATTTGAGTTGGAAGGGACCTTAAAGATCATCTGGTCCTGCCTCCCACAGGCAGGGAACCTTCCACTAGCCCAGGTTGCTCCAAGCCCTGTCCAACCTGGCCTTGGACACTTCCAGGGATCGATCCAGGGGCAGCCACAAGTACTCAGATGCAGGAATTAGTGTGAGGTTGTCCCACTCTCCTTACATGAACAGGAGGGTTTTCTTACTGGAATGGCCTTTCCCAGGCATGGGAATCTGCTTCCAGAGGCTACTCTACACCTGGAGAGGAGGGTTTTGTTGGGGAGGGGAGAGTTTCTCACACTGAGGAGCAGCTGCATAAGCAGCTCTGCTTTGGAGACCAGGCATGGGTGAGGTGACACAGAGGGGTGACTCTGTGACACCCTTAAAGTGCTTCATAGTTTTGTTGGAGTTTCTGGGTGCTTTGTCGCTTGAAGTCCCTGGTTTGAGACACCCTGTGTTCCATGGATAATGTGGGAGCATGTCCCTAATTACCACACTAAGTCAACTATCAGGGGACTGCAGGAAATTCAGGCTGTGTTGCTTTAGTTTCCCTGGATGGTGCCGTGTGTCCTCCTGTGCAATCCCCGTGTGCATCACCTTTTGGGATCCCCTTCCCCAGGTCTGGAAAATGAAGGAATGTCTCTGTATTCCCGGTACTTGCCGGGTGCTCCCTTGGTTTGTAGGGGCAGAACTGGTGGGATTGGGATTGTGAATGTGGGTGGTGGCATTGTGAATGCTGCAGGTGGGTTTGATGCAGAGGGTGGTCCTGCCCTGGTGTCCGTCAGTCATAGAGAGCTCCCGTGGGGACGTGGTGGTCCCAAACCTGGTGGTGGCACGGGTGTCCCTGGCAGGGGATCCTGGGGCAGGGGGAGGGTGGGGGCACAGCCATGTGCCAGCCTG
Source organism: Syndactyla subalaris (assembly GCA_035584875.1). NCBI lineage: Eukaryota > Metazoa > Chordata > Aves > Passeriformes > Furnariidae > Syndactyla > Syndactyla subalaris. Next base: position 556,380 of record JAWMRD010000037.1, on the reverse strand, counting down.
CAGCGGGCCCAGGTACCGCAGTGTGATTCCAGCTGCTCTGGGATGCTCATCCCCTCATCCCCTCTGCCCATGCCCCCCTCGCCGTGCCCGTGCCTTGGCATGGGACTCTGGGGGGATTTGTTCCCAGTGCCATGCTCAGGGCAGACCCAGCACCAGCCCTGGCCCTGCTGAGGATCCTCCCCATCCCTGCTCTTCCCATCCCTCTCCATCACAATGGGCAGGGGATGCAGCAGCCCCCTCACCCAGCTGTGGGGAGGGGGATTCACTTCCCCATCCCTTGATAGCTCCCTATTGCTCCCATTGCTCCCCATCCCTTCCTACCACTCCCACCACTCCCATCCCACTCCATCACAATGGACAGGGGATGCAGCAGCCCCCTCACCAAGCCATGAGAAGGGGGATTCACTTTTCCATCCCTTGATGGCTCCCCATTGCGCCCCATCCCTTCCTACCACTCCCATCTCTCCCATCCCTCTCCATCACAATGGGCAGGGTATGCAGCATCCCCTCACCAAGCCATGAGAAGGGGGATTCACTTCTTCATCCCTTGATAGCTCCCCATTGCTCCCATCCCTTCCCATCACTCCCATCCCTCTCCATCACAATGGGAAGGGGATGCAGCAGCCCCTTCATCCAGTGATGGGGAGGGGGATTCACTTCTCCATCCCTTCATAGCTCCCCATTGCTCCCATCGCTCCCCATGCCTTCCCACCACTCCCATCCCTCTCCATCACAATGGGCAGGGGATGCAGCAGCCCCTTCACGCAGCGATGAGGAGGGGGGCTCCTTTCTCCATCTCTTGGTTGCTCCCCGTCCCTCCCATGGCCCCCATCCCTGCCCATCGCAGTGGGAAGGGGCTGTAGCAGCCCCTCCACCCAGGGATGAGCGGGGGGGATTCACTTCTGCATCTCTTGACCGCTCCCCATGTCTCCCATCGCTCGCTCCGAGTGCCAGCCCCCTTCCCGGCGCAGCCGAGCCGGACCCAGGTCCCTGATTAATTCGGCTCTGATGTCAGACATGCGGCTCTGCTGGGAGGGATTTGCAGGGCTGCGTTCGCTCTGAGCATCCCCCTGCCGTCCCCCCGCCCGCCGCACGTAGATGGATTTGGGGCAGGGGCTCCGGTGGGCGCCGGCCCCGCGGAGCTGCCGCTGCCTCCGCCGCTCGACCCGCCCGGCTCTGCTGCCCCGGTGCCTTTGTTAAAGCGGGACAAGGAGATGCATCCCCCCTGCTCCGGGCACACCGGCACCTGGCAGCGCGGGGGGCGATTCTAGGAGAAGATCCCAGCGCCGGGATGAGGATTTGAACTCTGCCCTGCTCAACTCACCAAAGAGGCACCTTCTCCTCTCGCCGAGCCGCTGGTTTTTTGCACGGGAGAGGCAGCCGGGAAGTCGGAGAGAGCCGCTCCCCCGATGGCCCCCCACGCTCCGGGCAGCCTTTAAAGGGATCCCGAGGGGATCTCTATCCCTGCATTCCTATGCAGGTGACTGAGAGGGGGCCCGCTGGGCAGCAGGGTGATCCAGGCAGCCGGGGCTTTCCTCCTCCTCCTCCTCCTCCTCCTCCTCCTCCACGCTGAGGGAAAGTAGCTTTTCATCTTTTTTCCTTCTGACTTTGGGCAAAGGGAGGGGAGGGGAAGCAGCTTGTGCCCAACTCCCCGCTGAGATGAGACGGTGGATGAGAAGAGGTCTCCTTGTGACAGGCACAAAGGCCACCTCCGCCTGGCAGCATGGTGCTGAAATCTAACCCTGGCATCATTCTCTTGTGCTCTTTCCTGCCCAGTGACTACATCATTGAGGAGAAGACGGCCGTGCTGCAGAAGAGGGAGCATGAGGGATTCGGGTTTGTATTGCGAGGGGCCAAAGGTAAGGGCTGCTTCTTTCGCTCGCTCTGGGGCTGGGGCGGGAAGCGCCTTCTCCTCCCTCTCCCGGGGCTCCGCATCCCCCCTTCCCACACCTGGCATTTGGGGGCTCTTCGGGGGCTCTGCTCCAGCTCTCTCCTTGCCCAGATGCCACCGTGGCAGGCGGGCACCTCTCACACTTTGCCGGGGGTTCTGGTGCGGTGGCTGCTCTTCGTGGCTTGGAAATGCGGGGCGTTTTCGCTTCTCCCTGTTCCCCGGGGGTGTGAAGTGGGTGCAGCCCTGTGGGGCCGTGGCTTTTGGGGGTTCAGTGCTGGAAGTATTTCACTGTGCTTTGGCTGTGGAGAGCCGGGGTCCTTTTAGGAGCCCTGGTCGTGCTGGGGTTCCTGAGGGAGAAGCAGGAGAGGTGTGTCCTGCAGCTCCCACCGTCCCTTTGATCCCGGGCAGCTCCTTCCCGGGGCACCCCGGGGTGCTCCCCTGGCCGGGACCTTGGCTGGGTGGTTCCTGTGGCTTCTCCTGCCACAAATCCATCTTTGTGCTGCAAAAAAAAGAGGCCCTCGGGGACTGGGAATGAATGTGCTCGTATGGCTGTAGGGAACAGGCATCAGCCCTCATGCTCGGGAGGCACGAGAGAGCCCCATCCCTCTCCAGCACTTCCAGGCTCTTGGAAATGCTCTGCCAGGAGCATAGGGATGGTGGGAGCAGGGGGACAGTGGTGCAGCTCCGTCCCTTCCATGCAGGGTGGGAGATGTGGTAGGGAAGGCTGGGGATGGAAGCAGCTCCCGGGTAGTGCTGCTCCTTCCCGGACCTCGGTGCGGCTGCAGATTGGGGCTTTAATCCTGGGGGGAATTTCGGGGGGATTCCTTGCTTGCCTTTGTTCTGCCCGTGAAGGGCTCGGTGCCGGGGGGTGTGTTGGCATCCCTGCTGAAATATGGTTGCTGTCTCTTCCTCCCTCCCTCTCCCCTTCCCTATGGATGTGACATACATGTCTGGCCGTGTGTAACGTGAAGTGAAACTTCACGGCTCAAAATGGCATCCATTTTTTTTTCTGGATCAATCTTGCCCCTGTTGTGTTGGGGAAAATGGATACATTTTGTCCTGTTTCCCATTTTTCCCCCTTTTTTTTTCCTCTTCACCCCCCTAACGTTTGCAGGCTCTGCCTTTCCCTTTGTCTGCTGAGGCTGAAGGAAGGACTGGGAGCGGATTAAGTGGGCGTGTGTGGGATTTGGGAATCCTGGCGCTGCTGCAGGGCACTGGAGAGCGCGTGGCTGCAGAGGGTCGTGGTGTGGAAGCCCTCAGAGCGTGGGCACACTCTGGGAGGCTCCCCAAGCCCCTCGGGGAGCAGCATTGCCTCCATGGGGAGATGAATGTGGTGACTCGGAGCCCCCCGTGTTTCCCAGCATCTCATCCCGGTGCTCCGTGGGGTTTAGGCTGGAAGGAGCTCTGGGACTCTCTGTGTGGCCCCGTCGGGGTCACCACGGCTCCATTTAGGCAAAAACTCTTAAGGAATTGTGGGGTGAAGAGGAAAAGGGGTCTGGAAGTGGGGGGGTCAGCGGATCATGCCTTGCAGGGGTGGGAGGTGGATATTGTGAGACTCAGCTGGCTGATCCTTGAAGGAATCTGCTCTTTGTGCAGAGGAAGTCTTGGGGAGGAAATCTTTCCTGGCTTCTCCTAGTTGTTCTGTGGGTTCATTCCTTCCCCAGCCCAAATTTGCCCATCCCTGTGAGCACCTCCAGGCAGAAGGTTCTGCACCATCCTGAAGAATTCCTTCCCCAGCCCTTCCCATCTCCACCGCTGCTCAGGTCCGGAGGAGGTGACATCCCAGTCAAACCAGCTGAGACTTTGGACAGAGGTTGTTTTATCCTGGCCCTGCAGGGGAAAACTGCACATTTGGACATGGGGGTTCCCTGCAGCCTTTGCCTGGGAATGCCCAAGGAAGGTGTGGCTGCCGTGGATCCCTGGAAGTGTCCAATGCCAGGTTGGACAGGGCTTGGAGCAACCTGGGCTAGTGGAAGGTGTCTCTGCCCATGGCAGGGGTGGCACTGGATGGGCTTTAGGGTCCCTTCCCACCCAAACCAGTCCATGATTCCATGATTAGGGAATCCTCTGGAGCAAAGAGGAGGGGCTGTAGGAGCCCCCTCATCCAGGGATGACCCTGAGGATTCACTTGCCCATCTCTTGGACGAGAGAGGTCCCAGCCTCTCACTTGCTCCAGTCACAGACCTGAGTTCAAGGTGCTGAGAGACATTTCTTGGCTTACAACAGGGGCAGGGGGGACATGGGGAGGAATTTGCTGCTGGAAAGGGTGGTGAGGCCTTGGCAGGGGCTGCCCAGGGAGGGTTGGAGTGGCCAGGGCTGGGGGTGCCCAAGGCAGGACTGGCCGTGGCACTGAGTGCTCTGGGCTGGGGGCCAAGGTGGGCATGGGGCACAGGGTGGGCTCTGTGGGCTGGGAGGGCTTTGCCAGCCTCGGGGATTCTGTGATCCTGAACTCCACTGGTCAGCTCCTTCCATGCTTAGACTGGAGTATCTCCCTCTTCCCAGCCAAGCCATCAGGCACTCTGTGCAGTAATTTAATTCCTAAAGTATTCCTAGACTGGGGCCATGCTGGGAACAGTGGGTGTTACAGCCCCCACAGGTTCTGCTCCTCATCTGGTGTCTCCAAATCCAGGCTGCCCATTCCCGGTCAGAGGAATACCATTCCCAAGCCAGTGAATGCCTTTTGGCATCTGGTTGTGGTGGGTTTTGCGGGAGCAGAGGCACAGGGAGCACCTGACCTGGGAATTTATACTCTAAGCAAGGAGCAGATCCCATCCCTGGAAGTGTCCAAGGCCAGGTTGGACAGAACTTGGAGCAACCAGGAACATTGGGAGGTGTCCCTGCCCATGGCAGGGGGTGGCACTGGATGGGCTTTGAGGTCCCTTCCCACACAAACCCTTCTGGGTTTCTGTGATCTCATGGGTAACAAGGATATCACCATCAATTTAGGTGTTAAAGAAAGGAAAAGGAAATGGCTCCAAGACTTTGCTGGAGGGCAGAGCTTTTTTTCTGTTTGCCTGGGGAGAACCAATTTTTTCCTGAAGCTCCCAAGATTATTTCCTCCTGTGGCTGGTGTATCTCCTGATGCAACTGATTCCACAGGGAGAAGGCTCCGTGCTGATCCTCTGCAGGGCTCAGTTTGCTGCTGCTTCTTCCCAAAACACCATTTTTTTACCACCCACCCCCCCAAAAACAAACACTTCACCTGCTTTATGGGAGCATCTCCCTCACCACGGGATCCACACCTGTTTTCTGGGTTTATCCCGCTCCACCACAGCTCCCAGATCCTGCTGCTCCACGGAGCAAGTGCCTGCCCTGGTGCCATGGGCTCTGCACAGCCCCGAGATCCCCATATTCCCCTCTGCCACTCAGTGCCCCTCCTGTGCCCAGTGCTGGTCCCACCTTGGAGCACAATTCCCATAAGGAGCAGCCAAAGGAGCTGGGAAGGGTCTGGAGCAGCAGGAGGGGCTGAGGGAGCTTGGGGGGGCTGAGCGTGGAGAAAAGGAGGCTCAGGGGGGACCTTGTGGCTCTGCAAGTCCCTGCCAGGAGGGGGGAGCCGGGGCGGGTCGGGCTCTGCTCCCAGGGAACAGGGACAGGAGCAGAGGGAACGGGCTCAGGCTGGGCCAGGGCAGGGGCAGGGGGGATATTGGGGAAATTCCTTCCTGGAAAGGGCTGTCCAGCCCTGGCACAGCTGCCCAAGGCAGGGTGGAGTCCCATCCCTGGAGGGATTTCAAATCCCTGTAGATGTGGCACTTGGGGACATGGTCAGTGTGGCCTTGGGGGAACAGTTGGACTCAATGTCCACCCTCAGTGATTCCACAATTCCCTGATTCCACCTGGTTTTGCTGTTTCCTCTCAGGAAGGGTCCAGTTTGGTGCTGAGCCTCCAGTGTTGGGTTTTCACCCCTGTGTGAGGTCCGGGCAGAGCCCCTGGGATCCCAGATATGGAGATCCCTCAGGGAATTCCATGAGCCAGCTCAGAGCTTGCCGGGATCTGTGGGATTAGCGGATCCTTCGAGGGTGGTTTAGTCCTTTCCTGTCCTGTGAGAACCTCAGGAGCCCCTTCCCAGGAGAAGGGTGACAGAGGTGGTGAGGGAGGTACGGGCAGAGCTCGAGGATCTTCCTGTTGGTCTGGGAAGAGGGAATGTTGTCCCAAAGCCCTGCAGAAACATTTGGGATGCAACAGTGGGATTGTCATGGAGATGGAAGAGCTCACTGTTGGTTTCCAGACTGAGGCTCTTGTGCAGAGGAGTTCTCGGACACTTGGAGACCCTCAGGAAGGACAGGAATTGGGACTCGAGCTGTTGGCTCGTCTCTGTTAAGGGTGGTGTGATCCTTGTGGAGATCTAATGGAAAACTGGGAACAAAGCCCAGCAGAGTCTGGAATTTGGGCACTCTTTTATAGGAGCCTTGGAAATTTAAACACTCAGGAGCTGATTTTAATTCACTGCCTCAAGGACTGGGAGTGAGGGGCAGAAAAGGCCTCGACTGTGCAGGTCCAGCTCAGGAATAATTGAAATATCCCTGGGTTATCCACCCTGTTCCGGCACGAATCCAAATCCCACCCCCAAAGTTAACACCAGCCCAGCCCAAACCAGCACCAGGATGAGTTTGGTGCCTCCAGGATTGAATTTGGTGCCCCAGGATGAGGTTTGGTGCCCCCAGGATGGGGTTTGGTGCCTCCAGGATTGAATTTGGTGCCCCAGGATGGGGTTTGGTGCCCCCAGGATGAGGTTTGGTGCCCCCAAGTGTTCCTGGTGATCCGGCTCTGCCAGGGCTTCTCCCACAGCTGGAGCTGGAATTGCTCATGTAGCACAGCCCACACTGGGTGGGGTTTAAGGCCGGGAAATGTCCGAATTGCACAACCAGAGCTGTGGTGACCCCGTGGTGGCTCCTCAAGAGGTGCAAATTCTGCTTCCTGAGATTCCAAGTCACAAGCTTTGGCAAAAATCCTTGAGTGGGACTGGATGGGCTTTAAGGTCCCTTCCAACCCAAACCATTCCATGATTCTGGGTGACAGTTCTCCATCCACTGCCTGGCATGGCTGGTGAGGACACTGAGAACAGTCATACCTCCAGACCTTCTCTCCATGAAGAAGGGGGTCAGTTCATGCTTAAGTCCATTTTTAGAGCTTCTTTCCCATTCCCTGGGACCGAGTCCTGGGACCCCAGGCAGTGTCACCCCATCTGTCTCCATGTGTCCCTTTCCTGTCTTAAATGCTGCTCCTGGAATGTTTTCCATGAGGATACAGCTCTCAATTCTGGCTGCATTTTGTGGTTTGCCGAGTCTTTAAGGCCCCGGTGACACTTCCCAGCTCGTGTATCACGACGTGCTCTTACTGCAGGTTTGAGGCTTCCAGCCCACGGGAAATGCTGTGCCTGGAGTGACACGTGGATAACACCCTGACAGAACGGGCTGGAGGTGCCATTTGCTCCCTTCACTTCATCTGTATTCCCTGTCACTTTGGAGCTTGGATTATATCCTTGGCCGGAGAAGCTGTGCCTGCCCCTGGAAATGTCCAAGGCCAGGCTGGACAGGGCTTGGAGCAACCTGGGCTGGTGGAAGGTGGCCCTGCCCATGGCAGGGGTGGCACTGGGTGGGCTTTAAGGCCCTTTCCAACCCAAACCGTTCTGAGATTCCCAAAAGCATCATCCCTCAGGTGACTGATGCTGGATTGCAGGATTTCCATATGATTTAGGATTCCTCTGTTGGGCATTGCTGTGGGGTGGGGGGAGCAGCCACCGTGATAACACAGCTTGCTCACATCAGGCTCCTTCTCCTGGCTGAGAAACCAATTAAATTGTCATCTGTCCAACTGCACCCTCCCCAGGGATGAGGACTTGACTTACCATTCCCATGGCTTAATTCTGGCGCGTGTGCCGGGAGGGCAGAGCCGCAGGTCCCACTCACGCTCCCTCTTGGTGCTGCTCTGCCATGGAGACCATATGTCTCATCAGCATTATGGAAATAATTTCCTTGACTCTCAGAACCTCTGAGTCCCCCCTTTTCTCACTTCCAACACTCCAGGTCTTTCTCACCTCAAACCTCACACCCTTCTAGGCTTATGTCTAGGGTTAGGGCTTGTTTTGCACCAGGTCTTGGTGGTTCTCTGAACTCCAGACTTTCCAAAGAACTTGCTGGTCAACAGTGGTCCAGAGGGTTGAATTTATCACTGGGAAGGTCCTGAGGGATTCGGAGGAATCAAGTATTCCATTGGCATTTCTAAAAATAGGGAGGATGACTTGTCAACTCTTTGCCACTTGGCTCCCGTCGAAGGGAGAAGTCGTGGAAAGCTGTTGGTGAGAAGCATCTGAGATCACTCAGCAGATTCACATCCTGTCAGGAGGAGACGGGCTTGGGGTGCTGCTGGCCCGTGGCGTGGAAAAATCTTGCCTAGAAATTGTAAATAAAATGATAGAGGAGGAAACGCCTTTATGTGGATGGAATCAGGGTCTGCAGACACTGACATGGAGGAGGGCCTGGGTGGCATTGGCTGGAGTGACCTGACATTGAAGGAGAGGCACACCAAGGTCTTCCATGGGCTCTGGGCTTTGTCAGGGGGGAACACAGCTCTGAAAATGCATTTTGGAGAGTTTAGGGTGGTGAGAACTTACCCAAGCCTGATGATCCAACACACAGGAGGCTCAGGGGGGACCTTGACTCAGGGCAGGGTGGATTCCCCAGCCCTGGAGGGATTTCAAAGCCACGGGGATGTGACACTTGGGGACATGGTCAGTGGTGGCCTTGGCAGTGCTAAGGAAGGGTTGGACCCCATGGGTTCAGAGGGATTTTCCAACCCAAACCATTGTCTGATTCCATCTGAGAAAGTCCCTTCTGTGAGAATGGTGTCCTTTGGGGTGGCAGGGGCAGGTTTTCCAGGCAGGAATGCAATTCACACCTCACTGATGAGGAGTGGGGCTCCTTTGGCCAGGGTTGATGTCCACCCACATGTGTCCCTCTGCTGCTGAGCCCGTGGGCTGCTGTGGGACCAGTGTGAGGGGCAGGGGGTGCTGAGGGCAGTGACACCAGCACTGGTGCACTGGATTTGTCCTCTGCTAGCTGGGAGGGGACCTGGGGCCACTAGCTCGGCCATGGACATGGGAGGAGGGAGTTCTTCCTCTCCTGGCTTTGTTCTTGGATGTCGTTCCCATTTTGCTTGCAGTTCTGGGAGCTGGATGAGGCTTTTGGAACCTTGTGGGAACACACATGGCTCTGGGGGTCACACGAGGGGCCATGAGGAGGCTCTGGGGCTGTCCGAGGGTCTGAGCTGGTGAATTTTGCCTGGAGTGCCCATTCCTGGAGGGATTTCAAAGCCCTGTGGATGTGGCACTTGGGGATGTGGTCAGTGGTGGCCTTGGCAGTGCTGGGGATGGTTGGACTCCATGGGTTCAGGGGGATTTTCCAACCCAAATGACTCCACGATTCTATGACTGAGGTTGGGGTCGGGCTCTGCTCCCAGGGAACAGGGACAGGAGCAGAGGGAATGGCCTCAGGCTGGGCCAGGGCAGGGGCAGGGGGGATATTGAGACAATTCCTTCCTGGAAAGGGCTGTCCAGCCCTGGCACAGCTGCCCAGGGCAGGGGTGGAGTGCCCATTCCTGGAGGGATTTCAAAGCCCTTTGGATGTGACACCTGGGGACATGGTCAGTGGTGGCCTTGGCAGTGCTGGGGGAATGGTTGGGCTTGATGGCCTCACAGGCTTTCCCAGCCCCAGTGATTCCCTGATTCCCTGTCTCTGGCTGCTGTGGCCATGCCCTGCTGTCCCTCTGAGCCGTGTTCGCGTGGCATGTCTGCCCCAACCCCAGGGTTCCACGGCCACCCCTGAGTCCCTCCCTCCCGTTGTGTGTTGCAGCCGAAACCCCGATCGAGGAGTTCACGCCGACCCCGGCGTTCCCAGCGCTGCAGTACCTGGAGTCGGTGGATGTGGAGGGCGTCGCGTGGAGAGCGGGGCTGCGCACGGGGGACTTTCTGATCGAGGTGAGTGTGCCCACAGGGGCCTCCAGGACCGGCCTCTTCACAGAGCTCTTCTCTTTGGAGAGGGGTTTGGGGAGTGTGTCCTGTCCCAGGGCCGGGGGTGGCAGCTGTGCCTCCCTATGTGGTGGCATTTCGGCTGCCCCATCCCCTGCATGCAGCAGGGGCTCGGTTGAAGGAGTGGTTTTAGGAAGGGAATGTTAATGAGTTGCTGCTTTAGGGACTGTGCTTGGAGGAACGTGTAGGAGGTGTTGCTGTGGCACTTGCAGGTGACAACGATGGCCCCAGTCAGGCGGGTTTGGTGCGAGCAGGTCAAGTCTGCATCTCTGGGAGAGGGAGAAAAGGCTGTTCCTGTGGGGCAGCCAAGGAATGGTCATGGTGTTGGTCGGTCAGTCTGTTCCATGCCTTGGTCCCAAAGGGATCCCAGAGAATTGGTTTCCAATGGAGATGTGCAGTGCTGGAGCAGAGAGGGATGGGGGATGGATCCTGCCCCTTCCAAGGGAGCATTGCTGGCAGGAGAGGGGGGATGAGGCCGGATTGATACCCAGTTTGTGGGGTGACCATGGCTTAGGACAGGTGGGGGACCATCTGAGAGAAGGATTTGGGGTGCTGGGCAGGGAGAAGCTGGACATGACCCAGCCCAGAACCCCCCGTGCCCTGGGCTGGTCCCACAGCGTGGGCAGCAGGACGGGCAGGGGGGGATTGTGCCCCTGAGCCCCCTCAGGTGAG
>JAWMRD010000037.1:513222-531353 GCA_035584875.1 Syndactyla subalaris | reverse complement strand
TTCAAAGCCCTGTGGATGTGGCACTTGGGGACATGGTCAGTGGTGGCCTTGGCAGTGCTGGGGAAGGGTTGGACTCAGTGGGCTCTGGGGGCTTTTCCAACCTTACCAATTCCATGATTCTGTGGTCTGGTAGACCAGAGCAGAGCTGGAGAAGGGGGCTGGAGGCAGAGTCACAGCAGAGCGTGGGGTGAGGAGGCTGCCAGGGGAGGGAGGGGATGAGTAAGGATGTGCTTGTTTACTCGGGCTGGGCGCAGGCCCAGCAGAGGAGCATGGCAGGACTTGCAGGTGGTGAAGGAAGAACCTGCCAAGGTTCTCTTCTCCCCCACTCATTCCATCAGTCATCTCTCCTGAGTGCTGGTTTTCTTGCTGAGGAGCAGTAGGAGATGTTTGTTTTCCCAGGGAAGAGAGAATATTCCTCTATTCCAAGGCACAGGGTTGTACTCACTGTCAGCTTGGGAAGCAGGACTGTGGCAAAGTGAAAGGATCAAAGGATAATTCTGGTTGGGAGCAGGAGGGACCCCAGCCCAACCTCCACCTCCCAGCAGGGTCAGCTGTGACACAGATCATGTTCCTCAGGGTTTTATCCACTCTGGTCTCTCCCTCCAAGGACAAGGATCACACCCCCTCCCTGGGCAGCCTCTTCAAGCCTGTCCCACTGCTTGGCATAAAATTCTTCCTTTTATCCAGCCAGGACCTCTCATTTCAGCTTTGCCCACAGCCTCTTGTTGCCCCACCATGTCCTCATGGTGAAACCCCAGGTTGGTCTTCTTGATTCCCACCCAGAAGCTGCTGCAGATCCCCCAGGTCATTCCCCCTGCAGGCTGGAGCATCCCAAGTCCCAGGTCTGTCCAGGTGGAGCAGAACTCCAGCCCTGGCCTCCCTGGGAAGCATCCACTGAACTCAGAGGAGGTTTTTGCTCTATTTCTGGTGGTGGTGACCCAAAACTGGTTGTGGCATCAAAGAATCATTAAGGTTGGGAAAGGCCTCCAAGGTCATCAAGTCTGACCTTTGGCCCATCAGCATCACAGGGGTGTCTGTGGGAGGGAGTGAGGGAAGACTCTGCTCTGCCTGGTGCCTTTGCCTTTGCCCAGGACGCTGTTGGCCTTCACTGCCCACCAACTCTTCACATGCTGTTCCATGGCATTCCTTCCCAGCCAGCCACACCCCAGTGGTCAGGCTTTCCTCCTTCTCAGGTGTGGGATTTGGCATCTGTCCCTGTTGGGATTCATGGGGTCCCTGCTGGTCCATTCCCATGGAGGTCCTTCTGAGGTGTCTGGCTGGTTATTGCCTTTGGCAGTGCCTTGGATGGGCTTTTCTGTAACCTGCCCTCCTCATTTAAGAAAACATGGAGGAGATTCAGGACCTGGTGGTGTCCCAGTGTCACCCCTGGTCCTGCAGTCACTCCCAGGACATTCCAGAAGGACAGTCCAGCTTCCCCACTGGATTTCCTGCAGTAGCTCCGTGCTTGGCACAGCCGTGCCCATCTCCAGGCCGGGCAGCACGTTCCCAGGACGAGCTCTTCTGGCACTGGGCCATGTCCTGTGACAACCCGGCCATGATGACCGAGCTCGATGGTGGCCAAATATCCTTGTTTCAACTCCTGGCCGCTCGCAGAAATAACCAGAAGGCAGGACTGGTTTTTTGGATCTCGATGCTGCCGAGAACATGACAGTGTCTCTCCTGAATCAAACCATGGCTCCATCTAGTGCAGGATCCCATCCCAGGCGCTGCTGCCGAGCAGAGTCCCGGGGGGGGGAGGGAAAACAGGGCAGGGATGAAATAATTCTCCTGAATTCTCAGCACTCAGGAGTTTCAGGGCACAGAACAGCTCTGAAAAAGCTCCTCCTGGCTTTGTCCAGGCTCCCTTTGAACCTGTTCCATGCTGCCAGTTCATTATCCCGCCTAGGGATTGCAAATCCCCAAACTGTGTTTGACAAAAATAGCCCGGCTTTGAGCACGAACAACAGCATGGGATGAAAGTCCAGTGCCAAAATCCTCCCTTTCGTCCCCATTGGACTCTGCCTTGGGTGGAATTGCTGACGGTACCGGGCGCGGTTGCGGGAGCTCTTCGGTGCCGGTGGACAGTGCAGGAAGAGCATTTTCTGGAAAGAAAAAGCATTAGAGGCAAAAAAAGAGCCCCAAATCCTCTCGGGAGCGGTTTGAGACCTTGGGCACAGCGGAACAGGGACTGGGAAGGAGCTCTGGCAAGCGAGGGGTGAGCACAGGGAATTGGGGATTGGGATGGAGGGGCTGAGGCCAAAGGCTGGAGCCTGTAGGGGTGGGAATTGTTGTATTCATGGTTTGTAGGATCATGGAATGGCTTAGAATGGATTGGATTGAAAGGGTCTTTAAAGACCATCCAGTTCCAGCTCCTAATTTTTCCTCCTCTTACTTTCAAATCCTCCCAGTCTTTCCCAGAGTATTCCCAGTGCTTGGAAAAGCTCTGGCTGTGCACGCAGGAAGTCAGTTCATAGTAAGAATGACAGAATCCAGCTTCCTTGGGTGCTTCCAACACTTGAAATCCGTCACTTGCGTTCCTGCTAGACCCTGCTGAGCTCAGTCTGGCACATGGGAACATATGTAACCCCTCAGGGAGTGGGGAAGTGTGACGGGAGCGGAGCGTGCAGAGCCCGTGCCGGGGCGATGCCGCGGCAGGTGCCGGTGGCACTCGGCTGTCTGGCACGCTGGCAGGTGGTGTCGGGAGGGTGGATGGAGCACGTCGGCAGCTCTGTCACTGGAGAGGACTCAGCCTGGGTGGGAAGGGTTGGGAAGGGTGGGGCACAACTGCCTGGTGGGAACTGAACCGATGGGAGATGGTGTGGCTGCGCCAGGGGCGAGGAGCAAAGGGCCAGACTGAAACACTCATGGAGTCATGGAATGGGTTGTGTTGGAAGGGATATTTAGGCTCATCTCATCCCCCTGCCGTGGGCAGGGACACCTTTTACCTAGACTGGGTTACTCCAAGCCCTGTGCAACCAGGAATCACAGATTGGTTTGGCTTGGAAGGGACCTCAAAGCCCACCCAGTGCCAGCTCCCTGTCATGTGTAGGGACACCATCCACTATCCCAAATTGCTCCAAACCCTTTCCAGCCTAGCTTGGAAAGATGAAAAGTCATCTCAGAAAGAAACTGGGGTAGGGGGAGCAATCCCACCATGTCATTGGTGACACTCTGGCTTCTCTGGGAATGTCCTCCCTGATGTCACTGTTCCCTTGTTTTCCAGGTGAAGACGAGAAACTTGCTGCTTCTTTGCTCGACGGGAAGTTTCCCCGGAGCACATCCATGCAAGACACTGTTAGGGAAGGACATGGGATTCCACCACCACCCCAAACAGCCCCACCCCCGCCTCCTTCTCCATATTACTTCGACACAGGCCCCCCTCCATCCTTCTCTCCACCTCCACCCCCAGGAAGAGCTTACGACACCATCAGGTCGAGCTTTAAGCCCAGCCTGGAGGCCAAACTGCACGGCCTCCCGCAGGTCATTAGCGCAGCTGAGATGTACGACCAGGCCAGGACTTCCATCCCTTACCCTGAACGGCAGAAGAGGGCCCGATCCATGATAATCCTCCAGGATTCCTCTCATCTTCCCGTGGAGCCCACAGAGATCCCCCGGCCCGGCCCGTCCGCGACCCCTCCGGAGAAGCTGAAGCGGAAGGGGAGGGTCATCGACAACCCCTACGCCAACATGGGGCAGTTCAACGTGAGCCTGTTCGCTCCCACCAAGCCGCAGAGGAAGAAGAGCCCGCTGGTGAAGCAGCTGCAGGTGGAGGACGCGCAGGAGCGGGCGGCACTGGCCATCACCGGGGGCTACTCCTCCAGGGAGCCCTCGCCCACCCGCAGGGGCCACCGCCTGGGCGGGGTGGAATACCAGCACCACGCCGGCATCGCTCAGGTCGAAGCCACGAGCATCCCCTTTGCCACTGCCATCGCTGGCGTCATGAAGGACCGAGACCGTCGCCTGGATGAGAGGCGGAAATCCACTGTCTTCCTCTCGGTCGGGGCCATCGAGGGGCCGCCCCCGCCCAGCAGCGAGATGCCGTCCCTGCAGCAGTCCAGGTCCATCGATGAGCGGTTGTTAGGAAGCCGAGATGTTCTACTGCCTTCCCCTGTCTCAGCTTTAAAGCCATTAATTAGCAGCTCATCCTCAACGTTCATCCACCCCCTCACAGGAAAGCCCCTGGATCCGAACTCCCCACTGGCGCTTGCGCTGGCCGCAAGGGAACGGGCCCTCTCCTCTCAAGTCCCATCCCGGTCGCCCACCCCGATCCACAGCCCCGACTCAGACAGAGCAGCACCCCTGTTTGTGGACATCCAAACCAAAGAACCAGAGAGGGGCGACTTGGAGAGCTTGGTGTCCCCCATGTACTCCCCCGGAGGCAAAGGAGCGATCGGAGTGATCGGAGCAGACTCTGGGACTTTGGCCCCCACCAAGAGCCCGTGGGGGACTCCGTCCACACTGAGGAAAGAGACCGAGGCCCGAGCGGAGACCCCGGGGAAGGAGGAGAAGAAACCAGAGGACAAGAAGTCCATGATCATCAGCATCGTGGACACGTCGCAGCAGAAGACCGCCGGCCTCATCATGGTCCACGCCACCAGTAATGGCCAAGACGAGATAGGACTTGAGATAAAAGAGGAGACCCCGGCCGTGCCCGAGGTTTGTACGGAGCCGGCCGAGTCCCCCAAGGCAGAGCCCCAGCCCAGCCCCGTGGGGAAGCCTCCGGTCAGTCCAGCCGCCGACAAGACGCTGGGCCAGGGGAGCTCGGAGGAGGAGGTGGAGCCCTACACGGTCACGCTCCCGCCGGCCCAGCTGTCCTCGAGCGACGAGGAGACCAGGGAGGAGCTGGCCAAGATAGGGCTGGTGCCTCCACCGGACGAGTTTGCGAACGGGGTCCTGGTGACCACCCCCGGCACACCCGTGAGCCACCTGGCTACGCCCAGCACGCCATCCATACCAGCGGCAGCAGTAGCACCTTCTACCACTGGCGGAACACCCTCAGGGAAGCCCTCTGATGCCCCCGCAGCCCCAGAGTCCGCCGCGGACTCGGGAGTGGAAGAGGTGGACACCAGGAGTTCAAGTGACCATCACCTGGAGACCACAAGCACCATCTCCACGGTCTCCAGCATGTCTACGTTGTCCTCAGAGAGCGGGGAGCCCACTGACACATACACTTCCTTTGCGGATGGACAAACTTTTATACTCGAGAAGCCACCAGTGCCTCCAAAGCCAAAACTCAAGTCCCAGCTCAGCAAGGGGCCAGTTACTTTCAGGGACCCACTTTTGAAGCAGTCTTCGGACAGCGAGCTCATCTCCCAGCAACATGCGGCCACGCTGGCGTCCGCCAGCATCGGCCGGCCACGCTACCTCTTTCAGAGAAGGTCCAAGCTATGGGGGGACCCCATGGAGAGCAGGCCCATCCATGGGGCTGACGATGACAAGCCAACTGTGATCAGTGAGCTAAGTTCCCGACTCCAGCAGCTGAACAAGGATACACGGTCACTGGGGGAGGAACCGGCCGGGTCCACCTTAGATCCCGGGAAGAAGTCGCCGGTGGTCGCGGCACGGTAAGAGCCTGGCGGGGGGGACGGGGCGTGCGGGGGTGTGACTGTGCCGAGGACCCGGGGTGCGTTCCAGGGGCGTTTCTGAGGCGGCAGGAGCTCGGCAGCAGCACTGGGATGCACTTCCCAGGAGCTTGCCGGGAGCTGTGGGATCGGCTCGTCGCACGTCGCGGGTCGCTGTCGCTTTCCCTCCTCCCCGTCGCTCCGTGTCCCTCCTGTGTGCCGCTGTCGTGCCGCTGCTGTGCCCAGTCCTGGGTTTCGCCCTCTGTGTTTGCTCCTGAACGACCGACAGCGACGTGTGTTGCTCTGGTGCTTCTCATTTCAAAGGATCTCCAGGTGTTGTCCGCCTGTGTCGGAGCCGTGGGCAGTGCCTGCGGAGCGGGAGGTCACGAGGGTGCTCCGTGGCAGCCCCCAGGCAGGACACAGTGGCACCTGTGCCCACTGAGCAGAGCTTGACCCCGTTCCTGCCTCACCCACCCAACCCTAAAACCAAACCGGTCCAAAAAACTCTTGAGTCAGAGCCCAAGATTTGAGCACAAACCCTCATAAAGCTTCAAAATAGAAAGTTACAGCAGGAATGACCCCAGATCTCACACTGCCCTTTCAGGTGCAGCCCCACACGACCCCCCACGGCACGGAGCCACCATGGGCAGGGTCACTGGGGTCACAGTGGGTGTCAGGGGTCGGCGAGGTGTGGGGACCTCTGGATAAAGAGCAGCCCTTCCTGTGGAAAGGCTCTTCCCCCCAAAACCACCACAGCCACGGGTGGTCTTTCCACGTGGTGCTGGCACAGAGAGTGATGTTTCAGGCAGTGACATGGGGGACAAAGTGCCCCAATGCGTCCCAAGGGAGTGCATGGTTGTCCCATCCTTCATCTCCCTGCAGTGCCCTTGGCAGTGCCATCCTGGTGGAATCACCTTAGGGGTACCAGACTGGGGCTACTGGAACTGGATCTGGGGGTCTCAGTCTCCTGTGCAGGTGCCAGCCATTCATGTCCCACCCAGGTCCCTCTCCTGCCCTGCTCGGGTCCTGTGCCGAATGCATTTGGGGACCCTCTGGAATCAGACCCCTCTGTGCCAACTGTGTCCATCTCCAGTGGCGCTGGAAAATGTGGGAGTTCTCAGCCTCTGACAGCAGCTCAAGCAGGGCACCCTGGCCAGGCATCCACCGTTCGGGTGAAGGGGAGCCCTTCCCTTGGGAAGGGTCTTCCAAAAGGCTCTTCCAACCAAACCACCACAGCCTGGGTCATCCCTCCGTGTGGTGCTGACACCTGTGGGGGGCTCTTCTGGGGCCCCTGACCCCTCTCACCGACACTGGGAGGGGGGGCTGTGAGTCCTCTGCCTCCCAGTGACTCCAGGTGGGAGCACAGTCCCCCATCCCTGTCCCCATCCCTTCCCTGGCCTCCCCATCCGTGTCTCTCTGATCTGGCGGTCCCTCCACAGCAGGTACCCCAATTTCTCGGATCATCCCTTCTCCATCCTCTGCTTCTCTTCAACCCCCTCCTGCCCTCCACCACTGCTTCCCTGTGATCCCTGTGCTTCCCATGGCACTGCTGGGCCCCCGGGAGCAGCAAAGGCCCTGGACCCCCAGTCCTCCTTGCTCCAAATCCCCTCCCACCACTGGTGTCTGGCCCTTCCCGCCATCCCACAGAGTTAAATGTTCCCATTCCTTTTCCCAAAGTCCCGGCCTTTCATCTCTGAAATGTTTCTGCTCCCGGTTGGTGGCAGAGACTTGAAATATTTCCCAGGAAATGGGCTGTAAATAGAATATTTAATGATGTCAGTCCCTCTCCCGCGTTGTCCAAGTTCCTCTCTTTTATGGAATTGCTGTAAATTCAGGAAATAATGGAAGGAGCAGTTAGGTAAGAGTGGGGTGACCCAGTTCAAGACACGGTTTCCAGGCCCTGGAACTGTCCAGAGAAGGACAGTGTTACCTAAAAACTTCCCCTCAGGAGTCACCTGGAGCCAGAGGTGTCCTGGAATCCCACAGGGAATGGGGACACTGAGGTGTCCTTGTGTCCCACAGGATATGGGGACAGTGAGGTGTCTTTGTGTCCCACAGGATATGGGGACAGTGAGGTGTCCTGGAATCCCACAGGATATGGGGACATTGAAGTGTCCTGGTGTCCCACAGGGAATGGGGACACTGAGGTGTCCCACAGGATATGGGGACACTGAGGTGTCCTGGAGTCACAAAGGGATGGGACACTGAGGTGTCCTGGATTCCTATGGGATATGGGGACATTGAAGTGTCCTGGAGTCCCACAGGGGATGGGGGCAGTGAGGTGACCTGGAGCCTGGGGATGGGGACACTGACATGTCCTGGAGTCCCACGGGGATGGAGGCAATGAAGTATCCTGGAGTCCTGCAGGGGACAGGGAATTTCTTCCTGCCCTCATTAATTCTGAATTTACAGCAGTTCCGTCCAAGGGCAGGGACTTCCCTGCCCGTGGTGGCTCCAGATCAGGCCCTGGAGTGTTTCCCTCTCAGAGCTCTGGGGTCCTGCCTGGGGACCCCAGGAACAGAAGGCACAATCTATAACTTTCTCCATAGCTCTAACTCTGGCTCTATCTCCTTCCAAGACGGGCTTCCACGGAAGGACGTTTGACCAGAGGGACTGAGAAAGAGGCCGAAAAATACTGAGAATGGGAACGTGAGGTCAGAGTTCAGGAATTGGTGGAGACAGTATTGATTCCATCCTCCCACGGGACCGGGACAAGGGACATCCGTGTGCCCAGGCTGAGAGGGGCTCACCTGGCACAGCTTCTGCACGGTCCTCACCGGTGGTGACAGTGACAGCAGAGCAGAGGGACAACTTCCATTCATCCTGTCCTCGGCAATAAGTGATGGCTCTTGTGCTGGGAACACACGGACTCGGTGTGGGAGCTGGGAGCTGCCCTGGTAGTGTGAGGTCCACGGCACGTTCTTCATGTTTAACATGGAATCAGAGAATCACTGAGGTTGGAAAAGCCCTCTGAGCCCATCAAGTCCCACCCAGCACTACCAAGGCCACCACTAACCCATGTCCCCAAGTGCCACATCCACATGGCTTTGAAATCCCTCCAGGGATGGGGACTCCACCTCTGCAACCCATTCAATGCTTTACAGCCCTTTGGGAGAATGATTTTCCCAAATACCCAACCTGCCCCTCCCCTGGCACAGCTTGAGGCCCTTTCCTCTTGTCCTGTCCCTTCTTCCTGGGAGCAGAGCCCGACCCTGTCCTGGCTCCAGCCTCCTGTGAGGTGGTTGTAGAGCAGTGACAGGATCCTGGAAGACCCAGCCTGCTGAGCTGTGGGAGAGGGATGAGGTATCGCGGTGTCTGTGCCGCCCCGGAGCCAATCCCAAGCAGTGGGAGCCCATTCTGGGCAGTGGGAGCCAGTCCTGGGCAGCAGGAGCTGATCCCAGGGAGTGGGAGCCGATCCCGGGAAGAGGAAGCTGATCCCAAGCCATGGGAGCTGATCCCGGGCAGTGGGAGCTGATCCCAGGGAGCAGGATCCACTCCCGTGCCGTGGGAGCCGCGCGAGGAGCCCGCCGTGCCGCGGGTTCAGTGTGTGACATCCGTGTCCCCAATAAAGCTGACGCTGACGACAGAGGTGTGTGCGTGTGATTGGGAACCCGCTGAGTCCCAGTCCCGGTGCCTCCCCGCTCCGTGTGCCAGGTGACATTCCCACTGCCTGTCCCCCTGTCCTGTGCCCGGCCGTGCCCATCCCGCCTCGCCAGGCTCCTGTCATCCCTCATCCTGTATAGTCCCAGTGGGATCCACACCCCCAGCCCGCCCTGCAGCCCTGGCGCTCACCGGGAGCATCCTGAGTGTCCCGGGGCTCGTGCCGGGGCTCCCGAGCGGGGCAGGGGGTGCTTTGCCGAGGGGTCGTGTGTGTGTTTGCTCGTTTGCTTGTCTGTTTATCTTTAACGACAGCCCAACACGCCAAAAGTGTCACGTGAAGCAGAATTTGAGCTGCCAAACGGAGCGTTTCAGGTGCTGTTCTGCAAACCCACCACTTGCTTTGTATTTCTACAGATCTGAGAGAGAGAGAGAAGAAAAATAAGCCCTTGGGGCATTTAGTTCCCAGGGTAAAGCTGCCTCTTTTTCTCAACTCCTCAATTAATTCTGTTTCAGTGGACTGGTGTAACATCCCTGGCACAAGCTTTGAGCCGCTGCAGATACAACCCCCTGTTTCCTTGTAGGCTTTGCGGGTTTCCTGGTGGCCAAATCCCTGCGGGAAGCAGAGCTTTGCTCCAAAAGTCGAGGGACTTGGCCGTGGAGAGCGGATGGAAAGGGGGATTGGAATCACTGAGGGCAGGGAGGGAGGGTGGGAATATGGGGAGTTATTTGTGTGGCAGTGAGATCTGGAGAGCAGGTGGACACATTTGGAGGGGAGGTGACCGTGTTTGGAGAGGAGGTGACCCCATTTGAGGAGGAGGTGGCCAGGTTTGGAGAGGAGGTGGCCAGGTTTGGAGAGGAGGTAGCCAAGTTTCAGAAGGTGGTCAAGTCTGGGTATTCAGTGACCCCATTAGAGGAGGTGGCCAGGTTTAGAAGGAGGTGGGCAGGTTTGGATAGGACACGGCCAGGTTTGGGAATGAGGTGGGCAGGTTGGGAGGAGGTGGCCAGATTTGGGAAGAGGTGGGCTGGTTTGGGAGGAAGAGGTGGGCAGCCTTGGCATGGCTCCATCCTGCTTCCTGCTGCTGCCGAGCTTGGAGATGCTCAATCCACCTCCATAGGTGCCTAAAAACATCCATGGCTCCATGGATTCCTCTTCCCATGGGATGAGGTTTCTGCAGGGAGGACATGGACATGGGCATGGACATGGACATGGATGACATGGGCAGAGTGGTGGGACCACCCGTCCCACAGGCGGGCTCAGGGAGGCAGGAGCTCACTCAGGGAGCTGCTGTTCCTCCCTCTGGGTTGCCATGGTATTTTCCCAGCGTTCTCCAAGGATACCAGGCTGAGGATGGGAGCTTTGCCATCAGCAGGGCCGTGGGGAGCGCAGGGCTGAGCTGCTGGGGGTTGGGCAGTGGAAAAGCCGGAGTTTTGGAGGGCCGTGATTGAGGGGGCACCTCAAGCCCGTGATCCCAGGGGATCCCGAGCTGCCACCCCCCAGACCCTCCTGCCACCGGATCCGGGAAGGTGTTTTGATGTTCCTGTGTGTTGCCTACAAGGAGACAGGGGCTCCAGGTCTCAGCACGTGTCTGTGTCACAGCTCCGCTGGCTTCACCCATCCCGTCACTGCCATCACTAACCACTCACCCTCATCCCTGCAAGAGCCAATGGGACTCTGCCTCGGGCTTGTCCAGGCCTTTGGAGATCTGGGAAGACAGTGAGGACTGCCTTGGGTCTCCATGAGAGGAGCTCTGGGTCCCAGCAGTGCCAAAGGGAAGGGGGAAAGCCCAAAGGGTTGGTGGTGGATGAGTCTGGCTTGGGATGGCCCCACCAGACAGGGATTTCTTACCTGCTCTTTCAGGGATGTGGTGCATAGAGGTGAAATTCGCAGGGAAAAGGTTTTTTCCTCTCCATGGAGAAATCCAGAGGGACCATTCCAGTTTGGGTTCAAGCAGGAGGCAGAGGAGGGAGGAGGGAGCATCATGTGCTGCCTTGGGGCGGCTCTGATGGATCTCCCACAGGGAAGGGATTGACTTGGGGTGTCCCAAGGGCAGCACAAGAGGAGATGGGAATTCTCATATGGATTCCAGCCTTAAATTGCCTTTTCCTGCTGAGAATATATTGGAGAAGGACGTAAGAGACACTTAGTTTTTATGGCATACGCAGCTCTGACCCTGCCAGACCTCCCCGTAGTAAATATTCCCTGACACCTAGGGTTCCTCCCAATTGTCCCTGCTCCATGAGGGAGCACAGGCAGGACAGAGGCCGTGGCTGAATCCTCATCCCCCAAACTGCTCCAGACAAACCACAGCTGGAGGCCGAGACTCTCTTGGTTGGGGAAGCACGAGAGGGGAAGTGGCCTCAGCACCTGTAGCTCCCCTTGCTCTTCTCCATCACTGCTCCAGGTGGTCACCGGGACATGGTGGGACACATTCCCCAGGGAATAACCACGTGTGCCTCCCAAACCCCTCCACTGAGCCTGCTCTGACAACAGCTCCTGGTGCTGCTCCCACCCACAAACCCCACCTGACTGAGGTGTCCACACTCCCAGCACAGCTCCAGCCCTTTCTGTTCCACCTGTGGAAAAGGGATGGAATTTAGAACAAACCGGGGATAATGTGGCATTTGTAACCACTGGGAGCCCCTGCTACTGGCAGAGGAGGGCAGGGGAATGGGGAGTCCTTGCTCAGGTGAGGTGGCTGTGCCATCCAGGTGGGAAGAGGCCACTCACTCCATCCTGATGGCACAGCCGAGGGGTAGGAGGGCTCAGCAGAGCCCTCAGCAGGGATCCCAGCCAAGTTCCAGGTGGAGGAGCCATGGTTATCCCCTCTGGGAAGCACCAACGCACTGCAAGGCCCCAGGAACACCCCCTGACCTTTAGGCACAGCTGATGTTGTCACCGATCACAGTGGGGACATGGGAAAAGTGGGGAATTGTATCGGCTGCTCGGTCTTGTTCTTGCTGTGGGGCATTTTTTCTCATGCATATGTTGTTTCCTTCCTTTCCCTGCCTTTCCCAAATCCCTGCCCTGTCCCTTCCCTCTCTCCCCCCCTCCTCCTCCCTCTCCTCCCAGCCCGTCCAACAGCTCTGTCGCTGTCCAACCCTTCAGGCTTTGGCTGTCGAATCCATGCAATTACAACTGCCCCATTTCCCACACAGACATAACCTCGACCAGTGGGGCCCATCCCGACATTCCCTGACCCCACGACTCCAACTCGACCACTTCCCAGCTCCCCTCAGCGCCCCGGGGGTCTCCCCATCCCCGGGACGAGCGCCGATGCCATCATGGTGCCCCTGGCCCCACGCCCTCCCCGGGTCCCTCGGGATGAGATCCACCCGCCCCTCTCCGTGTGGTGCTGCCCGGACCGGAGCTAACAACATTCTCTCTCATTGCCTCTCTTCCTGCTCTCCATCTGCATGTCCGCGCTGCTCTGTCTAGAACCGCCTCTGGCCTCCGGAGGGTGGGCGAGTTGTGTAAGTGAGCATGTTCCCATTCCATAGCAACTCACCTGTCTTCCCCCCACCCCGCCCCTCCCGGTGTTCCCAGCGCTCCCGGGGCCGGGAACGGGCAGTGGGTCCACTCTGGAATGTGCGTGTCCCCGTCCCATCCCAGTGTGCCCCCTTAGCATGTCCGTGTCCCTGTGCTGTGGTGTCTGTGCTGCTCCTGCTGCTCCTGCTCCTGCTCCTGCTGCTGCTGTGGTGAGGAAATTCCCTCGGGCTTCCCCTGGGATTTGTGGATCGTGCGGGGAGGGATCCCAGGAAGGGCGAAGGGAACTCTTGGTGCAGCTCAGCCTCTGGAAGAGACCCCAGGAAGAGTGGGAGAGACCCCAGAAAGTGGGAAAGAACCACAGGAAGGGTGGGAGAGACCCCAGCAAAAGTAGGGAAGGACCCCAGCAAGAGAGGGAGAGGCCCCAGGAAGGGTGGGAGAGACCCCAGAAACTGGGAAAGGACAACAGGAATGGTAGGAAGGACCCAAAAAGGGTAGAGAAGGATCCCAGAAGGTGCAAGGAGAGACTCCAGCAAGATCAGGAAAAGACCCCAGAAAAAGTGGGAAAGAACCCAAAAAGTGGGAAAGGATCCCTGCAAGGGCAGGGAAGGACCCCAGCAAGACTGGGAGAGACCCCAGCCAGGGTGGGAAGGACCTCAGCAAGTGGGAAAGGACCACAGGAAGGATGGAAGAGGCCCCAGCAAGGGTGGGAAGGACCCCAGCAAGGGGGGGCTGCGCCAGCTGTGCCCCCTGTCTGATCCCAGCAGTTCCCACCATTCCACGGATGCACAAGGGTCCCTCCTTGATTTCCCTGTGGTGGAATGTCCCAGGGTCACCTTCTAGAGCAAAATTCCCGTGAAATGGAGGTTGGCAGCACCTTGCTGCCCTGAGATCCTGCTCCATCCCAATCCAGGGTCCTGCAGGAGGGGGCACCCCAGCCTGGTGACTCACAGGTTCCCAGGGAAACCACAGCAGGAAAATCAGGATACAGAAAAGAGCCCCAGCTTCACCCAGCAGCTGCCACTGGAGAAGTCCTGCTCCTTGGCCATGATTCCAGCAAGTTCCAGTTGCTTCCGGAGCTGCTGGAATCCCTTCCCCAGCCCGTGGCCGCTGAGCTGGGAGCACTCACCAGGCTGGGGCGGGCAGTGGGATCCCAGGATTGGCCATTCCTGCCCATCCCAGGTCCCTTGGGGTGTGTGGAGGCGATCCATGGGACTGGGTGGGCACTGGGGGTCAGAGGGCTCTCCCGTGGGAATTTCCCCAGCGTGCATGGCCAGCCGTGTGCTCTTGGATGTGCTTGCTCCGTGTTGTCCGTGTGCCCCGTTCTCGTGGCCGTGGAGTTCCATCCGTGTCGCTCCCTCGTGTGCCGCAGCCCCGGAGCCCGCGCGGAGCTCCGGGATGGCTCCTCTTGGATCTTACCTGTCATTCTCTGCCAAGTGCTGAATTCCCGAGGCTGCAGCCCCATCCCGGGGCCCGCTTGGACGGGGCCCATCCCGGGAGAGCAGAAGGGCAGCGCAGGATCCCGACACCCGGCAGCGCCCGGGGCTGGGAGGGGCTGCCGTGCCGCTTTCCCCACGGCTGCTGGATGCCATCCCTGGGGATCAGCTGTGCTCCCCAGGGGGAGCAGAGGGGTGGGATGCTCGAAGCCCCTGTCCCACTTCAGTTCTGGGGAGCACCTGTGGGTCTGGAGCACGGCTCTGCTCCCCAGCCCAGGCTCGGTCCAGCAGTGGGGGGCTCATCCCATCCCATCCGCCCATGTCGTCATTCCTGCAGTCCTGTCACTGCTGTCACGGAGCGTCTGCGTGTCCAGGGGGTTCCATTCCCCGTGTTGGTGCTGTGGGAGCTCATCCCACAGCTCATCCCTGGCTGCCAGGAGCAGGACGGGTGGAGTTCAGCCATGTCCTGCCCCCACCCTGGTCCCAGAGGATTTGGGGTGGTGGCAGGGTCGGTGTCCCACACAGTGGCCATGCCGGCCCCATCCCATGTCACCCGTGGGACTGTCCCTGCTGCTGCTGCTGCTGCGTGTGGGAAAGCTTTGGGAATTGTTTCATCCATGCCTGGCTCCAGCATGAGCCAGCAACAGGGCAGGGTTAGGAGGAAGGATCAGGGTTAGTGTTAGGATTGGGATCAGGGTCAGAGGTAAGATCAGGGCTCGGGTTAAGCTTAGGATCAGGGTTAAGGTTGGATCAGGGTTAGAGTTAGGGTCTGGATCAGAATCAGGGTTGAGTTTAGGATCAGGGTTAGGGTTAAATTTAGAGTCAAGGGACAGGTTTAGGATTAGGGCCATTGTCAGGGTTAGGGTTAGGATCAGAGTAACAGTTAAGTTTAGTGTTAGGTTTAAGGTTAGGGTCAGGATTAGGTTTAGGATCAGGATTAGGGTTAAATTTAGGGTCAAGTTTTGGATTAAGGTCAGGATTATGGTCAAATTCAATGTTAGGATTAGGATCAGGTTTAGATTCAGGGTCAGAGTTAGGATAAAGCTTATGGTTAAATTTAGGATCAGGTTAAGGTCAGGGTTAAGTTTAGGCTCAAAGATAAGGGTTAGGTTTATGTTTAGGGTTAAGGTTATGGATGGGCTTACCTGCTGTCTTGATCCAGTAGGCTCCATGGGATCCCTGCTGGCTCTCACTGGTCCCTGCTCAGCTTTGAACTCATCCTTAGCCCAGGGTTTTGTGTTTAATCCCTGTCAGGACGAGCTGCTCCAATCCTGGAATATTTTAGGGAGCAGGATCAATGACACTTAGTGCCAAAGCAGGTCCAGGGCATCCTCGGATCCCCAGGCTCAGGTTTTGGCTGTTGGTGACATCCCCAAGGCTGGGTCTGAAGGAGATCAATGACACAGCTCAACTGTCCCCTCCGTGTCTGGCCCAGAGATGTGCCTGCAGCTCCTCCAAGGCCACCAAGATGCAGGAAAAGTCCCACATCCTTCTTTTGTGGGCTGTTCTGGGACTTAGACCTTTCTTAGTGCAGGAGAAGGAGGGACAGGCTGTTCTCATCCCTGGATCCTGCTGGAGTCTTTGGGATGCTGTGGTGCAAGGAAGGTTGGAGGAAGGTCCATAGGAAGGTCTATCAGCCCAGGCACTCATTCCATACTCCTCATGGAGGGCTCTGCCATGGGACAGCTCCAGCCAAAAGGAATCATGGAATGGTTCAGTTTGGAAGGGATCCAGCGGTCCTGGAATGTATGGAATAGGAACGCCCTGGCATATGGGGCTCTGCATGTTGTTACTGGTGGTGGTGTTAACTGACCACAGGTCTGTGTGGATCCTCCACCACCAGAGCTCACAGACCCACAGGATGGTGGTGGAGAGAATTTCTGGCCCCAAGCTCAGCTTGGACATGATCCTGGCACTGAGCTCCATGTTGCAGCCTTTGAGAATTCCCACCCCTCAACTCTGCCTGGGTGTGGACACAGCACCAGGCTCCATGTCAGAGCCTTTGGGAACCCCTGTCCCCAAGCTCAGCCTGGGTGTGGTCATGCCGAGCTCCACATGGGAGTCTTTGGGAATTCCTGTTCCTAAGCTCAGCCTGGCTGTGTCACAGGTAGCACCGAGCTCCGTGTGGGAGCCTTTGGAAGCACTGCTGGGAATCACAGGAGCCATCTAGTGCCTCACTCCTTGTTAGCAAGAGTTGTCACCCAGGAGATGAGTCCTCCAGGCAGGTCTGAGGCTTTTGAACAGCAGTATGGAAGCCTTGCCAAGGAACAGGGAAGCATTTCCCTTGGGAGCACTCAGAGCACGGTACCCCCAGTGCCGAGCCTGCCCTCGCCTCTGGAACTCTTGGAGAAGCTCAGACTGAGATGAGGAGTTCAAAGGAAGATTCTTCATCCGTTAATGACTCATTGGAGCGATCTGCTCCTTAACACCTCCAGTAGCAGCATTCCCAGAAGGCCTAATTATCCCTCCTGCAAGCACGTAATCCCTTCTTCTTCAGATGGAACTTCCCTCTCCATCAGCCGGTGTTTCTCTGCTTGTGATCTGCTCCCTGTGAGACCTGAGCTCCTTCTCTGTGGTTCTGCTGCCTTTCCAAAGGCTCCTTTTCCTGGCTGCTCCAAAGGAGCGATCCCAGGAACGATCTGCTGCTGCCAAGCTCAGGAGGTGCCAGAACCAGGATTCACACACTCAGAGACCAGCTGAAGGAGCTGCCACATCCCAACTCATGGAGGAAACTGGAGCATGAGCAATGCCACCCCTCAGTGCTGCTGGCTTTCTGAGGGCCTGGGAAGGACACCAGCAATGGGAAGTGGAGGAAGAGCTCCATTGTCCCACTGAGCTCAGTTATGTGGACTCGTTTCCTTGAGGAGAAGCGGATGATTCCATAGGGCTCCTGAAGCCTGGAAAAGCTGAGGTCTGTGATAGCAGCACCCCAAAAAGTGGCTCAGTAATTGACCTGATGGCCTCTGAGGAGGCAGCTCGGGATCTGGAGAGGACATCAGAGCAGGTGGCTGTTGGCTCTGTGATCCCAGGCTGGAGAGCAGTGCTGCTGAAGGGGACAAAGGCCAGAGACACAGTTCCACAGGGCATGGCCAGGACTCAGCTGGTACTCCATGGAGGAGGATGGATGTGCAGGTGACACCTGACCAGCTGGGTCTGCTATCCCTTCCATTCACCTTCCTGGCACTGAGTGCCCAGAGTGTGCCCAGAATTCCAAACGGGAGAGCAGCAACATCAATGCATCCGTGGGCCTGGGAGAAACACCCACCCTGGATCCTGCAGTGTCCCTTTGGCCTCTTCATGGCTGGTGCCCTTCCATCTCCACTCTTGGGGTCTTCCAGTAGACCCAAAACCTTCTCTCCATCACTTCCCAGAGAGCCAAGATCCTTGGATGGGCTCTGAATGGGACATGACCACGTTCTGTCCTGGCACTTCTTCTGTGTCTGTGCCAGGGCCCTCAAGGACCTTCAGCTCTTCCTTGTTGGAGCTTCCCAAAGGTGATTTATCATCCTGCTGCCTCACAGCCCTCCTCCTCTGTGCCAGGGAGGCAGGGAAATGGGAATTCCAGGGAATGTGCCTCAGCCTATGGACCTGCAGCAGTGTTCAGTTCACCTCCTCGGAGTCATCATTCTAAGGAATCATTGGAGCTCATTAATGTCCTCCTAAACGAGGATCTGGCAGGAGGTGGATGCCATAGACTGTAGCCTCAGATTCCTGTTGCCACCAGTAGGGTTCCAGAGTGTCTGTCTGCTCCAGGAGGGACCTGAGATGGGAGGCAGGAGGTGGGGCTGGAAGGAAACCGAGGCCGCACACTGCACAGGGATGCAGGAATTCTGTGGGTTAGTTCAGGGGATGAGTGAAGTGACAGTGTTTGATCTAGACAGGATAGGATAGGTTGGGTTGGGGTGAATTGGAAGGGACCTCAAAACTGCCCACCCAGTGCCACCCCTGCCATGGGCAGGGACACCTCCCACTCGCCCAGGTTGCTCCAAGCCCCCTCCAACCTGGCCTTGGACACTCCCAGGGATCCAGGGGCAGCCACAGCTTCTCTGC
>JAWMRD010000037.1:500366-510637 GCA_035584875.1 Syndactyla subalaris | reverse complement strand
TGGACACTCCCAGGGATCCAGGGGCAGCCACAGCTTCTCTGCCCAACCTGGGCCAGGGCCTGTCCACCCTCCCAGCCGGCAATTCCTTCCCAATGGCCCAGCCAGCCCTGCCCTCTGGCACTGGGAAGCCATTCATTCCCCCTTATCCTGGCATTCCATGCCTTGTTCCAAGTGCCTCTGCAGCTCTTCTGGAGCCCCTTTAGACACTTCAAGGGGCTCTCAGGTGTCCCTGGAGCCTTCTCTGCTCCAGGTGAGCCCCCCCAGCTCTCCCAGCCTGGCTCCAGAGCAGAGGGGCTCATAGGACTCACAGTTCATAGGATTCATCCTCCAGCATCCAAGTTTTAGATCCTTTTCCTCTCACATTCCCAAGGTGCGTGTTTATGTCAGGGATGTGATGGCAGAAGGAGATCATGGCAGAGGGACAACCTGTGGGGGAAAGGGGGGCTTGTCCCTGTCACACGCTCTCAGAGCCGAGTGCTGGGGGGTCCCTCTCCACGCCAGTGCCCCCCATGGCACGGAGGCATCATCTGGGAGGGGCAACACGGCACAGTGCCAGGAGACACCGACCCGGCCACCAGTGACCACCCCGGGTGACCATCACCCTGCCACCTCCATCCGGGGGGTGCCCGAGGGTCCCCCCATCCCGGGGGAGATGCCGGAAGGTTCCCTGTGTCCCAGGAAAGGCTCTGCCCAGTGCTGGGCAGCCCTGGTTTGCTCCCAGTCCATGTGGGACTGGGGTCGGTGAGGGGGGACTGGGGTCCCTGTCAGGGTGAGGTGCAGGGTCTCCGTCCCCAGCGCTGGGAGCCCCCCGGGGGTCTCAGGGGGTGCAGAGCCAGATTTTCAGGGCAGATTTGGCCGGGAATCTCAATCCTGGAGGTGTTGCCGGAACATCCTGTGGCTCCCCCGGCCCAGCCCGGGCAGGATGTCCTGGCTGAGCGCTCCGAGCCGTGTCCCCGCGCTGTGACCCCCTCCCAGCCCTCCAGCAGCCCCCTCCCCGTGTGCTGTGTGTGTGCCCCCGTGCCCGGACCTGGCCTCACCCCTGCCCTCTGCTCTCTCTCCTCTCTCTCTCTCTCTCTCTCTCTCGCTGTTCCGCTCTCTCCGCAGACTTTTCAGTAGTTTAGGAGAACTCAGCACCATTTCCCAGCGGAGCTCCGGGACCACCTACACAGTCCGACCTGGCAGTCGCTACCCCGTCACCCGCCGCACCCCCAGCCCCGTGAAGCCGGCTCTGGACCGGACAGAGCCCCTCAGCACCGTCCGGCCCTACGGCCTGACCCCTCCCACCATCCTCAAATCTTCCAGCCTCTCCATCCCCCACGAGCCCAAGGAGGTGCGTTTCGTGGTGCGGAGCGTGAGCGCCCGGAGCCGCTCCCCGTCCCCGTCCCCGTCGCCGGGGCCGCCCCTGCACACCCTGCACCCGCCGCGGCCCTTCATGCAGAAACCCCTCCACCTGTGGAACAAGTACGACGTCGGGGACTGGCTGGAAAGCATCAACCTGGTGGAGCACCGCGACAAGTTCGAGGACCATGAGATCGAGGGCACTCACCTGCCCGCCCTCACCAAGGAGGACTTCGTGGAGTTGGGGGTGACCCGTGTGGGGCACCGGATGAACATTGAGCGGGCGCTCAAGCAGCTGGTGGACAGCTGACCGTCCCCGGCAGCACCGGCCTCGCCGGAGCCGCCGTGGGAAGGGGGGGCATTTCTACCAGGCCAATAAAACCCACTTGGATTCTCTTTCTACTCTGAGCACTGCACTGAGGGCGCGGAGCCGAGAGGCTCCCGCTCGCTCCCGCCCCGCCCCGGCGCGCCCGGCCCCGCGACGCCTCCGGACAAGGAATGTTGCATGAAATACATCCTCGTTTCTGTTCTCCCAGAGAGTCTGGCCTGTATATCGCTTGATGTGCCCTTCCCGGGGCGTCGCGGGGCCGCAGGGGCACAGGCGCCGGGCCGCGGTGGCAGCGGGCAGGGCCGGCGGTGCAGTGGGAGCCCCTGGCCAGCCCGGGGTTGGCCACGGGGACAGGCAGGGACGTGCCACGGTGGCACCTCGGGCAGGGCGGGGTGGCCCACGGCGTGGTGCCCCCCGAGCTGCCCGAGGCGCCGGCGGTGGGAAGAGCAGGCAGGAGGCACCGTGGTGGCCCTGACCCCGCACGGGGCGGCCCTGCCAGGGCCGGAGGTGGCCGAGCTGGGTTGTCCCGACAGTGCTCGGAGAGGAAGGGCTGGAGCGAGGAAGGGCTCCGTGGAAGGGCAGTGCCAGCGGTGCCAGCCAGACGTGCGCCCTCCCGCCGTGCCGGGCCGAGCCGAGCCGAGCCGAAGAGCCATCCCGCCCCGAGAGAGACCAGCCTGGACTCTGTGCTGCCGCTCCCGGGTGAGAGGGACCGAAACCGCATGGATCGAAGCATGTTTGGAGCTGTCGGCGGGAGGCCGGGGGGGGGGAACCCGCAGCAAATGCTTTGCCAACGTTCAAGGGGGGCGGGGGGAGGGAGATGTTTTATTTCCTCTTGGTTTGGGGTCTTGTTTCCAAGGGGGATGCGTTGATGGGTAATATATAATCTCCGTGCATTTATATAGAGAGCAGCTGATGAGCTACACGAGATGATTCTGAGCTACAGGATCCCCCCCCCCACACTCCGTCCTGGTCCATCCTTATTTTGCATCTTTTTAATCAGCTATATATTTGAAAAGAGAGAACAAATATCTATATATCTATATCTATAGCTATAGCCACCTGATTTTGTTATAATTTTCCTAAATCTCTTTATCTCTAGACTTGAGGAGATGCTGGCGAGGCGGTGCCCGAGCCCCTCCCGGGACGCCCATGGCTCATGGGAATTTTTAGCTGACTGACTGAATGAATGTTAAAGTCTTTTTAAACAAAAAAAAACCCGAAAAAAAAAAACCCAACAGCTCCTTTCAGACACTCTGGATTTTAAAGATTTAGAAACACAAAACAACAAAAAAACTTGGGTTTTTTGGGACACACCGAGTCTTCCAGGCAGAGGGCATGGAGCTGGCGCCTCCCGCTCCCGGGGAGCATCCCTGATGGCACCGCCGGCTTGGCCGTGGTTGGGCTCCCTGGGATGGCTCCTCGGGAGTGGGAGGAGGCCGGTGTGGGAGTCTGGGGGCTCGTGGTGGCCGAGGGGGGGCTGGAGTGAGCCGGACCAGCCTTGGCGCTGGAGGAGGTGGAATTCCCGTCCCCCGTCCCGGTGCCCCACGTGCCCCCTGCTCATCGCACCGTGCCCCGGCTCGGGATGGGCAGGGCTTGCCCGGCTGGCCGGGAGGGGACGGCGCGGTGACTGCACGGTGACCGGTGTTCCCAAAAAGCCGAGTCCCCCACGAAGGCATTAACTCTTCTGGTGCTAGAGGGAAGGACAAGGAGGTTCCTTCTGACCCTCAACCATCTCCGAACCTTTACAACCTTCAGCCAGGGAAAAGGTCCCGGCTCAGGGTGGGAGCAACAGCTCCTCCAGGGCACTGGGACCTCCCTGGGATGGACCCTGCCCTGTGCCAGGTGCTGGGGCCTCCCCGGGAGGGACCCTCGTGCCCGGGTGCCATCTCCTTTTCCCTGAGCCCTCGCTGGATGTGAGCCCACGTGGCTCCATCCAGAGCTCTCCGGAAGCCACCGGACCCTGGGGGTCCGTGGCCTCTCCCCCTCCCCGGCCACCATCCCACTGCTCCAGCCGGGACAGGTGCCCGGGGACAGGGAGGGGCTTCGAGCCCGCCCGGTGAGCAAACAGCCCTTGCTCCACATCCCGAGATCCCGGGAATCCCGGGCATGGTGAACCAAGGGGCACCCGAACTGCGATAGCAGCCATTGCACCTGCCCGACCCCTCACCTGGGGTGCCGTCGCACCCATCAGGTGCCCCCAGCTCCGCCTGCCCCGAGGGACCTGGAGCAGGAATCCAGAGCCCAGGTTCTGCCCCTCAGCATCCCCGTGGCCCCTCTGCTGTTCACCCCCCTCCCTGCACCCCAGATCTTCCCCCTGACCTCCACCGTGTGCCCTCCTGCCAACCCAGCATCTTCACCCTCTGATTCTGCCCTGCCAACCCTGCTGAGTCCCCTCGTGCTAACCTGCCACCCTTGATCGTCAAATCCTGTCCACCAGCCCCAGCACTTCACCCTCCCATCCTGTTGCCTGTGCCCCAAAAATCCATCCCTTCCATGTGCTTTCCCACCATCCTGCTGCCTGTGCCACCCGAATCCATCCTTTCCATGTGCCTTCCCACCATCCCAAACCTGCACTCCCCAGTCCAACCCGCAGTCCCATTTCAGGCATGTCTTGTGCCACCCTGACCTGCCAGCACAGCCACTGCCACCTCTGCTCCCGTGTCCCCGTTCCTGCTCCCTGTGTCCCTGTTCCTCACCCTTCCGCTCCCACCTGCCTCCCAGTGCCCGCATCCCGGTGCTGTGCCACACCCTGCATGGGCTCACCCCACAGCTCGGCTTCCAGGCTGCTGCTGCTTCTCCGGCTCCGTGCCTGGGGAAGCCTCATGGGCACATCCCGGGATGCCGGCGAGCATCCCGCTGCTCTGCATCCCTGCAGGAATGGCGCGGGCCGGCCATGCCGCATGCTGGACGTGCCACAGCACAGCCCCCCATGGCATCATCCGGCCGCCTTCCCAAGCTGTAGACATGGGGAATTCCCTGGAATCCCTTTGGCTGTTCGTTCCTCGTGCTGCTTTCCCGAGGCTGCTCTGGAGCCGCGCTGATGTGGGGATGCCCCTTGGGGATGTGCCCGTGGCTGCTGGGGCTCCCTCTTGGAACGCCATGGCTGGATCCCGCTGTGGGGAGCAGCCCCCACTCGATGCTCGGCTTGGCCCAGCCCCTGCACTGCTTGGTGCTGCCAGTGCCCTGCAGCCCCTCCGCATGGCTGGCGCTGCACACCCTGCCCGCTTTGCCCACCCTGCCCGCCTTGCCTGCCCGCCTTGCCCATCCCTGCCCACCCTGCCCGCCTTGCCCATCCCTGCCTGCCCCTGCACTGCCCTGCCTGCCCACCCTGTCCAGCACTGCCCACCCTGCCTGTCCACCCTGCCTGCCCAATCCTGCCTGCCCTCCCTGCCCTGCCCTGCCCTCCCCACCCTGCCTGCTCTCCTTGCCCACCCTCCCTGCCCGCCCCTCCCGCCCTCCCTCCCCACCCATCTTGTCCCGCTCTCCTCCCCGTGTCCCATCCCCACCACACCCGCAGGTGCCGCAGCCCCCGGCAGACCCTGGTGGTCCCCAGAGACCCCGGTGGCCCTCGGTGGCCCCGGTGAGCTCGTGCAGCCCCTCGGGGACAGGACATCTCCAGAACGGGACCGTCCCCGCCCTCGGGGCACGGGGGGCTCTGCCAAGCGCTGCCCCCCGGGACCCCCGCGACCCCTCGGAGGAGCGCGGGGGTGACACGGGCGGCGCGGTGGAAGGTGACAGTGTGCTGGCCTGAGTGCGGGCGGCTCGGCGGGACCCCGCCGGGCCACCCCGGGTCTCTGCCCCTTCCGCAGCTGTTTTTGGGGCGACTTCAGAGACCCGCCCGCACCCGCCTCTCGCCGCGAGAGGCCACAAACCCGCGGAGCGCAACTGCTCCGCGGCAAGCTCGGTCTGGGACCGGGAAAGCTGGACGCCTTCTTGCCATTTCTGAGGAGCTCTCCCTCTCCTCCTTCTCCTCTTCCTCCTCCTCTTCCTCCTCTTCCTCCTCGCCCTTGCGAGGGCCGAAATGGTGGATGCCCGCTCCGCCCGCGGAGCCGCGGCCGTGCCCGCCCGCATCCCCCCAGCTTCCAGCGCAAGCAGCTGCAGCCGTACCTGTGTTGGCAAACACTGGGTGTCCCTGAGGACACCACGGCTCGTCCCAGTCAGGCCTCACACCAGAGAAGGCGACTTCCACCCGCCCTGCCCGCCACCGTCTCCGGCACCAGGGACCGCCCGGGGCTGCCACACACCTGCCCGCCCTGTCCCCGCCACGTCCCGAGTGTCCCTGTTCCCCACCCTTCGCATTCCCGTCTACCGCACCGGCCATCCCTGTCTCCTGCCCCGTATCCCCATCTTCTGCCCCGTGCTGTGCATCCCTGTCACCTGCTGTGCATCCCTGTCACCTGCCGCGCATCCCTGTCCCCTGTCCCACCCTGCTGCCCGTCCCTGTCGCCGGCCCCGCGCATTCCTGCCACACCCTCCGCATCCCTGTCTCCTGCCCTGCGCATCCTTGTCCCCCGCCTCACTCATCCCTGTCCCCTGCTCTGTGTGTCCCTGTCCCCCGCCCTGCTCCTCCCTCTCCCCCACCCCGTACACCCCTGTCCCCCTCCCTGCTCCTCCCTGTCACCCTCTGTGAATCCCTGTCCCTGCCATGCCACGGGGTTGTGGCAGAGCTGGACAAGGGGCTTTGAAAACGGCATCAGGGTCACTGGGCGAGCAGGCTTCGCCTTGGGGCGGCTCCTTGAGCCCCCCAGCACAGACATCCTTTGCCCCCGTGCCCCCCACACCCCCTGAGCCCCCACAGCCCGTGCCCGCGGTGCCACCAGTTCCAGGGTGGCCCCATCCCACCCCCAGTGCCCTCAGCCACGGTCAGGGGCCAGGTGCCCACCCAGCACCGTGATGCCCCATGGCCGAGGTCTGGTCCCGTGGCCATTCCCAGCCCCTGCCTTTCCCACCCCTGTGGAAGCAGGGGGGTTCCCAGTGTTGGTAACACTTGTGCCCGCTGTGGCTGTGCCACCATCCCCTCCAGACATCTCCAGAGCCACTGACACATTGCATTTGGAAAAGCCATCTGGGAGAAGGCAGAGCCGTAGTGGGTGAGGAACCGACACCCCCAACCCACGACGTGGCCCCTCGGCCACTGCTCAGCCACACTGACCCCTCGGTCACACTGACCCCTTGGCCATTCTGACCCCTTGGCCACACTGACCCCTCGGCCGCGCTTACCCCTTGGCCACACTGACCCCTTGGTCACACTGACCCCTTGGCCACGACAACCCATCAGCTGTGCCAACCCCCTTGGTCACCCCTTGGCCACGCCAACCTATTGGCCGTGCTGACTCCTTGGTCACACTGACCCCTGGCCACACCAACCCATCGGCCGTGACGAACCCTTGGCCACCCCTTGAACCACTCCAACCTGTCAGCCATGTTGACCCCTTGGTCACATTGACCCCTTGGCCATGCCAACCTATTGGCCACACCCTCCCCTTGGCCACGTTGACCCCTTGGCTATGCCAGCCCATTGGCCATGCTGAACCCTTAACCACACCTTGGCCATACCAACCTAATGGCCATGCTGACCCCTTGACTGCCACTTGGCCACCATGACCCCTTGGCCACACTGACCCCTCAGCTATGCCAACCCATCGGTCGTGCCAAACTCTCGGCCACCCTTTGGCCCCACCAACTCCTCAGCCACGCCAACCCATTGACCACTTTGACTCCTTGGCCATGCCAACCCTTTGGCCACGCCAAACCCTTGGCCGCGCCTTGGCCACGTCAACCCTTCGGCCGTGCCGAGCCCTTGGCCACCCCTTTGCCCCCCTGGCCCCTTGGCCACGCCAACCCCTCGGCCGTGCCAACCCATCGGCCGTGCCAACCCCCTGGCCACCCCTGGGCCCTGCCGCCCCCCGGCCGTGCCACCCCCTGGGCCGCACGTCCCGCGGCGGTTACTGTGATTCTCATGGCTTCTCAACGACTTGGGTTTTTCCGCTGTACAAAGGGAGACACTTTTCTTTTCTCGCTTCGAAGGGGTTTTTTTTTTTTTTAGAAGTTGTCGGTATTTTTCCGTTGTCCAGCCGAGCGCCATCGCCCCCCTCCATCAGCCTGTCCGTAACCCCGAAGACAAAACAACCCGGAGCACTTGGCTCCCGGCGGTGACGGCCCCGCCGGCCCCATCCCGGCGGAGCACAGTGCCCGTCCGTCCGTCCGTCCGTCCCTCGGACAGCCCTCACTGCCCATGCATGTGCCACCCGCGGAGCCACCCTCACGCCCACTGCATGTGCACAGACCGGCTCCCGCCCCGGCCATCCACACTCTTGGTTCTCACCCAGACGGACTCACCTGTGGGTTTTCGTTCCGGTTTTAATTTCCCAGGGTCGGTTTGACTTCACCCTTATTTTGTATGGATTTTTCCGGAGGAGATTTCTCCTTCTCCAGAGTCATGGAGGTGCGGCCATTCGCCTCCCGCCCTTGACGTTGTGATACACATCCCCCACAGAGATCTATGTTTCTTATATTATATTATTATTATTAATTATTATTATTATGTAATAAATTTATAAGAAAGCTCTGCTTTGTCCTGTGGTCTCTCAGCTCCAGCAGCGCCTGCCATGCTGGCCTGTCCCTGTCCCTGCATGGGACCAGAGACAAGGGGGAGCCCCAGATGGACAGACACCAGTGGCTGAATTTTGGGGTTCCCACGGCTCCCACAGGTGCCACACCCACGGCCACACCAGTGGAACGATGCCACCAACCCAAATGTTACACTTCTGGCAGCTCCCAGCCATCCACGGAGGTCCCAGGGGTCCCGAGTGACAGGGCAGGGGGTGGCACACAGAGCCTCATTCTGTGTCTGGGGGTCCCTCAGCAGGTCCATGGCAGAGGAACAAAGAGACAGGGGACCCTGGCTGAGCACCCCCACCCCAGGTAGTGTCTCCAGCACAGGAGAAACCCTGGGATCCCCCTCCATTTGCCCCAAGACCTTGGCACGTGGCCATACTGCCAGCCCCCCACCCTGTGCCCACCCCAGGGTGCAGTGCCCGGCTGATCCCATGGCCATCCCCCTGCCTGGGGGTCCCTGGAATAGCCCTGGTGATCCTGTCCCCTCAGCACTGCCTGTTCAGGTGTCACCACTGCCTTCTCCCACTCTCCTGGGTGCCCCCCACTCTTCTGGGTGTTACCCCCTCTGCTGGGTGCCCTCCTCCTCTTGGTGCCCTCACTGTCTTGAGTGTCCCCTCTCTCCTGGGTGCCCCTTGGCTCATGTGGGAGCCCCCCATCTCCCGAGTGCTCCCACTCACCCCAGTGCCCCCCTCTCCTTGGTGCCCTCCACTCACCTGGGTGCCCCCACTCTCCTGAATGCCCCCCTATCCTGGGTACCCCCATTTTCGGGCTGCCCCCCACCCTGCACCCCTGAACCCCAGCCCAACCAGTCCCCAGCAGTGCCCCCAGTCCCACAGTCACACCAAGCATATATTTTATTGAAAGACCAAGTGGGTGACACGGCGTGGGGACAACCAGGGGTCGTACAGTGGCTCGGGGGGCTGTCGGGGCTCCTCTGGCTGCTGAGTTACAGATAAATATCGGGACATAGAGCGAGTGGAGTTATAGTCACGATAGCGCTGGGCGAGACAGGGCCGAAGCAAAGAAACCACCAGGCACAGCAGTGAGGAGCGGGGGGGACCCCCAGCAAGGACCCCCCAACGGGGACCCCCTCAACGGGGACCCCCCCAGGGCCCGAGTGCGGTGCTGTGCCCCACAGCCCCTCGGAGGGGGGCTCGGCCCCCGGGGAGGGGGATGGCGGAGCGGTGGCAGGGGGGGCCGGGGGCACCGACACGAGGGGTCGGGGGCAGGAGACCCGGGGGGCTGCAGCTGGAGCGGGGGCTTGGGCCGTTTCGGGGGGCTGCAGCACTGGAGGGACCCCCATTCCTCAGGAGGGGGCTGGCACTGTGCAGGGCTCGGGGGCTTCATGGAGATGCTCACCCTGGCACACCCCCCGCCCACGCCCCCAGTCGCCCCCCCAGAGCCTCCCCCCAGCCCCACTCACCCCCTTGAGCCCCCCCCTCGCTCCCCCCGTGTCCAGGGGGCTTCTCCCCACTCCTGCCCCCCGGGCTGGCGTTGCTCATGCAGGGGTGGGGGGGCAGCTCCTCCCTGGCCCCCCAGGCCCGGCTGCATCACCCCCGTGCCAGGGGTGCCCAGGGCTCGGGGCGCTCCCCGATACCCACCCGTGGTCCGTGGCAGCCCCCAGCCCCCCGAGAAGCGGTGAGGGTGTGCGGGGGGGCCGTGGGGCCTGGGCTGGAGCGTGTGCGGGGGGGCCAAGCCGGCTGGCTGGGGGTCACACAGTCTCTGGCCGCCGTGGGGCTGGAGGGGGGTGCGGAAGCAGGAGCCCCCGCGGCTGCCCCCTACTCCAGGTAGATGTCCTCTGTGGGGCAGGCGTATTCCAGGTGCTCCTGGTAATATTCCTGAAACGCTCGGCTGTGGGCACGGGAGCAACAGGGGGCTCAGGGCTGGGAGGGGGCACGGGAACACACACCCCAACCCATGCCCCCCCAGCAACCCAGGACCCACAGATCCGCTCCCCCCCCCTCTGTGGCCCTGCCCGCCCCCCCCG
>JAWMRD010000037.1:481694-493644 GCA_035584875.1 Syndactyla subalaris | reverse complement strand
ATCCCCATCTGTGGCACTGCCAGCCCCCCAAGCACCCACAGATCCACTGCACCCCCAGCTGTGGCACTGCCAGCCCCCATTCTCCTGGCATCCATCCCCCCTGCACGCCCAGCCCCAGCACTGCCAGGCCACCTGCACCCAGCCCCACAGCACCCAGTCCCATGGCACCCCCACTGCCCTGGCTTCTAGTCCCCAGCACAGCCAGACCCCCAGCACCCAGCCCCACTGCACCCCCAGCACAACCAGTCCAGCCCCATCCAGCCCCCTGGCACTGCATCTCTGGCACTGCCAGACCCCAGCACTCAATCCCCTGGCGCCCAGCACCCAGACCCACAGCAACCCCAGACCCCCAGCACCCAGATGCCAAGCCCCAGCACTGCCAGCCCCCTGGCACCCAGGCCCCCAGTAACCCCAGCCCCCAGTCCCCATTCCCCTTCCCCCCATGCCCCTCATCCCCTCCATACCCGACACACTCGGCCACGTGTCTCATGGATTCCTGGGACACAAACACGTGGCAGGCGAAGCGGCTCAGCACCGGGTGCTTGGTGATGAACCCAAAGTAGCTGTGGGGGGCACAGAGTGAGGGGGGCACCCCAATCCTGCCCCGGGTGGGAGGGACACCCACCGAGACCCCGGGGCAGCCACAGTGGGACCAGGAGAAGGCAGGGGGTCCTGGTGTGGCCCCATGGGTGCCCCTGGCAGGGGATGGGGTTCCCTTGGGGAGCCCATGGAGGACTGGGGGGCTCACCAGCTGTTCCGGGGGTGGCACCCGCAGAAGGAGATGTTTTTCATCTGGAAGAAGTGGCTGCAGCGCTCAAACTGGAAGGGAAGAGCCAAGGTGTGGGTGGCCAGCTGGGTGCCCAGAGCCCCCCAAAACCTACGCCCCCAAAACCTACGCCCCTCAACTTCTGGTCAACCCACAAACTCACACCCCACATCCCTCACCTCCTGATCACCCCCAAACCCACCCCCCCATCCCCCTCTTCATCACACCCCAAACCCACACCCCCAGCCCCCTCACCTCCTGGTCACCACCAACCCTATGCCCCTGCTCCCCTCACCTCCTCATCACCTCCCCAAACCCCCTCCCCTTACCTCCTCAGCCCCCAAGCCATCTCCCTATAGCTCCTCATCCTCCCAAACTGCCTCCACTCAGGCAATTCATCCCCTCAAACCCACATCCCTGCTCCCAATGCCTCCTGGTCACCCCCAAGCCACCTTCCCTCACCTCCTGGTCACCCCTGAAACCCTTTCCCTACCATCCCCAAGTCCCTTCCTCTCCTCATACCCCCAAGCCCCCGCCCCTGCTCCCATCACCTCCTGGTCAGCCCCAAACCCTCTTCTCTCACCTCCTCATCCCCCCAAGCTCCCTCACCTCCCTGTGGCCCCCCTGCCCTCACCTCCTCGTCCCGGCTGTACTCGGTGACGGTCAGGATGAGTTTGATCCCCTGCAGTGTCACCTCCAGGTCACAGCTGGCCGGTGGGCGCAGATGCACCGTCAGCTTCCTGGTGGTGGCAATCTGGGGGTGCACAGGGAGCGGTGTGAGGGTGGGGGGTCCCGTGGGCAGTGCGGGGGTCCCGCCGCCCCCCCCTCACCTTCTGCATGGCAGCGCAGAGGATCCCATTGCCCTGGTGATACGGGACCTCCACGGAGCCCAGGAACTGCACGTTGAACCGCTCCACCCAGCACGGGTTTCTCTTCAGGCCTGCACAAGGAGAGGGTGAGGACAGGGCTCCCCAAGACCCCCGAGACCCCCCCATGTCCCCAGAGACCCCACGGGCTCCTACCAATGGCATCCCGGGCCTGGCCAACCACCTCGTGGGCGTAGAAGGCGGGGAAGATGCCCCTCTCCCCCGTCCGCATGTTGTACCCCCGGTACCAATAGTCATCCTCCTCCAGCTCCACCAGGATGGGGTCGTCCACATCCAGCTCCAGCTCGTCCTCGTGGCGGGGGATGAACCTGGGGGGAGGGAGAGAGGGGTGGAGGGAGGGAGGGATGGATGGATGCATGGATGGATGGATGGATGCATGCATGCATGCATGGATGCATGGATGCATGCATGCATGGATGAATGGATGCATGGATGCATGGATGCATGGATGGATGATGTGGGCAGGGAGGGGGTCCTGGAGACCCCCGTGACCCCATGGTTGGGATCACTGCTCACCTGAAGACGGCGCGGTGGGTCTGCTCCCGCTCCTCCCCATTCACCATGCAGGAGAACAGCCCGAAGGACTCTGTGCCTGTGGAGGAGGTGGCTTCCATGAGCCAGGGGGCAGCTCCCACTCCCCTGCAGGAGGGACCCTCCCATTGCTGCCCAGCCCCACCCCCGGGGGGCTGTGGGACCCTTGGGGTGCAGGGAGCCATCACCCACGGGCTCAGAACCCTCCTCAGGGGTCCCACTGCACCCCCACCCAGAAGAGCAGGGCTGAGGACCCCTGTGGCCCCCTGTCCCTGCCCCACTCCTGTGACACCCCGTGACATGTCGTGCCATGGCACACAGGGACGATGCCATGGCCAGGATGGCTGGAGCTGGACATGGAAGGGCAGTCATTCTACCAAGACCACGCAGAGCAGCCCAGGACTGCATGGCACGAAATGTCATGCCATATCACGACATACCATGACACGGCACAGCCACTTACTGGAGGAGCGTGAGGTGCTGTTGACAAAGACATTGAGGAACTTCTTGGAGAACTGGAGGTCGGCCTCGGGGGACGAGTCCTCGGAGGAGCTGTGCGCGTCGGGGGCCACCAGCCCGTCCCCGAAGGCCACCTCGTCGTCCATGTCGCAGCGGTCGCAGGCGCGCAGCAGGTCGCTGTCGTCGCTCAGCACGGACGTGCAGCGCCGCAGGCTCACCAGCTCCAGCTGCGTGTGCTCGTCCACCACCAGCGTGTACTTCACCGAGTCGTAGGCCAGCGACTCGTCCAGCGCCGGCGGCTCCGGCGCTCCGGGGGCAGGGGGGAGCTCCCCCCCGAAGCTGCCCCGCCGTGGGGCCGCGGGGAAGGGGGAGCCGGGCAGGAAGGACCCCTCGTCCTCATCGAAGGCCATGGCGAAGCCGCGGTTGGTCTTGGCGGTGGAGACGTCCAGCACGGCGGGGTCGCCGTCGGGGGGCACTAACCGGACATCGTCGATCATGTCGTCAGCCTCCAGGACCCCTGAGTCCAGGTCCCTGTCGACGGGCCAGCCCTCGGGGCTGGCGGTGCGGTGGTCCCCGGTGCTGGGGGAGTCCCCGGCGGGGCGGGGGTCCCCGGTGACGGCGGGCTCGGCCCCAGGGGACACGCGTGGTGAGACACGCGGTGGCGACGGCCGGCAGCCGAAGGTGGCCAGGACCTCGGAGGCGTCCAGCCTGTCGAGGGTGACGGGGCGCCCCGGGAAGACGGGCGCGATGGTGTCGTTGGTGGGGTTGCTGAGGAAGAGGAAGGGGCCCGGCTCCTCGGCCGGCGGCTCCGGCGGCGGCTCCGTGGCGGCGTCCAGGCCACGCTCGTCCTCGGCGCACTCCAGGGAGCTGCGCAGCGTCTCCATGTCCACCAGCTCGATGGCGCGCTGGCACCGCGGCACGGCCACCGCGTCCCCCGGCCCCGCCGGAGAGTCCCGCGGCACGGGCTCCTCGTCCAGCGCCTCGCTCAGGATCTCGGGCTCCAGGTCGGAGGCCGGGGAGATGGTGTCGCAGAGCGAGTGGGTGTTCTGGAAGCACTCGTCCGGGCACTTGATGGGGTACGAGCCCTCTGAGATCATCTTGTTGACCAGGTTGCTGAGCAGCCAGGGCGAGTCCGAGTCCTCGCTCAGGTCGGGCTCCGACTCCGAGTCGGAGTCGTACTCGCTGTTGTCCTCCTCGTCCGCCTCGGGCATCAGCTTGGGCCCCACGGGCAGGTAGAAGGAGCGGCGGATGCTCTCCAGGCTGTGGTCCGGGTCGATCTTCAGGTCCAGGGGGCTGGAGGCGGAGACCTCGGTCTGGCCCTCGGGCGCGGGGGAGTCGGCGGGGTCCAGGCTGTCGTAGTACCCCTCCATCTTCAGCTCGGCCAGGCTCTCCCGCCTCACCACGCCGCGCTCCTGCGGCCCCCTGTCCGCAGGCTCCTCCTCCTCCTCCTTGCCCTTGTCCAGCAGCAGCGAGTCCTTGATGCCCATCAGGCCGGGCGCCTCCAGCTCCGGCTCCAGCTCGCCCTCGGAGCCGGGCGAACTGGCCTCCTCGATGGAGTTGGTGAGGTGGGAGGAGCGGCCGCTGCTGCTGTCGCTGCTGAGGTCCAGCTCGGTCTCCGAGATGGAGGAGATCATGTTGCTGACCAGGCGCCCGCCGGCGAAGGCCGCCTCGAGCTCGCCCTCCACGTCCGAGTCGGAGCCGGGCGAGCTCAGGTCCTCGCCGTGCCGCCCGCCGGCCCCGAAGGGCTTGGCGGTGCGGCTGGTGAGGTCGGCCTCGATGCCGGGGTCCGAGGAGGGCGAGGTGGTCTCCGAGGAGCCCGAGGGGTGCCCGCGCACACTGGCCGCCCGGCCGGACTGGGCACCCTCCCCGTCGGAGCTCAGCGGCTCCGCGGGGCACACCCGGGCGCCGTCCGCCCGCTCCTCGGGGCGCCGCGAAGGGGACCCCGGGCTGGCGGCCCCCCGGGCCGCCCCGGGCTGCGTGGGGGCGCGGGGGGCGGCGGCGGGGGCCGCGGGCGGGGAGCCGGCGTCGGGGGCGCCGGGGGGAGCCGCGGGCCCTGTTGGAGAGAGACAGGGTTGAGGGGGCGGCTGGCGGGGGCGCGGCGGGGACAGCGGAGCTCGGAGCGCTGCGGAGATGAGGTTCATGTTAAAATCTTGCCCGGCTCTCGGGGGCGATGGGTTACCATGTGCCAGGGACTCGGGGCTGTTGCCTTGCGAGTCCAAGGGGGAGGGCGGCAGCGAGGGGGGGGCCCCCCCGGGGCCCCGCGGGCTCTCCAGGCAGGGTCCGTCCAGGATGCAGGCGTGGGGAGACGAGTGTCCTGCGGGAAGGCAGAGCCCGTGTCACCCAGGGGGATGCGGGACGGCCACGGCCCCGCGCCGCAGCGGGACCCCACGGCCGTGCCCGCCCCGCGCTCACCAGCGTGTGAGGAAGAGGAGGAGGAGGAGGAGTGGAGGACGGCGTCCTGCCAGGTCGTGCGGTGAGCGGGCGGTGGGAAGCTGCCGTTGTTGTTCAGGGAGTCCTGCGGGAAGAGCAGAGCCAAGGTGGGTGCGCGGGTGGGGGGGTGAGACCCCGTGTGGGTGCAGGGCGCCTTTGGGGACCCGACAATGGGACACCGGGGCTCCAGGCAGGGGTCGGCCCGGGGACGCCTCTCGGAGCTCCCACCGGCCTGGCAGCCCCCGCGCCACGTGCCGGGGGTTTATCCGGATTAGGGCGTCCCTGGATCCCCTGCCCGGCCAGGACCGAGGGATGGCACGGCACGGCACGGCGCCCATCCCGGGGACAGACCCCACGGGTGACACACCAGCACCGGCACTGACCCCCGGGACCCTCGGTGTGGGGCCACACGGGCAGATCCCGACCCCGCAGCGGGACCCTGCAGTCGGTGGCCCTGCGGTGTGGCCGGAGGCACCGGGATGGTGGGAGCCACAGGGATC
This sequence comes from Syndactyla subalaris, assembly GCA_035584875.1. Lineage (NCBI taxonomy): Eukaryota > Metazoa > Chordata > Aves > Passeriformes > Furnariidae > Syndactyla > Syndactyla subalaris. The sequence continues at coordinate 488,071 of JAWMRD010000037.1, read as the reverse complement.
CCCGGGGCTGTCCCGCCGGCGCGGCGGCAGCTGCGGATTAGTCCCGGCGGGAAGCCGGGCAGCGATAATCCCAGCGAGCCGGGATTAGGGAGCGGGGCCGGCGCCGTGTGCCACCGGGCACGAACCCCCGCGGGAGAGGGAGGGGCTGTGGAGCGACGGGACGGGAGCTGAGGGCACAGGAGGGGTGTGGGGGGACAGGGATGAGTGCCCAGGGGGGACAGGGAAGGGTTCTGGAAGGATGGTGATGGGTGCTGGGGGGACAGGGATGGGTGCTTGGGGGACAGGGATGGGTGCTTGGAGGGACAGGGATAGTGAACAAGGACAGGAGATGGTGGGAACAGGAATCAAGAGAGTTTCTGAGAAAACAGGGGATGGGTGCAAGGGGACGGGGATGGGAGCTGGGAGGGCAGGGACAGGCGTGGCAGTGATGGGGATGGGTGCTGGGGGGACAGGGATGGGGTGATGGGAATGGGTGCCAGGGGGATGGACAACTGGACAGGTTCTGGAAGGATGGGATGGGTTCTGCAGGGACAGGGACTGGGGGCAGAGAGGGTGCTGGGGGTGCTGGGGATGGGTGTTGCGAGGGACAGGAATGGGTGTAGGGTGGGACAGAGATGGGTGATGGAGAGAATGAATATGACGGAAGGTCAGGAATGGGAAGACAGGGATGGGCGCTGGGGAGGATGGAAACCGGTACTGGAATGGTGTTGGGGGGGACAGGGGATGGGAATTACTGAGACTGATGGGTCTGATCCGGTCAGATCCACGGGCTCCACTCATCCACCCCCCCGAGGGACGAGTGAACAGGGTGGCCACCGCGATGCGGCTTTGCCAGCGGGGTCTGGCTTTGCGGGGGCATCCTCCAAGCGGGCACAGCGGGACGAGGCTGAGAGGGACCCCCGGGGTGTGACCCCCATCCCCGAGAGCCCGCCCAGCGCAGCAGCGAGCGGTGCCCTGCCGGGGGGGCCGAGAATCCCGAGAGCCCCCGGCTCCATGGCAACGCCGCGGGATGCAGCGGGATGCAGCGGGATGCAGCCGCTCCGCACGCCGCTTCCCACACACTGCGGTGGTGGCTCGGGGCTGGCACCGCACACGCGCGCGGGGACACGGGGACACCCCTGCGGGGACCCCCCCGCACCCCGGGGGAGCCCCCGAGTCCAGCTGCGGCGTGGGAAGGGGAGGACACGGCGTGACGGGCGCCCACAGAGCCCCCGCGGGCACGGGGGGCAAAGACCTCGGGGTGGGGACACCCCTCTGGGGCCACCGCCACCCTCACCTGGGTGCCCGGGGCCGTCAGGTTGAGGGTGGTGGGTCGGTGCTTCTGCGTCTCCTCCAGGGCGGGCGAGGGGATGGGCGAGGCCGAAGGGGACGGTGGAGCTTCCAGCTCGTTGCCCTCCTCCTCCTCCTCTTCCTCCTCCTCCTCGTTGTCGTCGATCATCTCGAACTCCTGGAAGTCGTCCTGGAAGGTGCAGACCGGGTGGGGCTGCTCCCCGCGGTCCAGCACCAGGCAGTCCTGGGGAGGTGGCACCGGGTTAGGGGGCACAGGACACAGCCCTGCACTCGCCACAGTCCCGTGCCCACCCCGGGGTGACCATCCCCACCGTGGCAGGGCTGGCGGTGCCCCCACTCCCCTCTGCTCCTGCCCCAAGGGTCTCCAAGAGGGGACCAGGGACCCCCAGCTCTGCCAGCCCCTGCCTGGAACCCCCTGCCTGGTCTGGCCCCAGCACCCACATGGGCCGAGCTGCCTAAACGGGAGCCACCAAAGCCACCAGAGCCACCACAGCTGTGCCCCCCGCTGTGGGGCGAGTTGTGCCAGGCCAGTGTCCCACCCAGACCCCGGGGGCCACTCGGCTCCTGCACCTTCTCATAGTGGTCCGAGTCGTAGTTGAGGCCGATGCCACAGTCGTCCGTGATCTCCGACAGGTCCTCGTCATCAAACTCCTCCAGGCTGATGTCCTGGGGGGGCCTGGGGACACGGGGTGGGGGTGACAGACCTCAGGGACAGGCCATCTATCCCCCCATGGCCCTAACAGCCAAGTGGCACCACAGGCACATCCATGCATTGTATTGCTGGAACCCCCATTATGGGAGCACAGGCACAGGATGAACCACAAGGACATGCCACCATAACCCTGTCACCCCTTGGTGCCAGCACGGGAGAGCCACAAGGACATGCCACCATAACCCCATAACCCCTGGGTTACAGCACTGCAGGGACATGCCACCATAATGGCATCACCACCAGGACATGCCGCCAGCGCCCTGTCACTCCTGGATGCCAGCACAGAAGCACTGGGACAGCAGCACCACAGGGATGTGCCACCATAACCCTATCACCACAGGACACTGGGAGAGGAGCACTGGCACGGGTGAACCATGGGGACAACCCCACACCACACAGCCACAGTGGCCCTTGGCTGGGTGGAGGTGCCAAGGCCACCACGTGTGCCAGATTTCCTGCGCAGCCCCCCACACAGGAGTGGCAGCACTGCAGGCACATGCCACCACAACCTGTCACCCCCAGACTCTGGAACAGGAGCACCTGGACAGCAGCACCACAGGGACATGCCACCATAACCCTGTCACCCCTGGGTGCCAGCCTGGGAGAACCACAGGACATGCCACCACAATTCCATCCCCACAGAGCCACAGTGGCCCTCGGCCGGGCGGAGGTGCCAAGGCCACCACATGCCCCAAATTCCCTGCCCAGCCATGCACACTGGGATGGCAGCACTGCAGGGACATGCCAGCGTAATCCCTGGGCTCTGGCACAGAAGCACCACAAGGACATGCCAACATAACCCTGCCACATGGGAGCAGCAGCACAGCAGCACCACAGGGACATGCCACCACAACCCCATCACCTCTGGGTGCCAGCGTGGCAGAAGCACAAGGACATGCCACCAAAACCCCGTCACCACATGCCCGTGGTGGCCCCCAGCTGGGCAGAGGTGCCAAGGCCACCACGTGTTCCGAATTCCCTGCTCGGTGCAATCCTTGGAGCCAAAGCCAGGGCAGGGGCTGCAGCTGAGTCAGTGAGGGGACAGTCACCAGCTCCAGGGATTTTGGGTGACCTGTGCTGGGAGGAGCTGGGGGGGTTTACTGGGATTTACTGGGGGGTTAACCCACAGCAAGGCTGGGCACAGGCAGGGTGGGGACATCAAGGGGGGAATCCACTCTCCGACACCCAAAGGAATGGGAAGCACAAGGGACCCCCACGCGCTTTCCGTCGGGAATGGGGGTGTCATGGAAACCAGTGGTTTCTGCAGGAATCAAAGGAAAGAGAAAGAACTCCTGGCAGGATTTGGTGCTGGAAAACGGAAATCGGGCATTTTGCAGGGCTCTGTGAGGTGGGAGATGTGGCAGTGCCTGGGCACCAGTGGGACCCTCTGTGCACCCCCAGGGGGTCGGGGACACCCAGACACCCCCAGCCTGGCCATGCTGGTATGTGGCAGTGCCCAGTTGCCAGTGGGGCCCCCTGCTCACCCCCAGGTGTTTGGGGACACCCAGAGCCCCCCAGCCCATCCCCATGGGTGTGTGGCAGTGTCCAGCTGCCAGTGGGACCCCCTGCCCTCCCCCAGGGGATCGGGAACACCCAGAGACCCCCACTCCAGTCCCATGGGTGCAAGGTAGCACCTTGGGCAGGTGGGCACCTCCCGAGGGGACAGGTCTGGGGCTCAGCCTTGGAATGTGGCCAGCAGCAGGATGAGACCCCCAGGCAGGGGGTTGGGGCTGCCACCCCTCCTGTTTTTACCCTGAACTCCCCTCCTGCAGCCCCTCGCCCCGGCACGGGGCCGGGCGCCTGCTCCCGATTCACCAGGAGAAAGATTCCCCTAATCACATAATTCCCAGAAGTAGGGCACGGAGCGCCCAATCCGTGCAGATTTGGGGCAAAAACAGCAGGGATGGCGCCAGGCCCGAGGCCACGGGCTGGGGCTGCAGCAGGAGCGGAGCTGGGCTGGACCCCAGAGCACGGCCAGGAGTGGGGGGCTCGGGGGCAGTGGGGCACAGAGCCCCGGGGACAGTGGGGCACAGAACCCTGGAGGCAGTGGGGCACAGAGCCCCGGGGTGTCAGGGTGCAGAGCCCTTTGGGGTGCACAGCTTTGGGGTGTCAGGAGTCCCATGGTGTTGGGGAACAGAGTCTGTTGGGGTGCAGAGCTCTGGGGTGCTGGAGAGAAGAGCCCTAGGGTGTTGGGGTGCAGAGTCTGTTGGGGCACAGAGACTCGGGGTATCGAGGAGCAGAGCCCTTTGGGGTGCTGAGCTCCAGGATGCTGGGAAGCAGAGACTGTTGGGGTGCAAAGCCTGTTGGGGTATCAGGGAGCAGAGCCCCAGTGTGTCGGGGTGCAGAGCCCTGCGTTGTTGGGGTGCAGAGCCCTTTGGGGCACAGAGCCCATTACAGAGCAGAGCTCTGGAGTGTTGGGAAGCAGAGCCCCAGAGTGTTGGGGAACAGGGTCTGTCAGGGTGCAGAGCCCTGGGGTGTTGGGGTGCAGTCTGTAAAGGGTGCAGAGCCCCAGGGTGTTGGGGTGCAGAGCCCATCACGGTGCAGAGCCCATGTCCCCATCCCCATGGAATAGCCAGGACTGCTCTGCTGCAGACAGCAGGGTGGGGGAAGAACCCTGGGACCCTCAGCCCCCTCTGGGGGTGAGCAGGTGCCTTGTGGGGGATCCTTTGGCCATCCAGGGGGGACAGGGACAGCAGGGCCATGACACCTCTTGGGATGGAGACCTGGCCAGGCTCTGCTCCTGCACTGGGCTGGCACGGCATCAAATGGCACGGTGGAGTGGGGACACTGTGGTGGGATGGGGTGGACACAGTGGGATGGGGACAACACGGTGAGAGGGAACCACCGGGATAGAACCTCCTGGGTGGGAGCACCAGAGCGAGGGGCTGGAGCCAGAGCCGAGCCGAGGCAGCGGCTGCGGAAAGAGGGGGCTCCCCCAGCCCTGCACGTGGAGAGGGGCTCGGGAAGGGCCAAAGGCAGCAAGAGTGTTCGGGGACACAGCACCCCACCGGCCTCACCGGCACCGCTGCGGCACATCCTGAGCTGGGACGGGCAGGGGGAGCGGGGCTGGAGCGGGACCCCAGGGGGGTCTCAGTATGACCAGCCTGGGTGCAGCAGGGACGGGGAGGGGGCCCAGTGGCGCTGCCAGGGCCGGGCTCCCCGGGGGACACGGCTACGGCGGCCAAGGCCACGGCCAGATTGAATTTCTCCATCGTTCCCCGCCCAGCTCCCCGGACACTGCGCCGAGCGGGGGCTCTGCCGTGGCTCCCGCACCTTGGGCAGGGATGTGCCCCCCACCCCGGCTGCTCTCGGGGTTGGTAAAGAGCCACAGAGAGGTCGGGGGTGACCTGGGGGTCCTGTTGCCACCCCTGCCCGGGAGCTGGGAGCCCTCCCGAGGCCCTGCTGCGTGTGCACCGCGACATTCCCGCACCGAGCCATGCCCGCACCGAGCCATGCCCGCCACCTCGGCCGCTCCCTCTCCAGCAGGGCCATCCCGGCCCACCGGCCCCACCGAGCCGGGCTGGGCACCCCATCCCACGGCTCCTTGGGAAGGGCACGGCCGGATCCGGGTGCCAGCGATGGATGGCCACGGCCCTGCGCTTTCTCAGCGGCCCTGCCGGCATGTCGGGATGCTCCGGGAGCCCCGGGAGAAGCTGCCGCCGCCGCCGCATCCCCAGGGATTCGCCCCGGTTCCCGGACTGGCTCGGGGACACAGCGCCCGCTCCCCAGGCTGCCTCCTCCCCGCAGGGCCGGGGGTCCCCGGCTGCCCCCACGGCCCTGGGCCAGCCCGAGCAGCCACAGCCAGCCCGTGTCCTCCCCTCCCTGCGCCACCGCGAGCAGGGACACCCTGGGGTCCTGCTGCGCAGCGGCCAGGGAAGCGGAGAGCCTGGGAAAGGGGATGCTCAAGGAAAGGGATGCTCATGAAAGGGGACAGCCCGGGGAAGGGAACGCTCCGGGAAGGAGACAGCTTGGCTGGGGGGATACTGAGGGAAGGGGACAGCTCGGGGAAGGTGATGCTCAAGGGAAGGGGATGCTCGGTGAAGGAGACGCTCAGGAACGGGGACAGGGATGCCTGGGGAAGGACACATCTCAGGGAAGGGGACCCCCGGGAAGCAGCCGTGCGTCCTGCTCAGCTCAGGCCACATCCAGCCAAGGGCACATCCCGCTGCCCCACTGCCCCCAGCCCGTCTCTCCGCAGCTCCCGCATTCCCGGCCCCCCCCAGCTGCCCCTCACCGCTGCCTCCTGCCCTTCCCCATCCCGCGGCTGGGCGCCACGGCCCCGCACTGCGCCAGCCCGGCCTGGCCCCGCACCCCCGACCCCCGGCCCCGCACCTCCAACCCCCGCACCCCGCCCGAGGGTCCCGCCAAGGTCAGG
>JAWMRD010000037.1:449679-468951 GCA_035584875.1 Syndactyla subalaris | reverse complement strand
TGCATCCATCACACCCCACACTCCCCATCACACCCCCGCATCCCCGAGCCCCCCTGCATCCATCACACCCCACAGTCCCCATCATATCCCCGCACCCTGAGCCCCCCCAGCCCCTCCGGACACGGGGGACCCGCCAATAAAGCCGAAGCAATTGTGACCTCCCCCCGTCTCCCTCCCCCGCGTCCGTGTCCCACGGGTGGGTGTTACACCAAGGGGGGGACAGGGACCCCCTCAGCCCCGTGTGTCCCTTGAGCTCCCCAGGAGGTGATGGGAGGGGTGGGGGGCACAACCGGAGGTGTACCAGCGGGACAGCAAGTGTCCCCACGAAATGGGGTGTCCCCAAGGCAGAGGTTGTCCCCAGGACAGGGGGTGTCCCATAGCAAAGGAATATCCCGGCAGGAGAGGGGTTGACCCCAAGGCAGGGGATGTTTGTAGGGCAGGGGATGACCCTAATGGAAGGGGTGCCCCTAAGGCAGCCCCGTGGGGTCTCAACCACCCTCGGAGGGTCTCAGGCAGCCCTCTGGGGTCTCAGCCACCCTCGGGGGGTCCCAGGCAGCCCCGTGGGGTCTCAGGCAGCCCCGTGGGGTCTCAGCCACCCTCGGGGGATCCCAGGCAGCTCCCCTGGCCCCGCAGCTCGACATGAGCCCCCGCAGGCTCAGTGGAGGGCTGGGGGCTGCACTCCGCCATGGGGGGCCCCAGCCTCGTCCCTGTGTCCCCTCCATGCCTCCCTGTCTTCTTGTCCCCTCATCCCACTGCGTTCCCACGTCCCCCCGGTGTCCTCATGTCCCTTTGTTCCCCTGTCCCGCTGTCCCCGTGTTTCCCCATGACCCCGTGTTCTCACGTCCCCCTCCCCATGTCCCCGTATCCCCCCCCCCGTCTCCATGTTCCCCTGTCCCCGTGTTCCCGTGTCCACTCCCCTCCTGTCCCCGCTGTCCCCGCTGTCGCCGTGTCCCCACGCCCAGCGCGGTTTGTTGTGCCGGTGCCGCAGTGACGGGGTGGGAGAGGCCGGAGCTGGCGGGGGAAATGAGGGGGCAAAGCCCCCCGGGAACAACCCAGGGCTGGGGGATCCCTGGAGTGCCGGGGGGGCAGCCAGGGGTGCTGGGGGAGTCATATATCGGGTACAGGGGGCGTATCCATGGGGTGTATCATGGGGTGCCGGGGGTGTATCCATGGGGTGCCAGGACTGTGTCCATGGGGTGTACCCATAAGGTCCTGACAGTTTATCCATTGGTTGCTGGGTGCTGCATCCATGGGGTGCTGAGCCTGCATTCACAGAGTGCTGGGGTGTATCCATGGGGTGTATCCGTGGGGTGCTGAGGCTGCATTTACAGAGTGCTGGGGGTGTATCCATGGGGTGCTGAGGCGGTATTCATAGGGTTCTGGGAGTGTATTCATGGGGTGTATCCATGGGGTGTACCCATGGGGTGCTGAGGCTGCATTCATAGGGTTCTGGCAGTGTATTCGTGGGCTGTACCCACGGGGTGCCGGGCTGTATCCATGGGATACACGGCAGTTTGTCCGTGCAATGCTGGTGCTGGATCCACGAGGTGCCGGGGCTGGATCCGCGCAGTTCCCGGTGCTCCTTCCCTGGCGCTGTCAGCGCGATCTCCGCGGTGCTGAGCACGGCGGTGCTGGGGCGCGGCGGGGATGGAGCCCTGGAACCCTCGGGCCATTGTGACACCGCGGCCGGTGGCGCCGGTGCCGGTGGCAGCTCCGTGCCACAGTCACCAGGGTGCCGGTGCCACCACCACACTCGGGCACCGCCGCTGACACAGCGCCCGCCGCGGGCATCTGGGCTCTGGCACCCACATCTCCCCCCAGGGTGCTGGGCGGGGGGCCAGGCTGAGAGGGGGGCGCTGCCAGCAGGACTCGCCATGTCCACCGACGGCTGGGTGGGTTCCTGGAGACCCCACCGCCCCCGAGGGCCCATCGCCGCCCAGTACCGCACCCCCGGCCCCAAGTACGGGCTACCCAGCAATGTCGGTGAGTGGGGGTCGCGGGGGGGCTGCGCGGGGCAGGGGGGCTGCGGCGGGGCCGGGGGTCCCGCGTCCCACCGAGCCCCTGCGCACCCACAGGTTACCAGCAGCACGACCCCACCAGGAACCGCGCCCCCGCCTACACTTTCGGGCTGAAGGCGTGGCTGGACCCGCTGAACCGCACCCCCGGCCCCAAGTACCTGGTGCGGCCCGGGTTCACTGCCCGCGGCCCCGACGGCATCCCCGCCTACACCATGTGCGGCCGCCCCCGCCCCGACAAGGCCAACGTCAACCCCGGCCCAGGTGAGTGCGGGGCCGGGAGCCCCGGGGCGGGCGGACACCCCTCCCGCCCTGCCGGTTGCTCACCCCCCTGTCCCCCCAGCGCATTATTCCCCGGAGCATGCGAACAAGCTGGCCTTTCCCACGGCACCCATTTACTCGATGCGCTACCGCACCCGCCTGCCTGGAGCGCCGGAGACGCCAGGTGAGAGAGGGGAGCAGTGATGGGACACCCAGAGGTCCCCCCGGGACGGGCTGGGCTGGACCGGGATGCCCGTCATCCTCGGGATGGGAACCCCATCGTGCCCTCTGGGCTGGGACCCCCATCATCCCCAGACTGGGCTCCCCATCATCCTCCCTAGGCTGGCACCCCCATCATCCCCAGACTGGGCTCCCCATCATCCTCCCTAGGCTGGCACCCCCATCATCCTCCCTAGGCTGGCATCCCCATCATCCTCCCTAGGCTGGGACCCCCATCATCCCCAGACTGGGCTCCCCATCACCCCTTGGTTGGGCTGAGCCCCCTCTCGTGCCCGGGCTGAGCCCTCCCTCCCCACCGCGGGGGTTGAACCCCATACCCCCCCTGAGAGCTGTGCCCCCCCAGGCCCGGGTACCTACCGCCTGCCCGCCGTGGTGGGCCCCAACCTGCCGACCGTGCCCTCGGCCCCAAACTGCAGCATCTCGGGACGCATCGGCGACGTCTTCGGCAACCTGAACAGGGTGGGGGGCTTGGGTGCCAAGGGGCTGGGGATTCAGGGGCCGAGGAGAATCAGGGGTCTGGGGGGTTGAAGGGGCGAGGGGCTGGGTGGTCAGGAGACTGAAGGAATGGGGGGATGGAGGGGCCAGGATGCCAAGGGGCTGGGACCTGGATAACCAGGGTACCAAGAGTCCAGAGGGTTTGGGGACTGGGGATCCGGGGTGCAAAGGGTTCAGGGCTCTAAGCGACTGCGGGGCTGAGGGTCAGGGTCCTGTGGGTTTGGGGGTCCAGGTGCTGGTTACGTGGGGGTTCAAGTGCCAAGGATTGGGGGGCTGGGGATCCAAGGAGCTGGGAAGTGTGGGTGTCAAGGGGCAGGGTGGGCTGGGCTACAGGTGGGCTGGGTGCTGCAGAACCAGAGTGCTAAGAGTCCACGGTGCTGGGGTGCTGGAATTTGGGCCTCAGGGTGTCAAGGGTTTGGAGTACCAAGGGTGAGGGGTGCTGGGGATCCGGGGGCTGGGAATCTGGAATACCAAGGGTGTGAGGTGCTGGGGATCCAGGGATGTGGGGTAACAAAGGTGCTGGGTGCCAGGAGTCTGGGGGACTGGGGTTCCAAGGGTGCAGGGTGCCAAGGATTTGGGAATCCGGAGTACAAAAAGTGGAAGGTGTTGGGGAGCTGGTGTGTACCAAGGGTGTGGGGGCTGGAATATCAAGGGTGTGGGTGCCAGGGATCTGGGGTACCAAGGGTGTGGGGTGCCAGGGGTCCAGGGCGTCACACCACTCCCGTCGTGTCCCCGCAGTCCCCAGGACCCAGCCACTACGACCCAGTGAAGAACGACGTGTACATGACCCGGGCCCCCCAGTACACCATGCCGGGGCGCACAGCCCTCCTCCAGCCCGCCCTCACCCCCGGGCCCAGCGACTACTTCCCCCAGCTGGTGAGTGGGGACAGGGTCCCTCGGCGGGAGGGATGGGAGACAGGGGCCCAAGGACCCCCACCCTCACCCCGCCTCTGTCCCCCACAGGGCCGGCGGCAAGGACAGACCTTCGGGCTGAAGCACTCGGAATACGTGGCCCCCGTCGTGATGGACGTGCTCGATTAGGGGGTGTGGACATTTGGGTGGCAGAGCTCACCTGTGACAGACGGACAAACATGACCCTGCAGCAGCAGCACCTGCCTGCGCTCCTTCTGTCCCTGCGGCGCACGGGGGGGAGCTGGGCTGGGGGTGTCAGGGGGCGCCAGCGCCCCCAAAAGCTGCCCTTTCACTATCCCGAGTCTTTCCCTCCCGGAGGAGACCCTGGCGAGGTCAGGGAGGGGGAATCCCACGGCCGGCAGGATGTGCCAGGGATGAGGGATGTGCTGCCCACATCGGGACCAGCCCTCTCCCTGCTCCAGCCCCATCCCCTCCCTTTCCCCATCGCCTTCCCACCCCATCCCCTCCCCTTCCCCATCCGATCCTTATTTTCTATCCATCTCCCTCCCGTCCCATACCTATTCTATCCCCACCCCAACCCTTCCCCATCCCGTCCTATTCCGTCCAATGCCATCCCCTCCCCATCCTCATCCCACCCAGGACGTCGGGGCATGGGGGGCTCTGGGGACACCGGACAGGGAGGGGACACTCGCCAGCACGGTTCCGTGGGGCCTCCCCCCGTTCTCTGGGGTATTTGGGAGCCGTGGGGTCTGTGGGTGCCCTGGGGGTCCCTGGCAGGGTGTGCCTTCTCCTGTGACTGTCCACGGGGAATGAGGGACCCGGGGGGACCCCACCCCCGTCACCCCTCCTTTCATCCCCCCGTGTCACCATCCCCCGCACCGCGGCCTCTGCCGTGCCCCGCTCGCTGCCCCGGGATTAGAGTCCACTGCCGGAGCCGCCTCGCCGCCCGCGGGCACCGGGCACGGGGCCAGGCGGGGCACGGGCAGGTCCCGGCAGCGCCGGAGGGAGGTGCGGCCGTGCGGGAACCGGGAGCGGCCCCGGGGGGACCGGGGTGCGGCTCTGGGAAACAGGGGTGCAGCTCCAGGGGATCGGGCTGCGGCTCTTGCGGGAACGGGGTGCGGTCGTGGGGAAATTGGGGAGTGGGGTCTGGTGCCCCTGGTGCCACATCGGGGTGCCAGCTGTGCCAAGTCGTGGTGCCAGTCGTCCCAAATCGGGGTGCCAGCTCTGCGGGACCGGGATGGACGCCCCGAGCCCCCTCCCGACCCTGATCCGCAAGAAGCGGGACGGGGAGAGCCTGGAGGACGCGGAGATCCGGAGCTTCGTGCGCGGCGTCACCGAGGGCACCGCGCAGCAGGGCCAGATCGGTGGGTGCGGGCCGGGGGCACCTCAGGGGCGGGGGGCGGTGTGGAGGTGGGACACGGCTGGGAGCGTGGACAGAGCAGGAAACATCGCCGGGAGGATGGGCAGGGGGACACGGGCACAGGGGGACACCGCGGGGACCTGGCTGAGGCGGGGGGGATGTCCCCGGGAGTGGGGGAAGAGGGGACAGGGGAGAGTGGCGGCTGGGACAGCACGGGAAGCCCCGGGATATGACAGGGGGTCGTGGGCAGGGGACACAGCTGGGGACACTCCTGGTGGGAGGAGACCCCGGGGAGGTGTCATGGCCAAGCGACAATACCTGGGGACCAGAGGTGGACGCCAGGATGGGGTTGGGGTATCAGAGCAGGGGGGCCCCAAGGAAGGGAGCAGGGGGTGACCCCACTCCTGGCCGTGCCCCGCTGGTGCTGATGACACCTGGCTGCAGGGCATGGGGCAGGGGGGTGTCCTGGGGAGGGCAATGGGGTGACCCCCGGTCGTGTCCGCCAGGTGCCATGCTGATGGCCATCCGGCTGCGGGGCATGGACGCGGGGGAGACCCTGTCCCTGACCCGGGCCATGGCCGCTTCGGGCCGAGTCTTGTCCTGGCCGCCCGCCTGGCACGGGCTGGTGGTGGACAAGCACTCCACGGGTGGCGTTGGGGACAAAGTCAGCCTGGCCCTGGCCCCCGCGCTGGCTGCCTGCGGCTGCAAGGTGAGGGGGGGCTCCGGGGGGATGCAGCGGGGTTGCCAAGCCCCTTCGCCCACCTGTGCCCACCCACAGGTGCCCATGATCAGCGGGCGTGGGCTGGGCCACACCGGGGGCACCCTGGACAAGCTGGAGGCCATCCCCGGCTTCCGTGTCTCCCAGAGTCCCGAGGAGGTGAGGGGTGAGGGACCGGGGAGGGGGACACGGGCACCTGAGTCCCTGGGGGCACTGGGGGGCTCCAGTGGGGTACCCATGAGGTGCTCATGGGGTCCAAAGGGGGGAGTGGGTGCCATTAGGGTGTTGGGATTTGGGTGCAAATGAGGTCCTAATGGGGCACTGATAGAATGCCAATACGGTGCGGGCACCAATGGGTTGTGGATGCCAGTGGGGTGATGAAGGGGTGCAAGGAAAGGATGGGGTGCCCTTCCAGGTGTCAGCGGGGTGCTGATAGGGTGCCCAAGGATTGTGTGGGAGCTTATGGGGTACCAGTGAGGTGCCAGTGGGGTGGAAACGGGATGTGGGGAGCCCATGGGATGCTGATGAGGTCCAAAAGGCAGGGTGGGTGTTGATGGGATGCCCATGGGTTGTGTGTGCCAGTGGGGTACAGGCACGATTGGGCGCCAGTGGGACACCAGTGGGGTGGTAGTGGGGTGCCGATAGGGTGTGGGTGCCAAGGGCGTGCCACTGGGGCACCGCTGCCCCACAGATGTGCAGCATCCTGGAGCGGGTGGGCTGCTGCATCGTGGGGCAGAGCGAGGCGCTGGTCCCCGCCGACCGGGTGCTGTACGGGCTGCGGGACGTCACGGCCACCGTGGACAGCGTGCCGCTCATCGCCGGTACGGGGGCTCGGGGGGCGCGGGGCGCGGGGACCCCCGCGCTGGGGAGGGGCCGCAGGCGGTGACCCCCCGGCCCGCACAGCCTCCATCCTCAGCAAAAAGGCGGCTGAGCAGCTCTCGGCGCTGGTGCTGGATGTGAAGTTCGGGGGCGCTGCGCTGTACCCCACCCAGGAGAGCGCCCGGGAGCTGGCCCAGAGCCTGGTGAGACCCCGCGGACCCCCCGGACCCCTGCCCTGGGATTAGGGGCGCTGAGCTGGGGCACCTCTGCCCTGCCTGCCCTGCCCTCTGTCCTTATCCCTACCCGCTGTCCCTCCTCCTGCCCACCCTCCCGGCCTGTTGTCCCTGTCCGTCCTTATCTCTCCCTGCTCTACTTGTCCATCTGTCCCTTCTCACTGTCCATATTCCTGACTACTGTCCCTGCCCCTTCCCACTGTCCCTGTCCCTTACCCACTCCCTCTGCCCTCTATTCCCGCCCCTGCCCCTCCCATTCCTGTCTCTCCGCTGTCGCTGCCATCCCTGTCTCTGCCTTCCGTCCCTGCCTGTCCCTACATGTCCCTGTCTCTGCCCTCTCTCTGTTCCTGCTCACTCTCCCTGACTGTTGTCCTTGTCTACCCCTATCCTTCCCGCTGTCCCCGCCCCTGTCTGTGCCCTGTCCGTGCCCAGGTGGAGGTGGGCACACAGCTGGGTATCCGCACCGTGGCCGTGCTGTCCCGCATGGATCAGCCCCTGGGCAGGGCCGTGGGGAACGCGCTGGAGGTGCTGGAGGCGCTGGAATGCCTGGACGGGGGCGGCCCCCCCGACCTGCGGCAGCTGGTCACGACCCTGGGTCAGCGGGGGACACGGGGACAGGGAGGGACACGAGGGGACAAGGGGGACACGGTGGGAACACAGAGTGGGACATCCCCCAGAGTCGGCACACAAGGGTCCAGTGTCTTGTCCTGACCCCTCCCAGTCCCGGAGTCCCCCTGAACGTCCCAATCCCCAGGGTCCCCATCACCCTCTGCCCTGATCCCCCCCATCCCCAGGGTCCCCATCACCCTCAGCCCTGATCCCCCATACCCTCGGGGTCCCCATCACCCTCTGCCCTGATCCCCATACCCTCGGGGTCCCCGGGATGCCCCAGCCCCATGTTCCACTCACTCCCGGCCCTCCACCCTCCCAGCCTTGGGTTCCCCTGAACCCCCCCAGCCTCAGGGTCTCCCCTGCTGTCTCTGTCTCTCCCCTAAGCTCCTCCCGGGGTCCTTCTCCCCACCTGCCTCCCTGTCCCTGGGGTGGGTGGGGGGAGCAGAGAGGCAGTGGGGGGTGCTTGGGGAGGTTCCCCCGGGGTGAAGGGGATCCCAGCGCGTGTCTGGTTTTGGGGTGCAGGCGGGGTGCTGCTGTGGCAGTGCGGGAAGGCTGAGGGGGCCGAGCAGGGCCAGGAGCTCCTGGGCCGGGCACTGGACGACGGCTCAGCCCTGAGCACCTTCGAGGCCATGCTGGGGGCGCAGGGGGTGCGCCCCGACACTGCCCACCGCCTCTGCAGCGGGACCCCCGCCCAGCGCCGCCAGCTCCTGGGGAATGCCAAGGTCTGTGAGGAGCTGCCCGCGCTGCAGGAAGGTGAGGAGGACCCCCCGTCCCAAACCCCCACCCTGAGGGGCTCCCCCCATCCACAGTGTCCCCGACACCCTGTGCCCCCATCTGTCCCCATCCCCTCCTGCTCCCTCCCTGCACCCTCTGCCCACCCTGGGATGCTCAGGGCTCCCCTGGATTTTTCCCCCTACCCCAGGAGTCCTCACCTGCACTTCCCTACCTCCCACCTCCCGTGCTTGGGAGTTCCCAAACCCCTCTGCCCCAGACCCTGCACCTCTGCGGGTCCCTGGGGCCCTATACCCCCGCCCTGCCTCCGGGGTCCCCAGCTGTGCCCCCCACCTGCACCTCCTGCCCCACAGACCCCAGTCCTGGGGCTCCCTAACCCCCAGACCCCCGTGTCCCCAGCTCCCCCATGCTGGAGACTCCCACCCGTGCCTCTGACATCCCTGTTCTCCCCAGGCTGGGGCTTCCCCCTCCAGCCCCCCATGTCTCCGACCCCCCCAGGATGGGGGTTCCCCCTCCAGCCCCCCATGTCCCTGACTCCCCCAAATCGTGGGTTCCCCCACCATGTCCCTGCCCTGACCAGGCTGGGGGTTCCCCCCTTGTGCCCCCCATGTCCCTGACACCGCCCAGGCTTGGGGATCCCCTCTCGTGCCCCTCTGACCCCCCTTTATGCCCCCCCTTCGTCCCTGACCACCCCTATCCCTGGGTGCTCTGGCCCCCCTGGTGCCCCCCATGTCAGTGACACCCCTGCCCCCCGTGCCCCCCAGGCTGGGTGCAGGGGGTGCGGGCGCTGCCCCTGGCGCAGGTCCTGCACGGGCTGGGCGCGGGGCGGTCTCGGGCTGGGGACCCCGTGGACCCCCTCGTGGGCGCCGAGCTGCTGGTGGGAGCAGGGCAGCACCTGCGGGCAGGTAAGGGGGGCTGGGAGGGGCTCAGGGACCCCCAAACCCTCTGATCACCCCTTGTCCCGACCCCAGGCGAGCCCGGGCTGCCGGTGCCCCACGGGAGGGGGGAAAGGTGTGGGGGGGCTATAGGGGGCTCTCAGACCCCCCAAACCCCCGTCACTCCCACGTGTTCCCCCCAGGCACCACAAGCAGGGGTAGAGACCCTCCGATGATCCCTGTGCCCCCCCCAGGCAAACCCTGGCTGTGGGTGCCCCACGAGAGGGCGGATGGGTGGGTGGGGGTCTATGGGGGGGTCTGTGGGGAGCTCTCAGACCCCCCCCCTAACCACGCCGTATCCCCCTCCCCAGGCGAGCCCTGGCTGCGGGTGCACCACGAGGGGACCCTGGGCGCGGGGGGGCGGCGGGCGCTGCAGGACGCGCTGTGCCTCGGCCCGGAGCCCCCCCGGGCGCCGCCGCCGCTGGTGGCCGAGACGGTCGTGCCCGCGGGGCCGGCCCTGGACCCCCAATAGGGCCGATTTTGGGGAGGGGGGCGGGTCAGGATGTCCCCGCTTTCCCACGGGGCGGTGGCGCCCCCTGGTGGTGGTGGTGGGAATTTTAGTGGTGGCCACGCCCCCTTTCCATGACCACGCCCTCGTTCGACCACGCCCCTTTTCCCATGCTCCGCCCCTTTCCCACAAACCACGCCCTTTACTTCCAGACTCCTCCCCCTCCCGCCGTCCCTGGCGCCACTTCCGGTTCCGGCGGGGCCGGCGCGGCCGCGGCGGGAGGAGAGAGCGGGACGGGGCGCGGGGTCAGAGGGCAAAGGTCAGCGGGGAGGGGGTGAGGGGTCAGTGGGCCCCGGGAGGGTCGGGCCGGGGGCAGGAGTGGGACGAGGGGTCAGAGGGTGTTTGGGGGGGGTCAGGGCCGGAGGGCACCGGGGGGTCACGGTTGGGCGGGCAGGGGAGGAGGCGGAGGAGGAAGAGGAGTAGTGGGCTCAAGGAGCCCTCGGGAGGGGCAGGACGGGGGTGCAGCAGCAGCAGCAGCAGCAGGGCGGGCCGGGCTGTGGGGCCGGGGCGGGTCTGGGTGCTCGGGGCGCGGCAGGAGAAGGGTCCGAGCCCACCGTCCCCCTCCCCACAGCACGGCCATGCTGCGCGCCCTGCGCCCCCCCCGCCGCCTGTGCCAGCGCCCCTCGGGGCACCCCCTGAGCACCCCGCACGGGGCCCCCAAGCCCCCCAAGCCCCCGCAGCTGTACCCGCTGTGGCAGCGGGCGGCCGTGGCGGGGGCCGTGGCGGGGGCGGTGGGCGCGGGGTGGCTGTACCTGCGGGGCGAGAAGGAGCGGCGGCGGCGGCAGCGGCGGCTGCGGGAGCTGCAGGCGCTGGCGCTGGGACAGGGCGACTTCCAGCTGCAGGACACGGCGGGGACGCCCCGGCGCAGGGCGGACTTCCTGGGCCGCTGGGTGCTGCTGTACTTCGGGTTCACGCACTGCCCGGACGTGTGCCCCGAGCAGCTGGAGCGGCTGTGCCGCGCCGTGCGCCTGCTGGAGGCCGACCCCGCGCTGCCCGCCGTGCAGCCGCTCTTCGTCACGGTGGACCCGGCGCGGGACGACGCGGCGGCGCTGGGCCGGTACCTGGGCGAGTTCCACCCGCGCCTCCTGGGCCTCACCGGCACCCCCGAGCAGGTGCGGGCGGCCGCGGGCGCATTCCGCGTGTACGTGAGCGCCGGGACCCCCGATGCCGACGGGGACTACGTGGTGGATCACTCGGTGCTCACCTTCCTGCTGGACCCCGACGGGCTGGTCCGGGACTGCTACGGACAATCCCGCACGGCAGAGGAGCTGGCAAAGAGCGTGAGGAAGCACATGGAGACGTACGAGCCGCTGCCCCCCGGCTGACCGGGAATAAAGGGTGGGGTACCCTCCGGAATGGCCTGCTGTGGTTTGGGAGGATCTCCATGGAATGGGGTTGCTGTCATTTGGGGGAACCCCCAGGAATGGAATTGCCGTGGTTTGGGGGCACCCTCTGGAATGGTATTGCTGTGGTTTGGGGGCATCCTCTGGAATGGGATTGCTGTGGTTTGGGGGTTGGGGAAGGGAGGGAGGGCAGTGACACCTAGGGGTATCACATGGGAAGGGGGAGACATGCTGTGGTCCCCAGGTGTGTCCCCTAGAGAGGGAGGGACCCTCTGACAGTGACCCCCAGTGACCTCAGTCACTTGGGGACTGAGGGGGACCCCTGACAGAGCCCAGTGTGTCTCAGGAGTGTTCCATGGGGAGGGATTCTTGACAGAGACCAAGGATATCACTTGGGGACCGAGGGATGGACCCCCCTGTGACTCCCAGGCGTGTCCCGTGGGGAGGGAGTGACCCTGGACAGAGCCCAGTGCCCCCCAGGAAAGGTTTTGGGGGGCGCAGAGAAGGTTTTGGGTGGGCAGCAGGTGAAGGGACCCTGCCATCCCCCCCCGAAGACACATCCTCACACTCATCACAGGCACTCCTGTACAGGGGGGGTTTATTTGGGGTGGGGGTCCCTGAGGGAGGGTGGCTGGAAGCCCTGGAACCTCTCGTGCGCGGGGCGCAGCGTGAGCAGCCGCAGCCGCGCCGTGTCCAGCGCCGCCTCCAGCCCCGCGTCCTGCGCCAGCTCCACCACCGAGTCGTTGGCCTGCCGAGGGGGGCATGGGGATGGGCGGGGGTCCTACGCACCCGGAGACCCCCGAGTCCCCCCCCCGAGTCCTTACCAGCTGCAGCGAGGCCAGCAGGTAGCGGCACACCTCGAAGGGGGGCTGCCCGGCCACCAGGCTGGCGAAGGAGCGCCACTGGCCCAGCCTCCCGCAGCCTGCAGCCAGTGCCAGCCCATACCCACGCACGTCGAACGGGGCCCGGGCCTCCTGTGGGCACGGACGGCATGTCAGGGGGCTGGGGTGGGCACAGAGGGGCTGCCAGCACCCTGCCCACCCCAGCCCCCTGCCTGCTCCACTGGGTCTCTGCCTACCCCAACCCCCTGCCCACTCTGGGTGGTCCCTCCTCACCCCTGATCCCTGCCCACTCTGGGTGGTCCCTCCTCGCCCCTGGTCACTGCCCTTGTCCCCACTGTCCTGCCCGGTGGGTCCCTGCCCTCTCTGGATGGTCCCTGCCCACCCCAGTAGGTCTGTGACCCTTGCCCAATCCCAGTTCCTGCCCACCCTGGCCCCCTGCCCTCCCCAGGGGATGCCTGTTCCAGCCCTGGGGGTCCTTTCCCAACCCACGGGTCCCTGCCCACCCCAGGGGTTCCCTGCCCTCCTGGGGCTCCATGCCTGCTCCTGCAGCAGCGGCTCCATCCGCTCCTCCCAGCGCCGGATGTGCTGGGACAGCTCCGTCTCCTGTGCAAACTTCTGGGAGCTGGCCATGAACAGCTCCTGGGGGGACAGGGACAGGGCCATGGGGGCACCCCCCAAATCTCAGGGGGCACTCTGACCCTCCTGAGGGCACCCCCACATCCCCCATTCCCACACTGGCACCTACCACATTCCTGCACACCAGCTCCTCATATTCCAGTTCAGGAGGATCTGTGGGAAAAGGGGGTTACTGGAGGTGTGGGGACAGTACATAGCCACCTGTGAGGGGGACAGGGGACCCACCAGGGATAGATGGGGTGGGGAATCTGGGGGAGGGTCAGCAGCTCACCCAGTGCTCCCTCTCCCAGGTCCTCTGGTGCCTCAGGCTCCATGTCCTCCTGCTCCATGTAATCATCATCTGCCGGGATGGGGAGATCCCTCAGTGCCCCCTGGGATCCTCTCAGTGCCCCCGAGGACTCCCCAGCTCCCCAGAGGGGGGAATTTGGGGTGTCAGTAGTGTCAGTACCTGCCCCTTGGTCGCAGTCGGCACCAAGCTCCTGCTCCAGCTGCTCCTGCTCCAGCTCCCACAGTGGCTCCTGGGGAGGGGGGAAACAGCCCTGAGCCCCTACTGAAGACCCTCAGAGCCCCACAAGGGGTGCTGGTGCCCCCTTGTCCCCCAATTTATTCCCCCACTCCACTCACCCCCCGGCCCTGGAGCTTCTTCTGTGCCGCCAGCCTCTCCTTCAGCTGCCGCCAGTACAGCATTTCCAGGTCTGCCAGGATACAGGGATGGGGAACACGGATTTGGGAAGCACCCCCACCCAGCAAAGCCCTCCCCAGCACACCATGGCTGAGGTGGGGGGCCTTCCTGGGCTCCTCTTACACAGTTTGGGGAAGCCCTTTCCCTCCATCCTGCCCCCACTACAGGAGAGGGTTCCTTGTGTCCCCCAGTTTTGAGGTGCCCTTCCCCTGCTGCAGGATCCAGACCCTTGTCTCCCTGAACTGGGAATTGTGGGAGATTCCACCCTGGGGGCTCTACTTGTGACACTTTTGCGAAGTTCCCCCCTCACCTGCAAAGGTGGGGCCTTTCCTCCTGGTTTTCCGGCTGTCTGTGATGTTGTCTGGGGGGAGCAGATTAGGAATCATTGGACGACAAATCCATGGAATCATTGAGGGTGGAAAAGCCCTCTGAGTCCATGGAGTCTCCCCACCACTGCCAAGGCCACCACTGCCCATGTCCCCAAGTGCCACATCCACAGGGCCATTCAGCCCCTCCCAGTTTTTAAATCCTTCAGGATTCTGATCCCAGCAGGATCCCATGGGAATCACTCACAGGTTGTAGAGAACCATCTCATGAAGTCCTGGAGCTTCCTCGGGCCTCTCCTCTTCCTCTTGCCTCCCACCACATCGTCCAGGCCATGTGGCACCAGGAAGGGCCTCCCTGGAGGTGACACAGGTGGCACTGAGGGCATGGCCACCTCGAGGGGCCGGGGTGGGGAAGGGGCAAGGGACCCCTCTCCTGGGTCCCTCTGGATGTCATGGGACCTTCCATGGGGATGCTGGGGGACATGTGGCCAGGAATGACCTGCTGAGGGACGTGTGGCCAGGAATGACCTGCTGTGGGACTGGAAATGACTGACTGCAGGGCCAGGGACACAGAGAGACGTGGGTGGGAATGACCCTCTGTGGACCAGGAAGGACCCACCATGGGAGTGGGAATGACCCTCTGTGGGACTGGGAATGATGCTCCATGGGCTGGGAATGACCCACCATGGATCGGGAAGCCGAGCCCTGCTGTCCCTACACCCCAGCCCCCCTGGAGCAGCCCCACTTCCCCAGGACCCCTCAAAAAATTACCTTTCCTAAACGGCTTCTCCTCGGAGTCTCCAAAGGGGTCCAGGCTCTGCCACGGATCTGGCACCTCCTGGCACAGGGGTGATGATGGAGTGGGCACAGCTTCCCGTGGCACCCCAGGATCCCCTCAGAGTCCTGGGGGGTCACATCCCACCCAGACTCGGGAGTCCCCCAGCTCCAGACCCCCCCTTACCTTGCTGTGGGCTTTGAGGTCCTGGCTGGGGGGTCTCTCCCGCAGGATGTATCCCCGTATCTGAGAAGTGCTCTGGGACACACACAGAGGGGCAGTGAGAGCTGGCACCTGCAGGGCTGGGGGGTCTGGGGAGGGGATGATGGGGGGTCTGGGTGTTCAGTGCTCTGGGGAAGGACTGGGGGGTGCCAGGGAAGGAGCAAAGGGATCTGGGGAATGAGTGAGGGGATTCCAGGGTCTGGGGCCCCAGGGAAGAAACAAGGGGATCCAGGGAAGGACTGAGAGGATCCAGGAAGGAATAAGGAGCTCCAGGGAAGGAGTGAGGGGCTGTGGGGCTGCGAGGAAGAAACAAGGGGTTCCAGGAATCCAAGGAAGGAACATGAGGCTCTGGGAGTCCAGGGCAGGAGAAAGAGGCTCTAGGGAAGGGAGTAGGGGCTCTGGGGAAGGAATGAGGGGTTCCAGGGCTCCACGGAAGGAACAAGGGGCTCCAGGGATCCAGGGAAGGAACATGAGGCTCTGAGGCAACAGGGAAGGAGTGAGGGGCTCTGGGGAAGGGGCGAGGGGCTCCAGGGAAGGAGCACAGGGAGACCCCCAAGCCCCTGCCCACACAAACCCTCTGTGCCTCGATGTGTTCTTTCGGGGCCGGAGTCATTTCCACGTCATCCCCCAGAGCCCCAGGAACATCATCATCATCATCTGGTCCTGCAGCACCTGGCAGGGTGGGAATGGGCAGAGACTGGAGAAGCTTCTGGGACCCATTTCCACCCTGGCTACCAGAGAATTCCCTGAGGTGCTTCTGCCAGGGCCAAGGGGCACATGAGAGTGGGAGCAGAGAATCACAGAGGTGGTTGGGTTGGAAAATCTGTCAGAGCCCATCAAATCGAACTATCCCCAGCACTGCCAAGGCCACCACTGACCATGTCCCCAAGGGCCACATCCACACAGCTTTAAAATCCCTCCAGGGATGGGGACTCCACACCTGCCCTGGGCAGCTGTGCCAGGGGTGGACAGTCCTTTCCAGGAAGGAATTTTTCCAATATCCAACTGACCCTACCCTGGTGCAGCCTGAGGCTGTTTCCCCTTGCCCAGTCCCAGTTCCCTGGGAGCAGAGCCCGAGCCCCCCTGGCTCCACCCTCCTGTGAAAGAGCTGTAGAGGGATGAAGTCTCTCCTCACACTCTTCTGCAGCATTCCCAGACAGACACACAGACAAACACCTCTCACCTATCTCCTCAGAGAAGCTCAGTGCCCGGATTGGAGCCGCATCAGTGCTCGGATGCTCCGTGCCAGGGCGAGATCCTGGGGCTCCTGCAGGGACACAGGGACAGGCGACAGGTGACAGTGACAGGTGAGTGGCCTCCTACAGACACCCCCTGGAGCCCCCCCAGGTACCTGTGGCTCTCCTGGAGCTCCCCAGGTGCTGCCCCTGCAGGTGTGTGGGGGAGAGCCCGGCCAGCTCCAGCAGGAAGGCACCCGTGGCGTGGGGGGTGCAGGTGTTCATCCGGAAATCCTTCCGGCTCGCCAGCAGCTCCCCTTTCCGGCTGGGGACAAATCCTGTCAGGGACCCTCCACACCAGGCTGGGGGTCCCCAGAGCCCCGTCTGCTCCAGGCTGGAGTCATCCCAGCCTTTCCACCAGCCTGGATTTCCCTGCACATCCCTGGGACCCTCCTGTCCCTCACCAGAGGCAGATCCCAGAGGAAACTATGCACCCAAGGGGTTTATCCTGAGGGACTAAGGGATCTTGACCAAAGCAGGGGAGGGGGACATTGGGTGCTCCTACTGAAGGACCCCAGTTGGAGCAGGGGAGGAGGACATGGGACACTTCCACCCAGGGATCCGAACTGGAGGAGGGGAGGGGGACATTGGGTGCTCCCACTCAGATATCCCAACTGGAGTAGGGGAGAGGGAACACCCCAGCAATGGGGGGACACAGACCACCCACTCAGGGGTGGTTGGGGGGGTGGTGGCACCTCAACAGGGGGTTTTCCTTCTTCTCCATCTCTTCCGCAGGGACCAGGGACATCGGGGTCAAGGGAACGATGTTCACAGCCTGGGAAGGGAATGTGGGAAGGAGCCCAGGGAAGGCCCTAGCACAGTTGTCACTGTCCCCAAGGCCACCATTCCCACTGGAATGGGCCTGGGATTCTCCCAGGAAAACCCTTCCACAAGGAAGGATAAAAGGAGACTGGTCCCTCTTACACTGGGCTGCTGATCCCTCCTCATGTCCACAGTGGCCTGGCTGGTGTCCTGGATGTCATCTAGGGAAAGGAACTGCCAGGACACCCCGACAGTGTCACCGTGGCTCTGCCCCAGGACAGACACCAAGGGATCCCACCAGAGCAGGGGAGGGGGACATGGGGCACAGGACCCCCCTCACCTGCTCCTGCTTGTCTGTGAAGGTGGCATCGGCATCCTGGCCATCAGGGCTCAGGGAGCTGGGCAGCTTCTCCCTCCTGAGGGAAAAACGTGGTCAGGATCCATGGGATGGGCGGGACAGGGGGAGGAAGGGATGGGGAGAAGTGAGACACAGTGATTTTGTTATCCTCATGCATGCTCTGATAGCCCCACTAAGTGTCCAGCTGGGTGGGGTGCACCATCCTGGAGCTGTTCCTGGAGCAGGAGCCACCAAATCTCATGGGGAATGGGAATGGCCCAGGATCGTGGCAGCACCAAGGCACAGACCCACAGCAGTGTTTCCACTGCAGCAGCCCCAGTCAAACTCCCTCCAGAAAGGGAAATTCACTTACTTTTTATTGGAGATGCAGTCGAGTGTCTGGCAGACAAGCATGTAGAGGTATTCCACCTGGAAAACAGCACCTGGAGCTGGGAAACGTGGGAGCAGCTCCCAGGAAAGCTACTCCCCCTGATGAATCCCCACACAACACAACCCCCCATTATCCCATGACAGCTGAAATTCAAGACCATCAATTCTTGTTGGTTTTTTCACCGTTTCAGCCATTCTGAGGCCAGATTTGGGGAAATCCCTGGGATTTTTCAATCCAATATTTTGGAGCAACCTGGTCTCATGGAAGGCGTCCCTTTCAACCCAATATTTTGGAGCAACCTGGTCTCGTGGAAGGTATCCCTGCTCGTGGCAGGGAGTGGGACTGGATGGGTTTTAATGTTCTTCCAACCCAAGCCACTCCATGGTTTTATGAGGAAAGAAGATTTTATATCCCACCCTTCAGAGAAAAATTGGAGAACAGCAAAATTCCTGCTGTTTCCCAGGCTGCCAACACCTACAAAGGGATTGAATTTAGGAATGGTAGTTAAGTCCTTTCACTCCCATTAGTCATTTCATTTAGGTCTCTGACGGCCAACGGGGAATTTCAGGGTGACCCTGCAGAGCTCGGGGTGGGCACCACCCGCTCAGGGCTCAAGGAATGGGCCTGGCCTGGGATCAGGATGCAGCAGGGATGATGCCCCATGCCCTCACCTTCCTGCTGTAGATGCAGGCAGAGCCCTGGATCAGCAGCGCCGCCTCCATGAAATTCATGGTGGTTTTCCCGTTGTCGAAGGAGATGCAGATCTGATCCAGCTGGGAAGGGCGAGGGAAGCAGAGCTGAGTCCTGGTGGGATTTGGGGTGGCACAGGGAGGGGTAGGGCAGGACCCCCTCACCTCCTCCAGGTACTCCCCGAGCTGGGAGGCCACATCCACCTCCCAGTTCTTGGTGAGGTCCCGGATGGGCTGGAGCAGGTGCAGGAAACGTGAATCCACGTCCTCCATGGCAGAGATCCCAGCAGAGAGATCCCAGACGGGCTCAGCCCCCCGGCTGTGCACAGGGATCCGCAGGGAAGGGCTGAGGAGGCACCTCAGCAGGAGAGAGGTGGGGACATCCCGAGAGAGCCACGGGGCAGGAATCCCAGATCAGCTGGAGGTGACAGAAAGGCAACAACTCAGGCAACAGGGAATCGTTGAGGCTGGAAAACCCTGACCCTGGTCCTGATCCCGATCCCAACTCCAATCCTGATCCTGATCCCAACCCCAATCCTGATCCCGATCCCAACCCCAATCCTGATCCTGATTTCAGCCCCAATCCTGATCCCAACCCCAATCCTGATCCCGATCCCAATCCCAATCCTGATCCTTACTGCAATCCTAACCCTGATTCCAACCTTGACCCTGTTTCAATCCCGACCCCAATCCAATCCCGACCACAATCCCAACCCCGTGCCCAATCCCAAACTCGATCCTGACCCCAATCCCAATCCCGACCCCAGTCCTGATCCCAATTCCAACCCTTATCCCGATTCCAATCCCGATTCTGATCCCGACCCCGGACCACGACCCCAATCCTGATCCCGGATCACAACCCCAATCCCGACGCTGACCCTGATCAAGATCCCAATTCCAATTCAATCCCAGTCCCTGAACCTCGTCCCGGTTCCGGTTCCCATCCTCTATCCTGTCCCTTTTCCCACTGCTCTCCTCTTTCTCCCTCACTCCCTGTTCCCTCTCTCCCGTCACCGTTCCCCCTTCCCCATTCCCCCCTCACTCTCCCTCCCCATTCCCCCCTCACTATCCCTCCCCATTCCTCCCTCACCCGCTCCCTCCTCCCGCCGCCATTTCCGTGTTTCCCGCGCGCCGTGACGCGCCGTGACGCGCCGTGACGCCATCAGCGCGCGCGGGCCGTGACGCCATCGGCGCGGGGGGGGGGGGGGGGGCGGGGCGGCCCGGGCCGCCC